>JASSZA010000329.1:0-43944 GCA_031835075.1 Saguinus oedipus
ACCTAGGTGCTGGGATGACAGATGCAGCAAACTACCATGGTACACATTTACCTGTGTAAGAAAACTGCCTGTCCTGCACATGTACCCCAGAACTACAAAGAAAATAAACACACAAATAAAATTTTTAAAAATTATCTTAATTGTATATGGGTAGGTCCCTTTGATTGAAAGTGAAATGGAAACAATTAAAAAAAAAAAACCTTACTATTGAAAATTTACAAAACTAAATAAAACAAGTTTACATTTTGTCCCTGGATTGATGTAAGACAAAAACATTGTGTGGGAAAGCTGGAGTTTAGGACGAATGAGATTCTGAGAATAAAAATCCCTGGTACATAGTCAAAGTTTCAGAGTCAACTTCAGATTTTCAAGGATTATAAAATAGATAACCTCATACCACCGTCTCCAACAGATAAAAGGAACCAGATAATATCTGTGTTCCAGGGAGAAAGAACAGAAAATTGGCTGAGTTCTGTCACTGACAAAAGTTAGTGGGAAGGAGGAATCTGGAAGGTGGGAGGGTGGAGGGATCCCGGGCTTGCGAGGTGGGGAGGGGCTGTGCTTCAGCCTCCCCCTCTCGCTGCCCCTCCCCCATCAGGGGCCCTTTGTGATGTGAAGGCCCCAGCTCTGTGACACAGGCCTGGGCCCCAGTCCCTAGTCTGCAAGGGAATGCCCAGAGCTCAGTTGCTTCAAGGCAGCATACCTATTCAGATGGCGAATATTCCGTTTCCTCTAAAATTTCTTAGTGATTTGTGGATAAACACCCCCAGCTGTACACCATGGGTGTTGGATATCGTCCTCACCCTGGTATTTGTCGTGGAGTTATATTTCCTATTAGCCCCCTGCCTCTCTTACTTCCATCGTGATCCACCCTCACCATCGCCCGGGGAGAAGAGAATGGTAAGGAGCCCTCAGGCCGGACCCACACAGCACAGTTCTCTCCTTTCTTTCTATTATAATTCGCTCCAATTTTCCAAATCCAGTGGAGAGACTTCCACAATGGGAAGTGTCAGGAGAGACCAGAACATGGTACTTCCAGGGAGAGGCAGAGCAGCCAGGGGTTGGTCGGGACTGGGATTTCCATCCCAAGCTCTAAGTCCATCTGTGGGGGAGCACAGGAGGCTTCAGGGCAAAACCAAACCCCTGGACTCAGTGGTGAGGACCAGTCAGGACATGGGGGAGGTCTCTGGGGGGGCGCTCATAAGCCCCTTCCTGGGGCAGGTGGCTGGGGGGGGGCCCAGCCTCTTCTGTGTGGGGTGATCTGGGGGCTCTGCTGAGCCTCCGAGGGCCTCACACCTGGGCCTGGAGTCTCCTCTGATGTCCTGAGAAGCAGAATCCTACCTGACAGCTCAGGTGTGCCAGCGGGCCTGAGCCCGGGTGTTCGTCGAGTAGAGGAGCACCTCTACCGTTACTTACATTATATTACATATTATACATTATGTATATTATAGTTTATATATGAAATATATACTATATATATATATATTTCCTCATATAGTAAATCCCTCTTTGTGGTGGGTTTTATTGTTTGTTTTTTGAGACAGAGTCTCACTCTTGTCGCCCTGGCTGGAGTGCAATGGCGATCTCGACTCACTGCAGCCTCTACTTTCCAGGTTCAAGCAGTTCTCCTGCCTCAGCCTCCGGAGTAGCTGAGATCACAGGCACGTGCCACCACGCCCGGCTACTTTTTGTTATTTTTAGTAGAGACAGGGTTTCACTATGCTGGCGAGGCTGGTCTCAAACTTCTGATCTCAGGTGATCCACCCTCCTTGGCTTCCCCAAACGCTCGGATTACAGGCGTGAGCCACCGCGTCTGGCCCCCTCTTTGTGTTTTCCTAAGAAGAAAAGCAGTTTATCATCTACTTAAACATGAGTGGGAGGAAGCACACCACTCCCTTCCTCCCACTGACGAGAGAGCTGTGCGGTTCGTGAGCGCTGTGGCTGGACTGGGGGCGGAGAGCGAGAGCTGGCTCAGCCCCTCGCCCTTTCTTGTCTTCCAGGGTCACCTTCTCTCCCAGGGTCATCTTCTGTCCCAGTGTCGAGTTCAGTGGACGCGGAGGCCCAAAGGCAGAGAGAAAAACTGCAGTCTGAAAGGTAAGGCTCTGCCGGGGCACACTAGAGTTCACTTGATCTCCTCTGTCTGAGGAAGTCAATTGAAGAAGCCTGAGGTGGGGGCTCCTAGGAAGGAAATCAGAACCTCGGGTCCCTCTCAGATTCCATGCTGGCATGAAACCATGGTGGGCCAAGGACTGGGTGTTCCCCAGCAGGGCACAGTGTAGGGGGAGGGGACCAATGCCTGTCTGAATCAGGAGGCGGGTGAGGGGGCTGTGGACAGCTGTTCAACTCTGCTAAGGCTGACTCCTCTTTGAGACCACCCCAGTCCTTTCTCCCCACAGGGCAACTGTGAGAACTATGGGGATGGGGGGGTCTGTGTGTGGAAGCCCTTTGTGGACAACAAAGCCTTGCCCTCCGTGCCTCGCTATGGCCGTCCAGGCCATGTGGCCTTGGACACAGACATGTGGTTTCCAGGGTCTGACTCAGCATGGTCTTCCCTCAAGAAACATCCACTCAGCCTCCTGTGAGATCCCAGGCCCCTCCCTCACTGCCCTAACCCGGTCTCCTGATTTCCAGCTTCTAGAGATCTCCTGACAGGCCTGGAGGGGATTCTGGACTCGCTTTTACAACTGCAGCGGTGAGGCACTTCCCCTTCCCTGAATCCTTCTTACCGGGCTGGGATTCGACCCCAGGGCCTTACGGCAGCCTGGAGCTGACCTGGGATAGAGAGACCAGGGGGACAGAGGATGGGAGTAAAACCCTGGAGCAAGGGAAGGAGAAGAATTGGGGAGTCTGGGTGTGGGGCGGTGGAGGCGCATAGGAGGAGAAGTGGGCGGTCAGCATGTGGGGTGGTGGAGGGGCAAAGGAGGAGAATTGGGCGGTCAGCATGTGGGGTGGTGGAGGGGCATAGGAGAATCGGGCAGTCAGGATGTGGAGCGGTGGGGCATAGGAGGAGAATTGGGGAGTCTGGGTGTGGGGTGGTGGAAGGGCATAGGAAAATTGGGGGGTCAGGGTGTGGGGCGGTGGAGGGACATAGCAGGAGAATTAGGGAATCAGGGTGTGGGGCAGTGGAGGGGCATAGGAGAACTGCGGGGTCTGGGTGTGGGGCAGTGGAGGGGCATAGGAAAATTGGGCAGTCAGTATGTGGTGTGGCAGAGGGGCAAGGAGGAGAATTGGGGAGTCGGCGTGTGAGGTGGTAAAGGGGCATAGGAGGAGAATTGGGCAGTCATTATGTGGTGTGGCAGAGGGGCAAGGAGGAGAATTGGGGAGTCGGCGTGTGAGGTGGTAAAGGGGCATAGGAGGAGAATTGGGCAGTCAGTGTGTGGGGTGGTGGAGGGACATAGGAAGAGAATTGGGCAGTTAGCTTGTGGGGCGGTGGAGGGGAATAGGAGGAGAATTGGACAGTCAGGATGTGGGGTGGTGGAGGCCCATAGGAGAATTGGGCAGTCAGGATGTGGGGCGGTGGAGGGGCATTGGAGAATTGGGCAGTCAGGATGTGGGGCGGTGGAGGGGCATTGGAGAATTGGGCAGTCAGGATGTGGGGCGGTGGAGGGGCATTGGAGAATTGGGCAGTCAGGATGTGGGGCGGTGGAGGGGCACAGGAGAATTGGGCAGTCAGGATGTGGGGTGGTGGGGCATAGGAGGAGAATTGGGGAGTCTGGGTGTGGGGCAGTGGAGAGGCATAGGAAAATTGGGGAGTCTGGGTGTGGGGCGGTGGAGGGGCCAGGGCCCACATGCCCACTCTGCCCTATGGCCCTACCTGCTCCTGGCTGCAGCTTGTGCCTCCTGCCTCCTGCAGCATCCTGGGGCCGCATCCTGAGAAAGGCGACTTTGGTCAGCTCTCTGGTCCAGATCCCCCCGGTGAGGAGTGCAAAAGAGCGCCTGATGGAACCTCCCAGTCCCCTCAGGAGCCGATGGAAGATGCCGCTCCCGTGCTTTCCCCATTAGCTTCCCCAGATCCTCAAACCCAGCATCCTTCGTCTCTGGTCTCCACCCCATCACCAGGCCCAATGGCCACCACCTCAGTCTCCCCTCTGAGTGCCTCCCAACCACCAGAGCCTTCCCATCCCCTGGAACACCCCTCACCCGAGCAACCTGCGCTTTTCCCTAACCCACCACACACCCCTGATCCTCTGGCCTGCTCTCCGCCTCCTCCGAAAGGCTTCATTGCTCCTCCCCTGCGGGACTCCACTCTGACGACTCCATCTCACTGCGACTCAGCAGCGCTTCCACTGGGCACCATCCATCGAAGCTCATCTCCGTGTGAGAATCTGGCGACTTCTGGCCCAGCCATCTCAGGCCTTGGCGGCTCAAGCAGTCATGCCTCCGTGCCTGCATCCTGGTGTCAGGAAACTAGCAGAACCTGGCGCGTCTCCAACCCATCGGTCCAGCAAGATCATCTTTCGGGCCACACACCAGAAACATCGTCCTCGGGAGACCCCACAAACAGTCAGATGGAAGCTGGAAGCCCCTTTTTGCTCAGCTCTGATGGCCGGAATGTTGTGGGAATAGAAGTCACAGTAAGAGCCAGGATCAACATTCGGGAGGAAAAAGAAAAAGATGGATCATTTCCAAAACAAACAAGCACGGTAAAGCACTTGAATTCTTTGGGGAATTTGGTGAAATCATTGAATGCTGAGCAGGACACCACAACCCTAAAATCTGTCTGGGACATGGAAGACTTGAAACAACCGTCCAGTCCTCAGAAGCTCTCGGACCCTGGAATCCTGAAGGAAAACTTTCAGAAGAATTATAGACAGCTTTTCTGGGGCCTCCCCTCTCGGCACAGCGAATCCTTGGAGGCTAATGCCTGGGTGTCTGAGAGACCTCATACTTTACAGTCTCCTCCTTTCTTGTTCAATGGCATTCTCAATGTCCGCCCAGTTCAAACAGAGACTACAATGTCTCCACTGCTTTACCAGGCCCAGCGCCTGTCCCATCTGAGGCCTGAGTCCCAACCCTTTATTTTGCCCACACCCCAATTCCAGCTCTCACACATGGCTCAGGCGGAGGTTCAGGCCCGTCTTCAATCCTCTTTCCCAGCTCAATCTCCTGCTTTTGCATCCCCGATTAATCATTCTGGAGTAGCTTGCCCTGCGTCGCAGAATAAGACGCAAGCTCTCACCTTACCTGAAATGCAGCGCCCTGGATGGTCTTCTAAACAACTAGAAGGTGGGTTGGCTTTACCCTCTAGGGCCCAAAAACCTCAAGATGTCTTTAGCGCCTCCACTCCTAACCTTCCCCAGGGCAACTTGACAGCAGTCATTCCTGAGAACTTTCCAGTCAGTCCTGAACTCCGGAGCAACCTGGGAACGACCCAAGAGTCTCCGGATCTGATGCAGCCTCAGGAGGAATTGCCAGGGACAAGTCAGGCCAGGGGCAAACTCAGACCCTTGCAGTTCTCCAAGTCCACGGGCGAAAGCAGCAAGGACATACAGAAGGTGATGTTCCCGCTGGAGAGTAATCCATGCACACCTCTGGGAAAAATTCGGGGGCAGACCCCGCAAAATCTAGCCAGGTGCATGGAAAGCTTCCCAGGGAAGGTTCTGGGGGCAGAACCTCAAGTCTCTGAGGAATCAGAAAGAGACCTGAAGATGCCCTTGAGGAGAGACTTGGAAAGTGATTTATTAAGACGCACAGAGACAAATCGTATGGAAAACATCCTGAAAGCCCACGTGGGCAGGAAGTTGGGCCAGATCAATGAGGGCTTTATCCCCATTCGTGTGCGTCGATCCTGGCTTGCTGTCAACAAGGCTTTTCCCATGTCCAACACCCACATGAAGACCAGCAATCTAACACCCCCGAAAAGTGAAAGAGCCAGTGTGAACACATCCCAGGAGCTTTCCTTCCTTGATCCGTGCACTCAACAGGTGCTGGGACACCATATTGTGAGGTTGTGGGCCAAACACAACTGGAGCCTACCCCTCAGGGTCCTCAAGCCCATTAAGCTCTTTAAACTGGAAAGAGTTTCGTCCTTATCCCTAACACAGCTTGCCGGTCCCTCCTCAGCCACCTATGAATCTAAGCCTAGCTCAAAAGTTGAGAAAGCCACGTTCCTAAGAGAATCACCACCGGCAGGTCTGAGAAAGCAGGTGCAGACCGAAGCATCTGTTCAGACGCCAGACAGTCTTCTGGTGTCTTCACCCACATTTACAAAGTTCCAGACGGCCCCACAAGGGATCCCGTCTTGGAATGCCCATGGGCCCTTGAAGCCTCCTCCAGCTGGACAGGAGGACAGGTGGCCTTCTAAGTCCCTCACATGCAGCCTCACAGGCAGCGCCCAGCAGAGCGGGAGCTTAGGAGCCCAATCTTCAAGGGCTGGAGAGACCATGGAGGCAGCGCCACAACCCAGAGCCCCCTTGGGAACCTTTGTGCCGGCAAACCTCCAAGCCATACGTAAGGATGTGAGTGGTTCAGAGGCTCCACCGACCAGTAAAGGCTCTCAACTCCCTAACTCAGAGACCCAGCCTCAAGTTTGTGGCGCCGTTGTGCTCCCTCCAGATGGTTTTACTCACATTCCCCTTGCTACAGAGAATTTGGCTTCTCAAGTGCCCCACGGCCGTCTCCAGAGCATGCCTACCGGGAACATGCAGGCTTCCCGGGAGCTACATGATGTTATGGCAGCCAGAAGGAGAAACCCGGGGTACAAGGAGCCCAAGAACTTGAAATGTCAAGGCTCATGCAAGAGCCACAGCCGGATGTTTACCCCTACTCACAACAGTGAGAACCCAACGAAGCCCAACGTAGAAAAACGTGAAGAACTGAGGACTCCCCAACTCACCCCAGTCAGGAAAACAGAAAAAACCCGTCAGGATGAAGGCCTCCGGCTGTTGCCGTCAAAGAAACAGCCTCCTTCAATAAGCGACCTCGGAGAAAACATCAAACAATTTTTTCAGCAGGTCTTTTCGGTGAAAAAAAGCAAGCCAGTTCCAGTCACTGCCAAGAGCCAGAAAATAGTGAAATACAGATCACATGTGTACAGCAGCTGTGCTGAAGCTGAGGGGCTCACGGCAGCAGCTGGACACATGCTGGAGAAAAAAATGACACTTTGCCGTGATCACCGTGCCTCTAACGTAAATCAGCACAAACAGGAGTTCCAAGCCCCAGTCTGTGGGCTTCCCTGCAACCGCAGGCACCTCTTCCACCTGGAACACAGCAGAATGCTGGGCTATGCAGCCAGCAGTCAACAAGCCACTCTCAAGAGCCAGAGTTACCCCAACAGAGAGAAGCATATCAGAGATCAACAGTCCTTGAAAAGTGTCCGGCGCAACAATGACCAACGGGGCCAGGACAGCCCCAACTCTTGCTCCCCAAAAAGGCCGTCTCACAGAAGGTCAAGTAGTCTTCTGTGAAGACACACAACTTTTAATATTCCAAAATAAATAAATATCTCCTATTTTTCCCCCATAAAAGGATAATGGCTTTTATTTGTGTCGTGCTTGGTGTGGGCTTGTTTTCTAGAAGTGACAGGACTTGGAGGGATTCTGAGTGGTGTTGTAAGCCCATCTTCATCCTGCGTTCCTTCACTGAAACTTAGGTTTCCATAATACTGTCTTTACACAAACAACAAAAAATTCTAAAAACAAGATGAGAACACCTACGGAGATCCCACTCAGAGATACGGTTCAACCCATCTTTCTACTACTTACTCTCTACCTCAAACTTTATGCAGCTGTAGGAAGAAGGTCTGCAGAGATGTCATAGCACTGAATATCTTCCATGCGGGCTCCAGGAACTGCCACGGTCAAGTAGCTTCATGTGTCACAAAATAGTGGAAGCTCGGGTGGGAGAGTGTGGGCCCTGAGTTCAGAAGCCAGGGAAGTCTTGACCCTGGATATCCTGGGGGAGAGTAGATAATGCCTGCCCTTGGGAAGCCCCTTCTCTCCCTTGCAAAGGCTGGGACGGAGATGGGCCCTCTTAGCTCAGCCTACATACAAAGCACAGAGTCCCCATCCCACTGCCTCTCCCTTTCTTGCACTCCGGAGTGGGGGTGGGGACAGACCTTCCAGCACTGTGGATGTAAAAGTGGGGGGTGGGGTGGGGTGGGGTGGGGGGAGGCCTTCACGGAGGCTGCTGAGGACCGTGAGCTCCCCTGCCGGAAATCAGTGAATGACCCTGCTGCTGGGTCACCTGCCTTTGTCTGTCTCACCTATGTGTGTCTCAGCTTCAGAGAAGTAGTTCTGGGTGAATGGGGCAGGGCATGCCTGTGTGTGCAGAGGCTTCCGATGGTGGGACTCTATAGAACTACAGCGGGATGCACACAAAGAATTGAAAAGGAGGCAAAGTGGTGTGAGGGCTCCGTAGGCGGTGCCATGACCTGGGAGCCTCTGACATTCCAACCCCTTCCACAGGCATAGAGGGGCCTATGGCTCATCCCGGCCCCACCCCAGGGTCTGTCCCTGTTCCAGCTCCCAGACCACAGACCTAAAAATGCATTTACCCCCAACACAGAGGGCCAGACCAGTGAGAAGGCAAAGTGAATAAGGGAAGATGAATTTCTTAACATCTTTAATAAGCTTGCACATAGTAACCTACTGAATTTTTATTTTTTATTTTTTATTTTTTTTTGAGACAGAGACAGAGTTTCACTCTTTTGCCCAGGCTGGAGTACAGTGGTATAATCTCGGTTCATTGCAACCTCCAGCCCCTGGGTTCAAGTGATTCTCCTGCCTCAGTTTTCCAAGTAGCTGAGATTATAGGCACCCACCATCACGCCTGGCTAATTTTTTACATTTTTAATATTGATGGGGTTTTGCCATGTTGGCCAGGCTGGTCTCAAACTCCTGACCTCCGGTGATCTACCAGCCTTGGCCTCCCAAAGTACTAGGATTACAGGCGTGAGCCACCGCACCTGGCCTACCTATTGAATTTTTAAAAGGATGTGTTGACCATAGGTGAAAAAGCAAAAACTAGAGAACCCCAGGCATGACTCGGGAGTCTGGTGAACTTTAACATACACGTAGTCCCAGGACGGCCCCCAGGGGAGAGGTGGTGACTTAGAAGGACCCCAGCAGCTGAGCTGGGGTCACACAGCAAATCTCCCCCGGCTCCTGAGGTCCTGTCTTGCCCCACAGACCAGCAGGGGAAGAGGCAGGCAGGCAGGCAGGATTTGAACACACAAGGCAGCTGGAAGTGACCTGTCCAGAATGGGCAGGGGGTGGGCAGGGCAGGAGCCATCTCCGTTCTGTCTACCTTTCAGAACGGAGCACAGCTTCCTCCTCTCTGGGCCCTCTCCGTATGGGAAAGCAGGAGGTCCCCACAAATCAGGGAGAGGAGTGTGAGGTCTCTAGAGGGAGTTTCCGTGCCTTGTGCACAGACAGGTGCGCAGGAGGCCCAGTTCCGGGGGCCTCGTTTCCATGGTGGAGAGGACCGTGCCAGGCGGTGCCACTGATTTAGATGAAAATGGAAATAGCCCTGCCCCCAGCATGTGGGACTGGTTGGCACTTGGGGTAAAGGGGGCAGTAAGCAACAGTCCCCAGCATGTGGCCTGTCCTAGGGCCAGGTCCGTCTGGGGCCCAGATGACTGAGGCAGCCTCCAAGGTGGACCCAGCAGTGACAGCAGAGCCAGGACCAGCAGGAGGGGCTGGGACCTGGAGCAGAGATCAGCTCCAGTCCCCCTGGGGAGCTCAGGAGAGAGAGTCACAGAGCTGGGACCCTGACTGCTGAGGATGGGCCATGCCTGGCTGCTGCTGGGTTCCCTCAGGAAACCGATAGGCGAGTTCTGGGACATGGAGGAGCTGGACGTGTGGACCCCACGGCTCAGGCCAGGAGAGGCGCCACAGGAAACGCTGGCCGACCAACAAGAACATAGGAAGGCACAAGCAAGCCCTTACCCCTCCGCTACTCAGTCTCCCATGGGGCGCAGCGAGGCCGGCAGTGGAGACCACAGAGACCTCCCACAGAAACCTCACAGAGACATCTCGTACAGAGAGCCCACCGGGACCACTCACTGCCACAGAGAGAGACACACTGCGGCCTCCAGAGACCCCACAGAGCTCTCAGAGACCTCACGGTGCCCCACAGAGACACTGCACTGAGATTCCCAGAGTCCTCACGCAGACCCCTTCAGAGAACCCCACAGAGACCACACTGAGAGACTTCACTCAGTCCCACAGAGACCTCCTGCCAATTTCAGAGACCTTCCCTGGTTCTCACACAGAGGCCTCACGCCTGACAAAGGCCTCAGAGACTTTACACAGAATCATAAAACAGGGAACTCATGCAAAGACTCATGCAGCTCACCTCATGATCTGCCTGCCTCAGCCTCCCAAAGTGCTGGGATTACAGGCGTGAGTCACCTCACCCAGCCTCTCTTTTATTTTTAAGTTGGAGTCTTGCTCTTTCACTCAGGCTGGAATGCAGTGGCATGATCTCAGCTCACTGCAATCTCCAACTCCCAGGTTCAAGTCATTCTCCTGCCTCAGCCTCCCTAGTAGCTGAGATACAGGTACGCACCACCACGTGGGCCAAGCTAATTTCTGGTATTTTTAATAGAGACGGGTTTTTACCATGTTGGCCGGGCTGGTCTCAAACTCCTGACCTCAAGTGATTCACCCGCCATGGCCTCCCATGGGGGAGGGAGGTACTGGGATTATTTATAGGCATGAACCACCGCACCCAGACTGGTCCTGTAATTCTCTCTGGACACCCTGGCCCTGTGAGCTGGAGGAGGGCAGGCGGGGCCAGGCCCCAAGCAGCCCCAATAGGTGTTGAGTGAATGAGTAGGGGTGGGGAGGGGAGGCTGGGGAAGGCACCCAGGATGTGTTCCTCCCACCCCCAAGCCTTGTCAGGCCTCCATGTCCTGCTGAACTCTTGCATGGTGGTCCTTCCCCACTTACAGCTCACTGCCTTGGACTAGGTCCCAGCCGGCGGCCAGGCAGAAGTGTCCTCTCTGTTCTTACCCAGTATGACCTAGATGGGAGCCAATAAGCACAGGAATGAGCATAGCCCTGATGGGTCAAAAATGTGTGAGGAAGAAAGGGAGGGACGGAGAGATGGAGGGAAGGAGGGAGGAAAGGAGGTACCGGAGGGAAGGAGGGAGGCAGGAAGGAAGGGAGGGAGGAAGGGGGCAATGAATGACTGCACATACAAAGGAATGAGTGAATGAATGCCCAAATCAAGAAATGAGTGAATGAATGCACACACAAAGGAATGAATGAATACACACACCAAGGAAGGAATGAATGAATGAATGAATGCACACAAATGAATTAATGCACACAAAGGAAAGAGCCAATGTATGAACATGCCTCTTGTGGGGCATGAAGAGGCCTGAAGAGACCCCCAGTTGAGGGGGCCCCACGTTGTGTCCTTGCTACTGAGGGACCTGGACATGCCGGTGCATGGGAGAAGCGCTTGGGCTTGGAATGAATTGGCTTACAGGCGACTCACCAAGTGTCACAAGTAACCCTGAGCAGCAGGCTTCCCCTCCCGAGCCTTAGCCCCACCAGATGTAACATGGATTAGAAGAGCGACCTCATGGCGCTTTTCGGAAAATTCAGTAGGTGAAACTTGGTGGCTCACGCCTGTAATCCCAGCACTTTGGGAGGCCGAGGCGATTAGATCACTTGAGCCCAGGAGACTGAGACTAGCCTGGGAAACAGTGAGACCCTGTTTTCATTAAAAAAACAAAAATGAAAATTCGATGGGGTGCCGGGTGTGCCAGTTCTAGAGCTGTGCCATTTGTTTATTTGGTTCAACCCAAGACACTTCAAACAACTGAGTCCCCTCAGCCAGTGGGCCAGGCCTCTCAGTGTCACTCTGGCGGAGGGTGTGTGTGTGCCTCTCCTTCCTTTAACTGTCCTCATTCTTTCCATCACGTGTGTGTGTGGTCTTTTCTCTCTCATACACACACACCCATCGAATCTGCATGCTCTGACACACAGACACACAGTCATACTTCCTTTTAAAAAATTTTTATTTTTAGAGGCACAATCTTGCTCTGTCGCCCAGGAGTGCAACAGCACAATCACAGATCACTGCAGCCTTGAACTCTTAGGCTCAAGCGATCCTCCTGACTCAGCCTCCTGAGTAGCTGGGACAACAGGCATGCATTCCAATGCCTGGCTAATTTTTTTTTTTTTTGGGTAGAGGTGGGGTCTTGCTATGTTGCCCAGGCTTGTACACTTCTGCTTCTGTATGTATGTATGCAGGTATGTATGTATCCTCTTTTTTGAAAATGATTTTATTGAAACTTTCTTTAAGCACGAACTTTTCTGAAGCTCTGGGGACACCTGGAAGAGGAAGGGAGGGTTCTGGATACCCCCCAGGACCACATTGGCCCTGGGTGCAGGACAAGCCCAGGCAGGAGAAACAGACCCTGCTGAGGGGCCTCCTCTTTGCCTCCTGCCTGGGTCCCAGCTGGGTGGTCTCCTCGGTTCACTGCCTGCCAGGGTCAGGCAGTGCATGGCCAAGCCCACCACTATGTCATCATTCCAGGGGGAAGGGGCTTGAAGGCTGCGTCATGGGGTGATGGGAACCTGGATTTAGTTGGTATGACCTGAGCTCAGGTTTCAGCTTTTCCACATCCTGGCGGCAGGGCCTTCGGGTGGGAATTCCTCCTCCGCAAAATGAGAGCTTGTGAGAATTGAACTGGCCCCGCCATTTAGGAAACAGCCCTGTGATGTAGGTTCACACTCTCATGACCCAATTACTTCCCAAATACAAAAAATTAGCTAGGAGCTGTGGTGGGCACCTGTAATTCCAGCTACTCAGGAAGCAAAGACAGAAAATTGCTTGAATCCAGGAGGCAAAGGTTGCAGTGAGCTGAGATGGTGCTACTGCACGCCAGCCTAGGCAACAGAGCAAGGCTCTGTCTCACGAAAAAGGAAAAAAAAAAAAAAAAAAAAGAGAAATGGAAGGAGATGAAAAGGAATATATGTAACATAGGCAAGGACTTCATGACTAATACACCAAAATCGTTGGCAACAAAAGCCAAAATAGACAACTGGGACCTAATTAAACTCCAGAGCTTCTGTACAGCAAAAGAGACAATCAACAGAGTGAACCGGCAACCAACAGAATGGGAAAAAATTTTGCAATCTACCCATCTGACAAAGGGCTAACAACCAGAATCTAGGAAGAACTAAAACAGACATACAAGTAAAAAGCAAACAAACCCATCCAAAAGTGGGAGAAAGATATGGACAGACACTTTTCAAAAGAAGGCATATATGAGGCCAACAAACATATAAAAAATGCTCATCATCACTGATTATTAGAGAAATGCAAATCAAAACCACATTGAGATACCATCTCACGCCAGTCAGGATGGCGATCATTAAAAAATCTGGAGACAACAGATGCTGGAGAGGATGTGGAGAAATAGGAACACTTTAACACTGCTGGTGGGAGTGTAAACTACGTCAACCATTGTGGAAGACAGTGTGGTGCTTCCTCAAGGACCTAGAAATAGAAATTCCATTTGACCCAGCAATCCCATTACTGAGTAATATACGCAGAGGATTATAAATCATGCTATTATAAGGACACATGCACACATATGTTCATAACGGCGCCGTTTACAATAGCAAATACCTGGAACCAAACCAAATGCCCATCGACGATAGACTGGGCAAGGAAAATGTGGCACATGTACACCATGGAATACTATGCAGCCATAAGAAATGATAAGTTCATGTCATCTGTAGGGACATGGATGAATCTGGAAAGTAGCATTCTCAGCAAACTGACACAAGAACAGAAAATCAAACACCACATGTTCTCACTCATAGGTGGGTGTTGAACAATGAAAACACATGGACACAGGGAGGGGAACATCACTCACTGGGGTCTGTTGCGGAGGCCAAGGGAGGGACAGCGGGGGAGGATGGGGAGGTCGGGGAGGGATAACATGGGGAGAAATGCCAGATGTGGGTGACGGGGGGATGGAGGCAGCGAACCACGTTCCCATGTGTGTACCTATGCAACAATCCTGCATGATCTGCAAATGTAACCCAGAACCTTAAGTACAATTAAAAAAACAAAAAGATTTGCAAGGAATCAAAAAACATTGAAATATCCACACGAAGGTATTTATCAGCAAGACTGATACCGCAAAGAAAAGAAAATCTAATCAGTGATATTAAGAATACATTGGAGAAGTCCTCCAAGAATGTAGAGGTAAAGGGTAACAGGATGAAAGTGATGACGAGAGCTCTGTGAAACCCAACTTTAAAACTCCAAGATTAATACAATAAAATGTTCAGAATACAACAAAAAACTAATGAAAAAAACAACAACAAAGAGAACATTTTTTCTTGACCTTTAAAAAAAATCATGTTCTATAAAAAGAAATCGTCACATAGACATATCCTGGCAGAATATGTATTGAAATGCTGGAAAACTTTAAACCATTCCGGGATCTGAGGAAAGTACTTAGAAATGAATGAAAATCTGGCTGACCCTGGCTTTTCCTCTGTGCTAGAAAATTCAGGGAAACACTAGAATACCATCTACATAGTTGAGGGGAAGGGTTAGAAACCCGAGTAACCAGAGATTTTGGAAACACACTTGCATAGTCTGACATCTGTGAAAATAACATACTTGGCTGTTTTTGCTTTGAGAGTACTTATCACCAATAAGCAGCTTAAGAAAAATATAACTTTAGTTCAACCGTTATGGAAGACAGTGTGACAATTCATCAAGGATCTAGAACCAGAAATACCATTTGACTGGGGTGAGTGCGGTGAGGAAGCAGCAGGGGCAAAGGCCCTGGGGTGAGTGTGGTGAGCAGGCAGCAGGGGCAAAGGCCCTGGGGTGAGTGTGGTGAGGAGGCAGCAGGGGCAAAGGCCCTGGGGGGAGTGTGGTGAGCAGGCAGCAGGGGCAAAGGCCCTGGGGTGAGTGTGGTGAGGAGGCAGCAGGGGCAAAGGCCCTGGGGGGAGTGTGGTGAGCAGGCAGCAGGAGCAAAGGCCCTGGGGTGACTGTGGTGAGGAGGCAGCAGGGGCAAAGGCCTTGGGGTGAGTGTGGTGAGGCGGTAGCTGGGGCAAAGGCCCTGGGGTGGGTTTCGTTAGGAGGCAGCTGGTAGATGTCATCAGCCAGGTGTTCACATGCATGGCCCAGTTCCCCTAGTCCACTCCCCGAGGGGCGTCAAAGGTCTCAGGCTTGCACAAGAGATTTCCCGACTTTCCAAACTTGTCAGCCCTCAAGGTTTGTCTTCCTGGGTGGGTTTCTGCTGTGCCTGAGAGGTGGCCCAGGGCCACGTGACAGGGGGAGAAACTAGCCCAGCAGGCCTGGGTTTGTCTACCACTCTGCCTCTCACTTGCTGTGTGACCTGAGGCAAGTTACCAGACCTCTCTGAATAGGTTTTCCTAGCGGAGCTTTTGATACATGCCTGGTGTGGGGTGTGCGGTCAGGAAATGCTGTTTCCCTGCCACTTTTCAATGTTTCCTCTTCTCAGCCAATGTTTAAAACAGTTCCCACAGGCTGGGTGCAGTGGCTCACGCCTGTAATCCCAGCACTTTGGGAGGCCAAGCAGTAAGTGCCCCACAGGCAACAGATGTGCTGCCTGGGGTGGGGGTGGTTTGCTGTTGGGACTGGGAGCCGGAAGAAGAGGCCAGGGAGGAAGCACCCTGGAGCTCTCTGGGAAGCAATGCTGGAGGCTGTGCCCACTTGGGCAGATGGTCAAGATGAGGCAGGCACCAGTTTAGTGCAGCCACAGACAAAGCCGCTGAGGCTCTGTGCCTTTGTGCCTGCCTGGCACAAGATATGGAGCCAGGACTGAGTGGGCCTCTGTGCTCTGGGCTGACCAGGGATGAGACTGGGGCATGCTGGAGAGAGAGCTGACTCCAGACAACCCGGGCTTTGTGTGGAGCAGGTAAGGGAGCTCCCCACCACGTGTCTCCCCATGCCAGTGGTGCAGTGCCCAGAGCCTGCAATCCTCACTCTGGGTGTGGGCCAAGAAAGAACGGACCCTTTGGCTGGTGCAGTAGGCGACCTTCACGCTATCTGGGACCAGCTCTGACAGCCTCTGCTCTGGTATCAGCTGCTGCAGCAACCTACACATGGCATGGGGCAGCAGCGGTGGCATCCCTGGACACTGACCGCAGTAGCATGGAACCCAGGACCAGATACTGCCACAGTCAGCCCACAGGTGCGGGAGGGCAGGAGGCAATCAGTCACAACTCTGTGGCTGCACGGTGCCCAGCGCCTGCAAACCTGTGCTTTGGGCCAGGCCTAAGGAAAAGTGGATCCTAGGGTGGGATGGCAGTACACTCCCCGACCCCCCACGCCCTTGAGGAGCAGCCCCGGAAGAATCCCACGGGCTCAGCCACAGCTGCAACCTGGAAATACCACAAGTCGGTATCAGTGGCAACCCCTGGCCCTGTCCTCCCCCACCAGCAGCAGGAATCCCAGGGCCAGATATCACCATGGTGCCTAATTTAGGCGGTCGGCGGCGCAGCTACAGGGTGATGGAAACCAGCAGGGCACTCAGACTCAGCCTGGGTGCTGCAGTGGGCCCAGAGCCCGCGACCCCACACTCTGGGCTTAGGCCAAGGAAGCACAGATCTTAGGGTGGGGAGAGGTGCCCTGGGTGACTCCCAGGCTGTCTGAGACCAACCCTGCAGCCTCCCATGCATTCTGCTGCAGCTGCCACTTAGAGATGGCATTCGGCAGCATGGTGGCAACCCCTAATCCTGCCCGCCTCCTCGAGCAACGCGGACCTAAGGGCCAAACCCTGCTGAGGTGCCTAAATCAGGCCCCGCAGGAGGAGGAGGAGGACTGGAACTTGTGCCCAGCCCCATCCCAGTGGCTGTAGGGTAACCAGCGCCTTCGACCAACGCTCTGGACCAGAGACAAAAAGGAACAGAAGAACGGGAACCAGCACTGCCACCCTACGGCTCAACTGTAGCTGCCACCTGCACGCGGTGCATCAGAAGCAGTGGCAACACCAGCTCTGCCTGCCATAAACAGCAGGGGGGGTACCCAGGGACCAAGGCCGCCTCAGAGACTGCCACCTGGCCACCTCTGCACCCGTCCCTGCCCTGGTGGCAGCCAGCCACGCTCCTACCTCTCCGGCGCTCTGCAGTCTCTGTCGCTGCCACCCACTGCAGCGAGGCGAGCCGTGGTGCCACAGGCTCCAGCCTCCAGCATGCAGCAGATAGCTCTTCCTTCTCGTGGCATGGAGCAGCTGGGGGGGCAAAGCCAGAAAAGCCTAGAATGGGACATAAGAGAATGATAGCATTAGACCCCCACCTTGTCATGCTGGTCACGGGGTGGCATGGGCCAGTTTCAGTGAAGGCACTCACACCCACCCTCCAAAGGCCACAGCATGTCTTTTTGGCCCAAACTGGCTAGGGAGTAGAGACTGGAGACACCATGGTGCCTGGGCTTCCCACTCCATAGGAACCACTGGGACCACCCAGGCTGTGCTCGGGCGCTCCCCCCAACCAGCAGTGTAGCACCCCCTAAACCATCCTCCACCACCAGCACTGCAGCCCCAGACATTGCCTCCCAACCCACTCCCCATGTGGGCAATGCAGCCTTGGATAGTGCCCCCAACCAGCTCCCAGACACAGGCAATGATGTCGTGGATCTCACCCCCCTGCCCCCACCCCCACACTTGGGGCAACGTAACACCTGACAGCTCCCCGAACCCATCCCTCTCCGCTGGCAGTGTTGCACCCCATAGTGCCACCAGCCCATCCCAGACAAAGCAGGGAGCCGCGGAGAAGGAGCAGGGAGGTCTGGAGGATTTCCGGTGGGGTACAAGTCTCCGCCACTTACCGCAGAGACCTGCTTTGTCCTCCACCATCACGTGGAAGCCACCACAAAGAAACTCGCTCTGACTGCGCCGTCGCTGCCGCCTCCGCTGACTTCCCTCCGGCCGGGCGGGGGCCGCCGTCGCCTTCGCTGATTTCCCTGTAGCCGGGCCGGGCGGCCAGGGCTGCCACTGCTGCCTCCGCTGAGTTCTCTCTGGGCCTCCGCCGCCTACGATGACTTACCTCCTGCCGGGCGGGCCAAGTACGTCGCCCCCGCTGACTTCCCTGTGGCCGGGCTGGGTGGGCTTCCGGGGCAAGCATGCTGACAGGCACTCGCCTCAAGGCTGAAGCACCACACCCTCTTAAAGGGGCCGTAGCTCAACCTGGCTAGAATAGCCCTGTCCCCCCACCCCCACCGGAAGCTCTCAGTAGTGGTCACGTCCAGTCCCACTTCATCACATCTCTCTGGGGCCTCTCTAGGCACTCCAACTAATACTTGGTCCATCCCTGGGGTTCCTGGCCTCCTCAGGCTGCTTGTTTGGTCCTCCAGTTTCCAGATAGCATCAGGTTTACAGAATCAGCTCCACTCCAGGAGTTCTTTCAAAGAACAGTTCTCGAAAGAAACATATTAATGCCTGCCAGAAAGCAAGTCTGAGTAACGCACCCTGGTTGTCATCCCTGGCTGCCCCTCAGGGCCCAGTCTTGCTGATTCTCCGTAGCTTAGGATGTGTTTTCAGGTCTCCAAGGGTGTCCTCCCAGAGGTTGTAAGGGGAAACTTTTTGCTCTTTCTGGACAATGTCCAAACCCATAGCTGAAGGCCCTGGCAGAGCTTCCGGTTGTTCTTCATAGGCTCCCACCATAGGGTCCAGAGCCGCAGATGGAGACTGACTTCCCAGCTATCTAAACACGTGATACTGGTGTTTTAAGAGATGACACTGGGTTGGACAGGGAATAGTAGTATTTAAATACAAAAAACTTCCAGAAATTTCTTCTTCCTTTGCTACAGGCTGTCTCTGTGGTCTTCCTTTGCTACAGGCTCTCTCTCCTCACCCCCTCCCCAATCACAGGAGGAGTACATAAGATAAAGGCTGCAGTGTGCAGACTGGGGCTTTTTCCACGGGACAAGTTGCATCTCTCAAATATCTGACAAAAAGTCTCCAGCTGTCACCAGCAACAATGGCCTCCCTGATACTTAGGTAGCAAGCCCAAGGACTTGGCTCACAAAGTGGGGAGAGGGGCACAGGATCCAGAGGTAACAGGATGGTGTTCACCTCACAGTATAATGTCCCAACATCTGCCACGTGTGAATAGGTGTTTGGTTTTTGACAAGGATCCTTGAACCAGGGTTCCTTGGAGAGAATGGCTGATTCCAGCTCTGAGGGTAAAACAGAAGAATATGATCGTGGGGCACTGTGAACCAAAAAGTACGGGTTAATAGACAGGATAAGGCAAAGAGATAAAGTGAATGAAAAGAAAAGGAAAAACAAAGGAAGAGAAGGGAAGGGAAGAGAAGGAAGGGAAGAGGAGGGGAGGGGAGGGGAGGGAGGGGAGGGGAGGGGCCTTTTAATACCAATTAGTAAATAAGAATATAGTATATGGAGTATTTATTAGATAACATTATAATATCTATGTCAAATTTATGAGACATGATAATAGTATTATGGGTATGTACAAAATTGTCCTAATTCATAGAAAATATAACCTGAACTCAAGTTTTTGTGTGGTGTGTGTGTGGTGTGTGATGTGTTTCTGGTGTGTGTGTGTGTGTGTGTGTGTGTGTGTGGAGAGGAGGAAAGGTGGAGATTGAGAAAGAGTTAAAACAAATGTATCAAAATGTCTATTGGTGAGACGTATACAAGTGTTCATTGTACTAGTCTTCCAACTTTTCCTTAGGCTTGAAATTTCTCTGAATAAATACTTGAGGGGTAGGAGAAGAGGTTTTGTACAGGGGCAAATTTACCTTGATGGCAATAAAGCTTAAATGTCAATGCCCCTCTCTAGATGGGGCCCTTTCAAAGCCTGGTTAATGAGGGTCATCAGTTTAAAGAATAGGTCAGATAAATTACTGCACCAGAAAACTAAGAACATTGTTTTCTTAGAAAACTAAGAAATCTCACAGCTCACATATGAAGGAAGCTTGATAGATGGCCTAAATTTGTCAACAATCCTAAAACATCACATGATAGTACCAATAACAAGCAACCAAGCTGATATTTTCTTAATTATTAATAATAAAAAAAACAAATCTTCATCAATCATGTTAGGGAAAGACTAAATTATCTTTCTAGCCTCTTTGTAGAAAAGATTTCAAAATTGCTGTCAGGAAGAGGTAAACAAAGAGTGCATAGCTGTAAAACACAGAAGGAAGGTATCATAGAAACATGTCAAACAATTAATGAGGAAAAATATATTTGTTTTCTAGATTTCGTCATGTTTGTGGCATTTATCATTGTTTTAATAACTGCATAATTTATTATTTATTCTCTCCTCTATAAGAATTCACATTCATAGCCTGCTTCTCCCAAATTGGTATGCATTGCTTCCCAAACTCATCGAGCACATAAATACACACAAATACACACACACACACACACACACACACACACACACACACACACACACCCGCAACATCTTTTGTGCTTAGGGTTCTTTGGAACACATTTTGGAAAACTGCCCCAGGACAAAGTCGTCTCTTTCTATCCACGTCTATCAATCATGGTAATGTGCACTTTAGCATTTGATCTCCAGGAAGATGTTTATTTGAAGAGCTTATTTAAAGCAAATAAACCATATATTTGCTTTAAATTAATGACTGTCTTGTATTTACAAACATTCTGCTTTATCTAGCCACATTCATTAACCCAACTGAGCCTTGAACAGCCCCATGTGGGAGGCGGGACAGATCAGAAAGTTTAGCCCCAGGTCCCATTTAGCAGACACCCACCCCCTCTAGCCTCTGTTCAGTGCTATAACTTTTATGCTTCACATGAGTAAGCTGAGGCACGAGGGTGGAGGGTAACTTTTCTTAGAACAAAGTATAGGATCTAGGCTTCCATTTGGGGAGTTAACTGTTTAATTGTCAAGTGATTGTAACAGATTTGATGTCTGTGGCCTGCCTGTTCTTTAACGTCTTGTGCTCTGAGTAATCAGTGCTGCTTGGAAGAGAAACAGAAGACTGACACTCACCGAATAGTGGGAGAGAGAGTGAGTATGAAAGTTCACCCCTCTCCTACTCTGCAAAGTGAAAACAGCGTGTCTTTGCCCCAAATGAAAAGGGTCAGACCTTGATACCTTGAATTACAGATAAGTTCCAAAACCAAATCGGAGGAAGCCAAAGGGAGGCTTCCTCCTTCCCTTGGGGAGCTCTGGAAGTGGGATGCCCTTCTGAGCTGTTAGGGCAAGGGAGCCTAGTTCCTAAACACTGAAACCATTTTTCAGGGAGAAAGGCAGCCATCCCCAGGCCCCTCCTCCTAACCATCCCTCATCAGTGGATCAGGGGGGCCAGACATGGTCTTCTGGACTGTGAGAGATCCGGAAAGACAGAGCCACATCGCAGTGCTCGCTTTGCACTAAACTCTCATGCTTCTACACAGAATTCAGCGGGAAGAAGGGAAGCCCTTCTTATTTACTATAACAGAATAGGAAGCACTTCCTCTAATACTGCGATAGGCAGGTTTCATCAATTCATCATGGCAAGGGGTACAGATTATTGTTTTGCTTTCACTCACCTCAATACGTGAGTAGCAGAAGTGACCCCCAACCCCTGTGGTTGGGGATCACCCTTACTTCCCCACCTTTCACCCCACCATTGCCTCAACACTTGGGCCCAGCTGCACGGAGCCTCCACAGAATGAGAGGGAGGTGGGGAGGAAGGAAGGACAAGGTTGGGGACAGTGAACACATGGCTTGGTGGCATGATCACCCTCAGATTCTAAAATAGGCCAAAATGTAAGAAACAATAGTAATTATACAGGTGGTATAGTAATTCATTTTCATTATACTATTTAAACAATATGGAAGTTTATTTAGTTAAAATAAGTGTTCACTCTTCACTTCCTTTCCTACCATAACGGTGAACACCTCAGAGGGTGTTGTTTCAGATTTTCCATCTGCATGACATGTAGATGCATGCATGTAAACAATTTTGACCTAGATAGGTTAAAAAGTCCCTGCCCCCAAGATCATGGCTGGAAAAACATGACAAGGGAGCATTTCCAGAAAAGATAGAAAATGTCAGAGACACTGCTTCATCCCTAACCATGGCACCAAGGGACTTACTTTACATCAAATTCCCTGGAACCAGACCCTGTGTCAGAACCTGTGGTTGAGAGCAATCTGGGGAACACCTGGGAACACTCCCTGGCAGGGAGAGGGGAAAGCAGGAAGAGGGAGCTGAAGTGTGGTGCAGTTGTAACAGAGGCTTCCTCCTTCCCTTGGGGAGCTCTGGAGGTGGGATGCCCTTCTGAGCTGTCCCAAGTTAGAGCCAGGGAGCCCAGCTTTTCCATTCCTAAGTCAGCTAATTGACTGCAGGGTCCCCCAGAGGAACGGGAGTAAGATTGGGTAAGGCCACTTCCTTCTGCCTGGGCTGGTTCCAGAGAAAGTCCAGCTGTGGGCCATCAGCAGCTGGCTCTCCCTGGGCAGCTGGGACAATGGGTACCTTGGTCTTGAAGCAGGGATCTGGGCAGCCCACCACAGCTTCTACCACTGGATCCTCAGATGTTTCAAAACGTTCTGTCAGAAAATAGCATCTCTTCTGGAAAGTATGAGGAGTAAATTGAGTAGTAAGGAAGCTTGTTAAGTGAACAGATAAGAGAATGTCACCACCCCAATGTTGACACAGCTCCTGGATCTGAATGCCAAGGCTAATACCAAATGTTCCCACCACTTCCTAAAATGTTGTGCTATGCCATATCCCAGGCGATGCCGCTCTCAGAACCGCAACTGCAATCACCAGTAAGACAATAAGAAATCACTAGGATATTCTTTCCCTCCTCTTTGGCCCAGGGTGTTGAGTTCTACTGAACAAATTCCTCCTGTGTGTTGGAAAAAAAAAATCTTTCTTTTCTTTATGAACAATGATAGAGCAATGGAAAGCTTTCTCGGAAACCTCACTGTTGCATGAGGCACAAACCTCCCAAGGCACATGTCCTTAACCCTGCCCCACAGCCAGCAGCCAAGCAGACCTGGAGCTCCTGGTACCCTGCTCGCCTGGCTCTGTTTTCTTTCCTTCTGGACTCAGCAAGAAGGCCCAGCTCCAGCAAAGAGCTGAGACGCCAAGTGTCTGGGGTCAACATTCGTATTCTTAGGGTGGCATGTTCAAAGTGTCACATCAATTGAATTTTCCTGCAAACAATCATAATGAACATCCACCGAGCCCTCCGAAACCAGGCCTCGGCCAGCGTGCTTTCCTAGGAAGCCTTCCCAAGTTCCTTCAAGTAGAATTTCTATCCAGCAAGAAGTGTCCAAAATTGTCCTTACTAGTCTCAAAATAATGCAATCATTATCAGTACTCGTGGCGAAAATGGCCAATAAATGTACCTCAGAGTCTCAGGCTCCCATTCTGCAAAATGGGAAGCTGCCTGCCTACACTAAACTGTACAGAGCAGGTCAGAGGATAGACAGTGCCTCTTGCAGCACTTTTTATAAACAAAGAGTAGAACTAACTGATCAACCTAGTAGCATGACATTGTCCATCGGTCCTAGAACATGAGAGGAGATTTCAATTGTCATGGTGCAACTAGCACAGAATAAATTATTGTATGTATTAACTAAACACAAGGCCCTTTTTCCCTGTAGGTCCATATAAATACAAACCTGCTTTTGAGACTTTAGGAAAAGATGGTCAGAGAAGGGTTTTATTTACGGGATTTATCTTTAAACACTGTTTTTCCACACTTTTTAACAAAGATTGGTAGCGCTTGACCGATTTTCCACTTCCCGGTGAAAGGAAAATACTACAGAAAAACAAGAACCAAAGGGTCCCAAACATCTCTGCAAGAAATCTCCTGCAAGAATCTTGCATTGAAAGGGGGAATACAGGGTATGTCCTACTCCATAGCGGCTAACACCTGCAGAGTACTGACCCAGACCAGGAACTATAATGAGGCCCTTCACATGATCAAGTCACTTCATCCTTACAGTTTACTATTGTTATTCTCAAGTTACAGATGAGAAAAGTGAGGCCCAGAGTGCTAAGGGACCTGCAATCAGTGACCCAGGAGTCTGTGTACCCAATCGTGATGCTACCTTGCTTCCAGAATGGAAAAACCTAACCAGGAGTACTTTTACTTTCAATCCTTTAGTTGTCTTTATTTTGTCTTTATGTCCAAATTCTCTTTGAGACAGGTAGAACCAGAGCTGCCCAATCCATGAAAACACTGGACCTCCATGACTTAATTGATCACAAAATTAATCAGTGATTGAACACAGAATGGAACCTAATCAAACACATAACACAGATCCTTACAGTTCAGCCAAGCAGACAGAAAACTCACAGACTGAAGACAGACGTCTGCTCCTGATCAGAAGGCAAGCAGGCCCACGTGCTGGACAAAGGTGGGACGTGATTGCTAAGCTCAGCCAACAGTAGCCCTAAGGCATGTCACGTCCTCTCTCTATTTCATCTTGGGCAAGGGTTTGAACCCGTCTGGGCCTCCTTCTAGGAGCAATGACATGAATCAATACATTTCAAAAGCAAAACAATAATGGACACTTGCACTACCCTTGATCATTTCCAAAACATTCCAAATGCATCATCTCATTTAGTGCTCCTAACAGCCCTGTGAAGGAAGTTTTATAGTGTTCATTTTAGAGATGTAGAAACTGAGGCTCGCAAAAGTCTTAATGCTTGAGCCCACGCTCTCTCCACTATGCTCTTTCAACTGTTTTCTGGTTCAAGATCCAGCGGTTAAAGGTCAAGTTCAAAGAGGAGGCTGGGGAAATCTAGACCTACACCATCAAACCAGAAAGTGCTCATCCCGAGTACCTCAAATATATTATGACCAAATGCAAAAGAATGTTGGTTTTCATTACTTAACCAAACAGGATCAGTTCCATGCACATTTCCACTGCTAATCAGACTTGGCGAATCACAAAAAGAAATGGTTTTCCACGTTTTTATCTGTTTTCCTGATTCCTGACCGACCCATGGGTTAAAACTCTGAGAGACCCTAAGATGCCAGTGGTCAACTTGTGCAATCCAAGTATTACGTGATCAAAAGACTGAACGGCCCTAATACAGTGTTTTTATTTGTTTGATATTTTTAAATTAAAACACCACCAGCCACCAAAATATAATGGCTTTTTTTTTTTTTTTTGAGATGGAGTCTTGCTCTGTCACCCAGGTTGGAGTGCAGTAGTGCGATCTTGCCTCACTGCAACCTCTGCCTCCGGAGTCAAACAATTCTCCTGCCTCAGTCTCCCAAGTAGCTGGGATTACAGGCGCCCACCACCACACCTGACTAACTTTTGTATTTTTAGTAGATACGGGGTTTCACCATGTTGGCCAGCCTGTTCTCGAACTCCTGACCTCATGATCCACCTGCCTCAGCCACTCAAAGTGCTGGGATGACAGGCACGAGCCACTGTGCCCAGCCAATATATTTTACATTAGAAAGCCATTTGTTCCTCCCAACAACCCTATGAGATAGTCAATATTGTTATCTCCATCTTACAGATAAAAAAACTAAGACACAGAAAGGCTCAGGGACCTGCTTGTCAGTGTCAGAGCCATGACTCAGGTATGAGCATCTGATTCAGGACTCCGCTCCTATACCTGTGGACTCCAGAGAGTTCAGTAACAACTTCTCAAGTAGTAGTTCTCTAAGATTCGACTGGAGGGTTTGGGGATAGGAGTTTTATTGTCTTGTCGGGTTCCTTTTTATTTATTTATTTATTTTTGACGAGGTCTCACTCCATCGCCCAGGCTTGAGTGCAGTGGCACAATCACGGCTCACTGCAACTTCCGCCTCCCGGGCTCAAGCAATCCTCCCACATCATCCTCCCAAGTAGCTGGGACAGCTGGGACCGCACGTGTGTACCACCACACCCGGCTGATTTGTGTATTTTTTGTAGAAACAGAATCTCACCATGTTGCCCAGGCTGGTTTCAAACTCCTGACCTCAAGGGATCCTCTACCTCAGCCCCAAAAAGCGCTGGGATTACAGGCATGAGCCACCACACCTGGCCTTGTGAGGTTAATGTTCTAAGTTTCACTTTTTGTTTATCAGTGAAGTTTATCAGTATATCTTAACACTACAGTTTCATTCTTTTGCTCATAAAGAAACTCCTCCCTCTCATAAAAATACAAATCTTGGAAGGGCAATGTCTAGTACCTTTATCAGTAAATATCTTAGTTCTCAAGTAGCGAATCAGTAGAAAATGGAAAAGAACTTCTGGAGAGACTTGGCAATACTGAGATGACCAAAAGAAAGGGAAGGATAGGGAGATCGAAGTTTCCCAAAACCAAATCCCACCTTTTCTCTCTTCCCCAGCTCTTTACAGCACAGTACACACCTCTATTAATGACCACTCTGCTTACCAAATAGAAATCTATGGAAGACATAAAGACGGATGGGTTAGTCCAGAGACGCAGGGCCTGGCTCTCGACTCCTCCAGACCAGGAGAGCTGTTGTTCTCACCTGTTGGCCCCCACAGGATTATCCCTACTTCCGATATAAAGACATCATGTCTCAAGTAGCGGCTGTCCCAATCTTAGCCAGACTCAATCTTGCAAGCTTTCTCTCATCCACACCCAGCCTCCCAGAGAGCACACAGAAAGGACCCCCACTTCCCTTTCAGCAGCTACTGCCAACCATCCAATGCTTATTTCCTACTTCTTGGCAGTTTATTGTATCAAGCTATCTTACTTTTATCTACCTGAGTCACTCAAGTACTATTTTGAACAAGGCAAAATAGTAATTCGTGTAGCAGTAGGTAAACAAAGAAATTACACCAACAACAAAGCCAGAAGCAATAACGATAGCAATAACCACAGCAGTGGCGGTGTGGGGAATGCTTCCTGTGCGCTCTGCGCTGCTTTACATATCTCATTTAATGTCACCCTCTCAACACACCTTTGATGTAAGTATGTTTTACAGATGGGGAAACTGAGGTGCAGGGATTTAAGTAACATGCCCACCTCAGCCATAAAGTAGTAATCCCCAGCTCCATCTGTGGGGCTGTCTTTCTGCAAAGTTCAGGCTCCTAATCCACTAGACTCTAGCCTAGACTCTTCATTCCACTCTACAACCAGGCAGGCTTTGGTTAAAGGAATTGATGTATTTATTTGTTTTTCCCCCGAATACTTGCTAAATGGGTGCACTGCTGTTGTTAAGAGTTCAGCCAACTATAGAGTTTGAAAGGAGAGTCCTCACAAGACTTCCCTCACTTCAGACATTAGCTGCAAGTTTGGGGGTATTCCTCCAAACTCACGACACACCAGCTGGCTACTAATTTGGGGGGGTTCACACGAAGAACCCCAGGTTTGATAATTCATTAGCATGACTCAGAGAACTCTGGAAGGCACTATACTTGTGACTTTATTGTAACAAAAGGATACAAATTTAAATCCGCAAAAAGAAGAAACATGTCGGGCAGAATCCAGGAGGGGTCTAGAGGCAAAGCTTCTGATTTTCCTCTCCCCACGGAGTCGCGGATGGTGTTGCCTCCCGGGGCGTCCACCAGGCGGCAGTGCTGCTGGACGAGAGCGCAGTGGGCTGAGGGGCGCGGGGCTGCGGGCTGGGGCTGTGGGACTCGGAGGCGCGTGGCTGTGGGACTGCGGCCGAGGCGGCCAGGGCAGCTTTTGCCTCCGGCGCAGGCAGGAGACAGTAATCGCGCGCCTGCCTGTCTTCGCCGCAGGGATGTTTCTAGGCGAACAGACCGTGCTGACCGCGGGCTGCAGAAACGCGCGCCCACGGGAAAGCTCTGCGCTTTGCGGGGGCTCCTTAAAACCAAAGTTCCAGAGAATCGATTTACCCCAAAGCTGGTAACACTAAAGCTTTTGCCACCCCAACGCCGTGTTCATGCATATTTCTATGTGAGACTCCCTGGAAGTATGTACGTTTCAGGCCCACAAAACCAGGCTCTGCCTCTCGGTGATTCCACTCCAGGTTTCAGTCTGGTCGTCCCCTTGACGGTCTAGATCCCTAACCCCCAGATCCACCAGCGCTGCTGGGAAACTGGGGCAAGCATCCACACAGGCAGACCCAGAGACAAGTGTCTCGGGGTATGTGAGGGTATATGGGTGTGGATGAGAGAGTGAGCAAGCGAAGGAGCTTAGCAGTGGAGATGCCAGCAGCACCTACCCCGACAGTTGTGACAACCCAAAGTGTCCCCAAACATTGTCCAATGTCAGATGTCTGGCGAGGAGAGCCGGAAGTTGTCTCTGGTTGAGAGCCGCTGATTTAGAGATTGTAGCTTTCCTTTTCTATTGCTGCTTATGAGTTAAGCCTCGAGTCTTTTCCAGAGCGGTTGGATTGTGACCTGTACGACCTCTTCCCAGAGACTTCCACCCACCAAATTGAAAGGCTCATAGGCTGACTCTGGGGGTGGAGAGCCTGGGTTCAATCGAGGAGAGGGCCTAGGGCCTCCTTTCCTCCCTGCAGCCTGCGAGCTGGGGAGAAAGTAGCTGCTGGCCAGGCCGGGGGTGCCGGGCTCTGCTCCCGGGTTTTCTCTCTTCCAACAGTTAGAACACGAAAGACAGTGTGGCGATTCCTCAAAGACCTAGAAATAGAAATTCCATTTGACCCAGCAATCCCAATACTGGGTATATACCCAAAGGATTATAAATCGTTCTACTATAAGGACACCTGCACACGAATGTTCATTGCAGCACAGTTTACAATAGCAAAGACCTGGAACCAACCCAAATGCCCATTGGTGATAGACTGGACAGGGAAAATGTGGCACATATACACCATGGAATATCATGCAGCCATCAAAAACGATGAGTTTGTGTCCTTTGTAGGGACGTGGATGAACCTGGAAACCATCATTCTCAGCAAACTGACACAAGAGCAGAAAATCAAACACCGCATGTTCTCACTCATAGGCGGATGTTGAACAATGAGAACACATGGACACAGAGAGGGAGCCCTACACACTGGGGTCTGTTGGGGGGAAATAGGGGAGGGACAGTGCGGGGTGGGGAGCTGGGGAGAGATAGCATGGGGAGAAATGCCAGATATAGGTTATGGGGAGGAAGGCAGCAAATCCCACTGCCATGTGTACCTATGCAACAATCTTGCATGTTCATCACATGTACCCCAAAAACCTAAAATGCAATAAAAAAAACAAACATGAAAGTTAGAAGAGATCCGAGAGGACGTCTAGTTCGACACCTGCCCCTTCCCTTAAAAACGTGTTTACGGGCCGGGCGCGGTGACTCACGCCTGTAATCCCAGCACTTTGGGAGGCTGAGGCGGGCGGATCACGAGGTCAAGAGATCGAGACCATCCTGGCCAACATGGTGAAACCCCGTCTCTACTAAAAATACAAAAAATTAGCTGGGCATGGTGGCGCGTGCCTGTGGTCCCAGCTACTCGGGAGGCTGAGGTGGAAGAATTGCCTGAACCCAGGAGGCGGAGGTTGCGGCGAGCCGAGGTTGCGCCACTGTACTCCAGCCTGGCGATAGAGCAAGACTCCGTCTCAAAACAACAACAACAACAACAACAACAACAAACATGTTTGTGATGTTAAGAACTGAAGTTCAGAGCCCTGAAGCATGTCTTTCAGGGCTAAATAGCTCTTTTTTTTTTTTTTTGAGACAGAGTCTCACTCTGTTACCCAGGCTGGAGTGCAATGGCACGATCTTGGCTCACTGCAGCCTCCACCTCCCAGGTTCAAGTGATTCTTCTGCCTCAGCGTCCTGAGTAGCTGGGATTATAGGTGCGTGCCACCATGCCTGGCTAATTTTATGTTTTTTGTAGAGACAGGGTTTCACCATGTTGGCCATGCTGGTCCTGAACTCCTGACCTCGTGATCTGCCCGCCTCGGCCTCGCAAAGTGCTGGCATTACAGGCGTGAGCTTTTACGAGGTAGAGGTCAGACCAGGCCCAGATATCCTGACTTTCAGCCTACGGCTTTTTCTGCTCCGTGGGTAGCCTCTCTGCGTCCCTCTTAAAATGCAGTCCCCCTGGAGGACACACACCATAAACTACATGAGTGGTTGCATAATAAATGGCCCTGAAACTTAGGGGCTTGAAACAAAAATAGTCTCTCCGTTTCTCTGGGTCAGGAATTTGGGAGCAGCTTGGCTGGACAGTTTTGCCTCAGGGTCTCTCGTAAGTTTCAGTGAGATGTTGGCCAGGGCTTTTGAGTATGAGACCTTGGTCAAGAATCTTCTCTTGGCTAGACATTATGGTTCTCGCCTATAATCCCAGCACTTTGGGAGACCATGGTGGGAGGAACACTTGAGGCCAGGAATTTGAGACCAGCCTGGGCAACTTGGTAAGACCTTGTCTCTACAAAAAGTAGAAAAAAAGCTGAGTGTAGTGGCATGAACCTGCAGTCCCAGGTACTTGGGAAGCTGGGGTGGGAGGATTGCTTGAGCCCAGAAGGCCAAGGCTGCAGTGAGCCATGATGGCACCACTGCAACTTCAGCCTGGGCGACAGAGTGAAACCCTGTCTCCTTTTATCTGTTGTCCTCTATTCTGCTTCCTGGAATGTGGATATGATGGTTGGAGCTCTGGTTGCTAACTTGGAACATGAGGATGAACAGCACACCCCTGGGATGACAGAGTGATGGACTGGAAGAGGCTTGGGTTCCTAAAAGTTTTGTGTAATTTTCGTGTTTATTTTGCACCGCCCAGGTTGTAGAGACATAAAATTAATTTTTTCACCTTTTGTTTTTAAAAATACTGTCCTCAAATATTCTGCTATCCAAGAGAAATAAACTGTTATCTTAGCCAAACACGGTATTTTGTGCTTTCTGGCTCATGCAACTGAACTGAGCATCCTATTTGCTTACGCTGTTAGCAAATGCCAGGTGGTCAGGAGGTGCTCAGGATCCTGGTAAGCATGTTGATTTCAAAGCCATGGTCAAACCAGCCAACCAGATCTCATAACCTGAATGTGGGGAGAGTAAAGGGGACAGCCAGGACAGTGGAGAAAGAGCTCTGGAGCCAGGAGACCTGAGTCACAGTTGCAGCTCTCCTCTCTCAGCCTTGATTTAATTTTAATTTTAATTTTTTTTTTGAGATAGAGTCTGACTCTGTCACCCAGGCTGCAGTGGTGCCATTATGACTCACTGTAGCCTCAACCTCCCAGGCTCAGGTGATCCTCCAGCCTCAGCCTCCTCCCGAGTAGCTGGGACTGTAGGCATATGCTACCACACCCATCTATTTTGTAAATGTTTTGTAGAGACAGGGTCTCACTGTGTTGTCCAGGCTGATCTCAAACTCCTGGGCTCAAGCCATCCTCCTGCCTCAGCCTCCCAAAGTGCTGGGATTACAGATGTGAGCCACCACACCCAGCCTCTATTTTCTTTTCTTTAATTGAAACGAGCTAGACTAGCTCATGGGTTTTCAAATTTTTTATAGCAGTAGGAATTGTTCTTCAAATGGAAACCAATATATACAAAGATTTAGTTGGAACTTTGGATCTATCCAATCCTTTTGGTTCCATCCCCAAACTGCCTTGGAGCGACCCTCAAGGCTTAAAAGGAGCATAATTTGAAAAACACAGACAGATTGATCCTCCAAATTCCCTTCAGGAGCAACAGTGTATGACTCTAAGGGGCTGAGCTGAGCCAGAAAACATGCTCAGATTTTTCTAGAATGAGCCATAATCTGGGGTAAGAGAGATGTCAAGCCCTTCGAGGTCCTGGGTTCCCATGAGGCCTCTGGATCTAAGTGTGCTGACAAATCTATGGCTTCATCTCACAGTGGAGGAAAGCACATTAATTCATAGCCAGGCAGCCTCAGGAGTCTCCGTTTTTGCAGTTCTAGGCTATATATCACATTGCATTAGCCAGAGGTCAGCAGACATCATCAAAAACAACAGGAACATGGGAAATTTCATTTTGCTGGTGCTGTAGAATTGAAAATGTCAGCTCCCTCTGGATACCTGGTGAAGGAATTATGCCATGGCTCAAGAGATGGGGATCAAAACCTTAACTCATCATTTGAAGATTGTGGATTGCAGACCTTGCTGTGAAATATAAACACTGCTGTAAAATGCAAACATCTTGGTCCTATTGTCACGGTCACTGTTCACTGTTGGGGTTGATAATAGTATAATTCATTGGGTTATGTGAGGATGGGGTGAGGTGATACACGAACATTCAGTAATAGGTTATTAACTGTTTTTTCTCCTCCTTCTCCTCCTCCTCCTCCTCCTCCTCTGACGGAGTCTCGCCCTGTTGTCCAGGCTGGAGTGCAATAGGGCCATCTAGGCTCACTGAAGCCTCCAACTCCCGGGTTCAAGTGATTCTCCTGAGTAGCTGGGATTATAGGCGCCCACCACCACACCCGGCTAATTTTTGGTATTTTTGGTAGAGATGGGGTTTCACTATGTTGGCCAGGCTGGTCTTGAACTCCTGACCTCATGATCCTCCCGCCTGACTGTTTCTTCTTTAATGGTCAACTGTGGGGTTTTAGTATTTTTCTTACCAAGTTGCAAGAACTTTTGGTAAGGAAGTGAGCCTTTTGAATATAGTACTTACTGCAAAATTTTTCCCAGTTTCTTGTTTGAAAATTCTGGTTGTTATTATGATTGGTATTTAACACACAGATGTTGAAAGTTTTAACTGTTGACTTTTCCCTTAAGAATGGCAATTATCCAGGTGTATGCCAGGCAGCCAGGCATGAATGCCTTTGAAATCCTTTTCAAGCATTGGCTTAATGAGTCCTCATAAGCCGAGGTAGGTAATACCACTGCGCCCATTTTATGATGAAGGCAGTGGCCCTTGGTACATTCTCCTCCTAGCACATCCCCAGATGCCACATTATCCTTGGTCACAGAGGCCAAAAGATACTAATATCCTTTTTATTTTTATTTTTGAGATGGAGTTTCACTCTTGTTGCCCAGGCTGGAGTGCAGTGGTGCGATCTCAGTTCACCACCGCCTCTGCCTCCCAAGTTCAAGTGATTCTCCTGCCTCAGCCTCCTGAGTAGCTGGGATTACAGGCATGCACCACCATGCCTGGCTAATTTTGTATTTTTAGTAGAGACAGGGTTTCTCCATTTTGGTCAGGCTGGTCTTGAACTCCTGACCTGAGGTGATCTGCCCACCTCAGCCTCCCAAAGTGCTGGGATTACAGGTGTGAGCCACCATGCCTGGCCAGATACTAACATCCTTTAAGGAGAATTTAAGGTGGCAGCAAATGAACATGCAAAGGGGGCACAGCTTGGGTGAGGCGGGAACACAGAATCTCAGTGCTAGCCTCTGTAAAGTTTGAAACAGACTTGCAGGTACTTCTGATAAGCCCAACAGGGCTTGCGAACCACAGATAAGTTCTTTTAGTTTCTTATACTCCATGGTCAGAAAAAACAGGTAATTTCTGAAGTCTACCTAGTCCAGAAGAAAAATAGGAAAGAAGTATTAACCAGAGCATTTCTTGATTCCAGACTGTCACTGCCTCAGCCTGGAGACCAGGATGGCATCCCCAGGTTCTTTCAAAGTCACCTGTGATGGAAACTGTCTTGGTTTTAGTTTTTCCCAGGATAGTCACCCAACCAACCACTGGGTCTGGCAGGCTGACTGCGGAATGGAGGCTGCAGCCCTGGCTTGAGCTTGCAGACAGGCCCTGCCAATTAACTTTAGGAGTTTGGGTACATGAAATTGCTTTGTAAATTACAAAGGGCTGTGTGTAAAAGCCTAGGGTGGATATTCATGGCATTCTTGTCACCATCTCAAGCTGGTGACAAGTGACCTTCCTGATATTGATGCTCAGGAGCATTTTCATCTGCAGCATTGTTTGATGACTACCCCAAACCCTCCAAGTCAAGTAAATACTTCTGAGCGATTGTAAAATCCATCAATGGGCTCCTTTTCTTCTTCCAAACTGTATCCCACCCACAGCAAATACCCTCTTCCCTCTAGGCCTGGGCACTTGTGTTCCCTTTGCCCAGCACACCTTCTTCCCTCCTCACATTTTTAACACTTGTAATTCTATTTTTCCTTAGAGCTTCGTTTATGTATCACCTCCTCCAGGAAGCATTCCCTGATAACACGCTTACCACATCCCTGGAGGCTGGTTTATATGCCCTTCCTTTGTTTCCATAGTGACTTTTATTTTCTATTTACCATGAGGTACATCACACTGTATCTGTCTTTACCACTGAGTATGTCTTGTTCATTCTTCTCTTTGCAGCATTCTAGAATCCCTGAATACGTGATGACATATGCTTTCCCTCTACCATGTGACATTGGAGAGCAGGTTTGGACACTGGTGCATGCCTGTACAGTGCTGTGGCTTTGAGCTACTTGCTTTGCCTCTCTGTGTTTGCACGAATGGAAGATGAGACTAATGATAACTGAGTCTTAATATGGTGGCTGTGAGGATTGTGATAATCCGCTGAGAGCGGAGTGAGCCGTGCTTGGTACAGAATAGGGGTGGGGTTATGGAATTCACAATGAGGCAGCTGCTGTTGTCATCAGTGTATGGCTGGCCTGGATCCCTGATACTGATGTGACACCATTATTTACATTGTGGGTCACATTCTCCCATTCTTGTGGGTAAGTTCCGTGAGGGAAGATCTTTGTTCGGCTTACAGCTGTATCTCTGTAGCTTAGAATAGTGCCTGGAACATATCGGGCACTTGGTAAATGCTGGTTGAATGAGTGAATGAATGAGGTACCAAGAGACCCCATGGGATGATTAATCTTGGTGGCCAGTCCAATGTCCCCTGGCGTCCAGGACTTCTTATAAAAGAATCTGGCTTAAAAAAGAATGATGCCTTAGAATCTGGCTTGTGTGTGTCTCAAAAGAGCCTTCACTTAGTCCAACCAGAGGTTCCCAAATATTTTTACCAAGTGTCTTCTTTATCATAAGTTTGAGGCAAAAGTTATTTCTCTTGAAGAGAAAGCAAGAAGGAAGAGAACACCCTGTTTTAACCTCCAGTGCCAAACGCAGCCTGAAACACACACGCCCACACGGCTCCTGTTCTTGGGAGAGAGGCCTGGTAAAGTGACATCTGGAAAAAACCCAGTTCAAGCCAATTTTGTGTCAATTTATTCTCTGTCAGCCTGTGCTTCCAAGCACAGTATACCAAGATGACACCTCCACCCAGTTTTCTTCTTTCCAAAGAGAACTTTGATTAAAAACAAATCTTAAGATGCCTGAAAAAAATTTCTGGCCTACAGACTAGCATTGTCTATGATAACTTTCTGTGATGATGAAAATGCTCTGTAGTCTGTGCTGCCGCTGGTTACTTGTGGCTGTTGAGCGCTTGAAATGTGGCTAGTGTGCCTGAAGAGCTGAGTTTTCAATGTAATTTTAATTAATTTAATTTAGATAGCCACATATGATTCATGGCTATGGAGCCTGCTGGACGGGGCAGCGGTGTGTGGCTGAGAGGAGAGGGCTGCAAAGGGGGCCTCGGACAGCCTGGGCATCTTCTCTTGGCCCTTTCTGGGGGACTGGAATCAAGAAAAGGCCAAGGGGTGTCCCTTGATCATCTTAGAATAAGAAATGAGATCACATTTCTTTTAATGTTCAAACCACATGACTTATGATAAGGGTGTCATGAGCCCTTATCATGCCTCATTTTCTTCTCTCACCCGGGGGGATCTCCCTCTTGGGAAATCTCACATACTCCCTCCTTGAGGGCTTCCTTGGTCCAGGGGACCAAGGGGCACTGTCATACCTCTCATCTCCAGGAGAGAAAATCAATTCTGGTTCTTGGCTGCTACTGCCACCTTGGCCACTAGGTGTCACCAGTGGCCCTGCAGTCCACCAAGAGAAAGGCGGCCACACCAGGTAGCAGGTCTGGGGACAAACCTGGGGCCTGCGGTGGAGGGAGAATTTGGCTTCCTGAGAGGGTGAGACTCAGACTCACAACCGTACTAGAGGTACCAGATCAAGTGTCGTGGTGTGGGCATGTGGGAATAGGGCTCTAGGACATTTGCTGTGTGACTCTTCTGTGTTCTCGTTTTAGTCATCCTAAGGGAATACTTGGTGTCTACATCCTGCTGAAAGAAGTGGCTTTTGGAATGCCTGCCCTCTTTCTCAGTGGACCCCAGCAGGCAGTCCCCCTTGTGAAACGGAATTGTTTGATGTCGGTCCTCATTCCAAAGCCGGAGTGCTTAATCTTCTCCGTGGTCACCCACTTTCGAGGGAAAGCGGCCTCGAAGCAGCAGTTGTGACACACCTGGGTCCTGGTCCCCACACTGCTGCCCACTTCTGGTGTGACTCAACCTTCCATTCCCACCCAGCACCTGCACTAGAGAGAAAATAAGACCTGCTGCACAGTTTTGTAAATTTTTGGTCTTGATGCTAAAATAAGATTTTACTTCCCTGAAAGCTCAGGGCTTAAATATTTGCTGGATGACTGAATGCTAATCGGAGGATTATTAATATAGGTGGGGAGAACTGGACTTTCTTTCCAGGTGAGATTCAATGAAACGTATCTCACTCCCAACTTTCTGGAGTCAGAGAGAGTAGGGTTTCATTACAGCCTGGCCTCCAATCAGCTATGTAATTGGGTATGTCACTTAATCTTTCTGAGCCTCAGTCTCCTCATATACAAAATGAGGGCAATATCTAACTTTCAGATGGAGTGATGGTTAGTTTTATGTGTCAAATTGGCTGGATGATGGAGTTTCCAGATATTTGGTCAAACATTGTTCTGATGTTTCTGTGAGATAAGAATATTTCTGGATGAGATTAAGGTTTAAATTAGTTATTATTATTATTATTATTTTGAGACAGAGTTTTGCAGTTCTTGCCCAGGCTGGAGTCCAATGGCATGGTTTCAGGTCACTGTAATCTCTGCCTCCTGAGTCCAACCGATTCTCGTCCTTCCGAGTAGCTTGGAATACAGGCACCTGTTTAGCTAATTTTTGTATTTTTAGTAGAGACAAGATTTCACCATGTTGGCCAGGCTGGTCTTGAACTCCTGACCTCAGGCAATCCGCCTGCCTTGGCCTCCCAAAGTGCTTGGGTTACAGGAGTTAGCCACCATGCCTGGCCATGATTTTTTTTTTTTTAAGACAGGATCTCACTCTGTTGCCCAGGATGAAGTATAGTGTGGTGATCACAGCTCACTGCAGCCTCGAACTCTTGGGCTCAAGAAATCCTCCCACCTCAGGCTCCCAAGTAGTGGAGATTACAGGTGTATGCCACCATGCCTGGCTAAACTTTTTATTTCATTTTTTTTTTTAGAGTTGGGATATTGCTATGTTGCCCAGGCTGGTTTTGAACTCCTGAACTCAAGTGATCCTCCTGCCTTGACCTCCCAAAGTGCTGGGATTACAGGTGTGAACCACCATGCCCAAGTTGGTAGACTTTAAGTAAAGTAGGCTCCCCTCCATAATGTGGTAGACCTCATCCAATCAGTGGAAGGCCAAAATAAAACAAAAGAGACCTTTCCCCTAGCAGATGCCTTCAGACTGCCTCTGCAACATCAGCTCTTCCTGGTTCTACAGCAGATGGCCTTCAGATTCAAACTGCAGTATCAGAGACTGGCTGGATCTCCAGTCTACTGGCCTTGACTGGAACTGCAGCATAGGCTCTTCGGGGTCTCTGGTCTGCCAGCCCACTCTGCAGATTTTGGACTTGCCCATTCTCCATAATTGTGTGAGCCAATTCCTTCTAATAATTCTTTCCAATATTCCTTTCCAATACTTTCCCTTCCCTTCCTCACTTCCCTTCCTCTCCCCTTCCCCTTCACCTTCCCTTCCCCTCTTTCATTCCCTTTCTTTCCCTTTCCCTTTGCCCCTTCCCTTCCCCTTCCTCTTCCTCCTCTCTCCCTTTCTCTTTCCCTTTGCCCCTTCCCTTCCTTCCCTCTCTTTCCCTTCCCTTTGCCCCTTTCCTTCCCTTCCCTTCCCTTCCCTCCCTCCCTTCCTCTCCCCTCCCCTCCATCCTCTCCCCTCCCCTTCCCTTCCCTTCCTTCTTTCTCTTATTTCATGGAGTTTTGCTCTTGTTGCCCAGGCTGCAGCGCAACAGCACGATCTCAGCTCACTGCTGCCTCTGTCTCCTGGGTTCAAGTGATTCTCCTTCCGAGTAGCTGGGCAGAGAGCCACCTGAGTAGCTGGGATTACAGGTGCCTGCCACCATGCCCAGCTAATATTTTGTATTTTTAGTAGAGACGGGGTTTCATCATGTCGGCCAGGCTGGTCTTGAACTCCTTACTTCAGGTGATCCACCTTCCTTGGCCTCCCAAAGTGCTGGAATTACAGCCGTGAGCCACCACACCCAGCCAGTACATCTCTTTCCACATAGCCTCACGTTCTATTGATTCTGTTTCTCTGGAAAACCCTAATGCCGATGGCTATGGGGATTAACTGAAATTACGGTGCAAATGTATCTGGTACAGTATCCAACCAGTACTGAAGCGTCTAGTAGATGCCCAGTAAATGCTACTCTGTAACCCAGTTCTCTCGGTCAAGCATTAAATAGCTTCCTCAGGACAGGAAGACTACTTCCCCTAGACCTGGAAATCCATCGGTTAGTTTGCCAGTGCTTCCCACTTTCAGTGGGCTGCTGGGCTCTGTCACATTTTGTGATGGAAACATTTCCCAGGGCACCTTCCTCTCTCCCTTACCTGGCTGCAAGTCTCCCAGGTCTTAGAACAAGAAGGCATGTGCCTTTCTTTGTTCCCTGTTCACTAAGTGCTTCTGGGTGGGTAAGAGTGGGAAGAAGAAGATAATTCCCTCCTCCTCCTCCTCCTTATCAATAGTCTCCATTAAGCTGCACGTGTATGTGGCATCTGAAAGGTGAGGAGGTGGGTTCATTATGCGTCTTCAGACACATAAGACCTCTTTTCATCTGTGTGCATCTTACCAACTGATGGCAATTAGTAGAATTATTTTTAGCATATCTAAAACCTTTCTCCTAGTGCACTTTTTGAAAAACAGAAATGCATTGTCTTGAAGTTCTGGAGGACAGAAGTTCAGGATCAAGGTGTCAGCAGGCTTGGTTCCTTCTGAGGGCCGTGGGTGGAATCTGCTCGATGCCTCTCTCCCGATGTGAGGTGGTTTGCTGGCAATCTTTGGTGTTCCTTGGGCTATAGTAACATTACCCTGATCTCTGCTTTTCTTTCGTTTTTTTTTTAAGAGATGAGCTTTCACTATGTTGGCCAGGTTGGTCTCAATGTTTTGACCTCGTGATCCACCAACTTTGGCCTCCCACAGTGCTGGGATTACAGGCCTGGGCCACCGCATCCAGCCACATTTCAAGGAACCCAATGCAACCCATAACAGGTGCTATTTTAGAGTTCTCTTCAAGTGGTTGGTTCTTGAATCTTTCTGACATAATCCTAGTTATTTTCAGCAGCTTTATTGTTGTTTGGTCCTATGTTCCAGGCTCGCCTTGCGCATTTCCTCCCAGACCTGGGCTCAGCCATTACTCAGAAGCCATGTTTGTACTTATTTATTTACTTATTTTTTAGTTTGGTGAGAAATTGTACTTCAAGACCATAATCTGGGCTCTAGAGCTGCTCACTGCTACTGACTTGGCTGTTGTTTCTAGCTCTTTTCAGTGGACAGGTTTGAAAGTAACGCAAGGGGCTAAGAGTTTCTCTCTGTAAATGGTTCTTTTTTTTTTTTTTTTTTTGAGATGGAGTTTCGCTCTTGTTGCCCAGGCTGAAGTGCAATGGCATGATCTCAGCTCACCGCAACCTCAGCCTCCTTGGGTTCAAGCAATTCTCCTGCTTGAACCCAGAGCACAATTTTTTCACTCCTGCTCCCCATGTCCACATGCTGCCACACAGAGCTCAAGTAGAGGCTGCCTCCCATTTCCAGGGGTGAAGTCATCCCTGGTGACAGCTCAAATGCCCCTGAGTCTCTTTGTTACCTGTTCATGTGCCCCTGGTCCATTGTGCGCTGCCTACTCTGGCCCTGCCAGGCTGTTCCCCCTCCCCAGTACTCCCCCAGCTCCTCTCTGGTTCGTAGCCTGCAAGACCCACAATCTGTCTAAGTCTTCTTGGACTACTTAGGCCTTCATGTGTCTCAGTTTTCAAATCTGTGAAATAGAAGGAATTGTACCCATCTCATCAAGTTGGGAATTTTAAATGAGTAACAACCTAGTATAAGGCTTAGCCCAGCCAGTGCTCACCAATTGGAGCTTTTCTTTTTAATTTTTTTTTTGAGACGGAGTCTCGCTCTGTTGCCCAGGCTGGAGTACAGTGGTGCGATCTCAGCTCACTGCAACCTCTGCCTCCTGGGTTCCAGTGATTCTCCTGCCTCAGCCTCCTGAGTAGCTGGGACTGCAGGTGTGTACCACCATGCCTGGCTAATTTTTTGTTATTAGTTGAGATGGGGTTTCATCATATTGGCAAGGCTGCTCGCGAACTCCTGACCTCAGGTGATCTGCCCGCCTGAGCCTCCCAAAGTGCTGTGATTACAGATGTGAGCCACCGCGCCCAGCCCGAGCTTTTATTTTTTCTTTAGCCCAATAGTGCTCCATTTTAGCTGCTTTTAGAAATATCTTAGGAGGTTTTCAAAGAAAATAGTGATGCTTATCCCCAACCCTAGGAGATTCCGACTGAATTGGCACTTCTTCCTTCATTCTCAAATGTCAGTGATGCAAGGCTGTCATGAGTGTGAGCACTCCCCTCAACGTTTGGAGTGGTGAAGGGTAGCTAGGATTTACCCGAGGATATTAGGCATCTCTTTTCCCCATGAAGGGGAATCCCTCACAGTCCATTTTTTTCCCTTAGGCGAGACCCTTCTCCCAGTTTTCCTTTGTTCCTGTTCCAAGGTCTCTTAGGCACCATCAGCTGGCAGACAAATTGCTATCACTTTCTCATTCAGAGGAAGTTTATTTGCCTGCAGTGTTTTCCTTCCCCACGATTTCTGGGGCATCTCCACCTTTCCTCTAGAAAATGGCCCACTTAAGTATTTTCCTAAACTAAAGAGAAGTCTTTTTGTTTCTGAAGATGTTTTATGACAACAACCAAAGTCCTTTTGTTTATGCTTTTAATTTTAGAAATTAACATGATTTATATAGGTGCAGGCAATTTACTATATATATATATTCACACACAGTAGTGTGGAGTTATAAACCATATGAATGTACCTTAATTTTGAAATTTCCTTTTGCTGAACATTTAACATATATCTAGTTTTTGCTATTATAACTGTAATAATGAATGAACACCTCTATGTATACATTTGTGTTCACATATCTGATGTTTTTCCAATGTGCTGAATCACGGAAGTTAACTTTCTGGGTTAAAGACTGTGTGTATTGTTCAGGCTTTTGACATATATTGCCAAATTGCCCTCCAGAAAAGTCATACTGATTAACAGTTTTATCACCTGTCATGGTATATCTTTCTTGGTATATTTTTTCAACATTTTGCACATTTTTACAAATTGTAAAATATATCACATGTACAAAAGTTTATGTGACATATACATACATTTTAAAAGGCTAAACAAATATAAAAAACCACCACATTCTCATATCCCAGCTGTAATGAACTAAAACATTACCAGTGTCTTTGACCCTGTCCAAGAGGTGACTGCCTTCTTCTGGTCTGTCCAGAACTCTCCTGGTTTTAGCACTGAATGTCCCAGGTCCTAGTTAACCATTTAGTCTCTGGAAGCCTGGATAGCTGGTCACCTTACCCATAAGCTCCTTCCAAATCTACCTCCTCCCTCCTCCAAAGACATCTTGTATGGACTTCTACATAATGTACTTGGAGGTTTTTCCTACATAAATGGAATCACATGGTATGTTCTTTCTGTGAGTCGCTTCCCGCCAGCATTGTGTTTGAGCTTCGTCCTGTTGATGTCTATAACCGCAGTTCGTGTGCTTTTTCTGCTGACTGACATCCATTTGGTGGATACATCACCGTTTCTCCATCTTCTGTCAATAAACATTGCAACTTTTGTTACCGTGAGTTACACAGCTCTGAACAGTTATCTGTCTAATGGAGCAAAGGGCCAAATTTCTCTAGGTTATTTACCTAAGCGTTAAATTGCTAGAGGACTTTAACCTCACCAGAAATGCCAAATTGTTTTCTAAAGAAGTTGTGCCTGTTTCCACCCACTAGCAGTGCATGAAAGTACCTGTTTTCCACATCGCCATGAAGCAGTGTCTGACTTTGTAACTTTAGCCATTTGGTTGCTATGAAATGCTATTTCATTGTGGGTGTAATTTATGTCTTCCTGATTACCAGTGTGATTACCTTTTCAGAGGTTGATTGGGTGATTTCTGTTTCCTCTTCTGTGAAAGGCGTGCTCACATTGTTTGCACGTTTTTCTATTGGGCCACTTGTCTTTTTCTTACAGATTTGTGGGCCCAGTATTTTTTGTTTTTATCAAGGTAAAACCAGACTAAATTGGCTTTTGGAATCAGGTTAAAGGGATGAAAATTCAGAGAACTACATCTATCTAAGGGATGGACATATCAGAAGACAGAATGAAAACGCTTGTAGGCTGGGCGTGGTGGCTCACACCCATAATCCCAGCACTTTGGGAGGCCAAGGCAGGCAGATCACGGGGTCAGGAGTTTGAGACTAGCCTGGCCAGCATGGTGAAATCCCATCTCTACTAAAGATATACAAAATTAGCCTGGCATGGTGGTGCAGGCCTGTAATCCCAGCTACTCGGCAGGCTGAGGCAGGAGAATTGATTGAACCGGGGAGGTGGAGGTTGCAGTGAGCTGAGATCACACCATTGCACTCCAGCCTGGGTGATGGGGCGAGACGCTGTCTCAGAAAAAGAAAAAAAAAGAACACGCTTATTACACAGTCACTTCAGCCTTCTTTATCTGCAAATGACTAATACTTTATTCTTTAAGAAATGAAAGCAACTAACATTATCTTCTGCTCCGGGGGTTCTCAAAGGGTGGTTCCTAGGCCAGCAGCATCCTCATCATCTGTAAACTCATTAAAATGAAAATTGTTGGGCCCCACCCACAGCCTACTGAATTGGGAACTCTGGAAAGAAGACCCTGCAATCGGCTTCAGCATCCCTGCAATGATTCCGATGCAGGCCAGGTTTGGGGGCCACTGTTCTTCCCTGTCTCCTTGTCCCACCTGGGTGGGAGGAGCACTGACCATGACCTGCCATCTACAGGTCATCAGCACCCTTCTGACTACAAGTATACATTAGAAAGTGTTTTTTTTTTTTTAGGAAAAGTTCAGATATTCGGGGCCCCAAGAATGGGATTTTTGGTGACGCAGCTCAGATTGCAGGGCACTTCAGTTTATGGAGTAACTATCCTCTCAGCATTCCAGTTCTAAACTCGGACCTAACCAGTACATTCTCTGTGCCTGAAAGAGGTGTTAAAAAGAAGGCAAAAAGGTAGGACATCCTGCCTGAATGGGGAGATGTTTTTGGGGATGGCGTCCATGCTCTTTTCTTGGGGTCTGTGGGTTGAGAGAGTTTCTCTGCTTTTGGTCCAGAAGAGCATTCCTTGTGGTATCCCACTCTGGCAAGGCTGGGGCAGCTTCCTCTGAGGCTCTTTCCAATCAGGTACCACTGAGCCAGTGCCAGGAATGGGCAGTGACCAGAAGGCTGCCATGTGCTCCAGGGCCTGTGCCATCAGCACTTACGTTGTCCTTCTCTGGATTCCTTCTCTTTGAAATCACCCAGGACAGTTGCATCTCAGGTGACTCTCGTGGCTCCCCGAGGGGCAGAGTCAGCCACACTCTTAATTTTATTATTATGTTTTTTGAGACAAGATTTTGCTCTGCCACTCAGGCTAGAGTGCAGTGGTTCGACTGTGGCTCATGTAGCCTTGAACTTCTGGGCTCAAGCAATCCTCCTGCCTCAGCCTCCCCAGCAGCTGGGACTGTAGGAGTGTGCCACCACACCAGGACAATTATTTTTATGATTTTACATTTTTTGGTAGAGACAGGGTCTCACTCTGTCACCCTTGCTGGAGTGCAGTGGCATAATCACACCTCACTGCAGCCTCAAACTCTTGGGCTCAAGCCGTCCTCCCACCTCAGCCTCCCAACTGGCTGGGACTACAGTTACATACCACCATGCCTGGCTAATTTTTGCTTGTTTGATTTAGAGATGAGCATCTCACTGTGTTGCCCAGGCTGGTCTTAAACTCCTGGACTCAAGTGAT
>JASSZA010000330.1:0-101694 GCA_031835075.1 Saguinus oedipus
ATGTGTGCATTCAACTTACAGAGTTAAACTCGTGTGTTGAAGGGGAAGTCTGGAAACGCTTTCTGTGGAGAGATCTCAAAACAGGCATTTCCAGGCATTTCCAACACTATTCCCGCATATAACGAAATAGCAGTAAAACTCTGCCTAAAACACAGAAGAAACGTATCCTTCAATCTGCTCTGCTGTGCGTTTGTTCAGCTAAGTGAGTTAAATCTCCCTTTAGATTCAGGAGTTAGAAACACGTTTCTGGTAAGAGCTGCGTTTGGACATTTCTCAGTGAATGGGAGTATATGCTGTAAGGAGAACTGTCTGCTTCTAAAACCAAAACGGAGCTACCTAACAGAACGGTCTTCAATGTGTGCATTCAACTTACAGAGTTAAACTCGTGTGTTGAAGGGGAAGTCTGGAAACGCTTTCTGTGGAGAGATCTCAAAACAGGCATTTCCAGCACTATTCCCGCATATAACGAAATAGCAGTAAAACTCTGCCTAAAACACAGAAGAAACGTATCCTTCAATCTGCTCTGCTGTGCGTTTGTTCAGCTAAGTGAGTTAAATCTCCCTTTAGATTCAGGAGTTAGAAACACGTTTCTGGTAAGAGCTGCGTTTGGACATTTCTCAGTGAATGGGAGTATATGCTGTAAGGAGAACTGTCTGCTTCTAAAACCAAAACGGAGCTACCTAACAGAACGGTCTTCAATGTGTGCATTCAACTTACAGAGTTAAACTCGTGTGTTGAAGGGGAAGTCTGGAAACGCTTTCTGTGGAGAGATCTCAAAACAGGCATTTCCAGGCATTTCCAGCACTATTCCCGCATATAACGAAATAGCAGTAAAACTCTGCCTAAAACACAGAAGAAACGTATCTTTCAATCTGCTCTGCTGTGCGTTTGTTCAGCTAAGTGAGTTAAATCTCCCTTTAGATTCAGGAGTTAGAAACACGTTTCTGGTAAGAGCTGCGTTTGGACATTTCTCAGTGAATGGGAGTATATGCTGTAAGGAGAACTGTCTGCTTCTAAAACCAAAACGGAGCTACCTAACAGAACGGTCTTCAATGTGTGCATTCAACTTACAGAGTTAAACTCGTGTGTTGAAGGGGAAGTCTGGAAACGCTTTCTGTGGAGAGATCTCAAAACAGGCATTTCCAGGCATTTCCAGCACTATTCCCGCATATAACGAAATAGCAGTAAAACTCTGCCTAAAACACAGAAGAAACGTATCCTTCAATCTGCTCTGCTGTGCGTTTGTTCAGCTAAGTGAGTTAAATCTCCCTTTAGATTCAGGAGTTAGAAACACGTTTCTGGTAAGAGCTGCGTTTGGACATTTCTCAGTGAATGGGAGTATATGCTGTAAGGAGAACTGTCTGCTTCTAAAACCAAAACGGAGCTACCTAACAGAACGGTCTTCAATGTGTGCATTCAACTTACAGAGTTAAACTCGTGTGTTGAAGGGGAAGTCTGGAAACGATTTCTGTGGAGAGATCTCAAAACAGGCATTTCCAGGCATTTCCAGCACTATTCCCACATATAACGAAATAGCAGTAAAACTCTGCCTAAAACACAGAAGAAACGTATCCTTCAATCTGCTCTGCTGTGCGATTGTTCAGCTATGTGAGTTAAATCTCCCTTTAGATTCAGGAGTTAGAAACACGTTTCTGGTAAGAGCTGCGTTTGCACATTTCTAAGTGAATGGGAGTATATGCTGTAAGGAGAACTGTCTGCTTCTAAAACCAAAACGGAGCTACCTAACAGAACGGTCTTCAATGTGTGCATTCAACTTACAGAGTTAAACTCGTGTGTTGAAGGGGACGTCTGGAAACGCTTTCTGTGGAGAGATCTCAAAACAGGCATTTCCAGCACTATTCCCGCATATAACGAAATAGCAGTAAAACTCTGCCTAAAACACAGAAGAAACGTATCCTTCAATCTGCTCTGCTGTGCGTTTGTTCAGCTAAGTGAGTTAAATCTCCCTTTAGATTCAGGAGTTAGAAACACGTTTCTGGTAAGAGCTGCGTTTGGACATTTCTCAGTGAATGGGAGTATATGATGTAAGGAGAACTGTCTGCTTCTAAAACCAAAACGGAGCTACCTAACAGAACGGTCTTCAATGTGTGCATTCAACTTACAGAGTTAAACTCGTGTGTTGAAGGGGAAGTCTGGAAACGCTTTCTGTGGAGAGATCTCAAAACAGGCATTTCCAGGCATTTCCAGCACTATTCCCGCATATAACGAAATAGCAGTAAAACTCTGCCTAAAACACAGAAGAAACGTATCCTTCAATCTGCTCTGCTGTGCGTTTGTTCAGCTAAGTGAGTTAAATCTCCCTTTAGATTCAGGAGTTAGAAACACGTTTCTGGTAAGAGCTGCGTTTGGACATTTCTCAGTGAATGGGAGTATATGCTGTAAGGAGAACTGTCTGCTTCTAAAACCAAAACGGAGCTACCTAACAGAAGGTCTTCAATGTGTGCATTCAACTTACAGAGTTAAACTCGTGTGTTGAAGGGGAAGTCTGGAAACGCTTTCTGTGGAGAGATCTCAAAACAGGCATTTCCAGCACTATTCCCGCATATAACGAAATAGCAGTAAAACTCTGCCTAAAACACAGAAGAAACGTATCCTTCAATCTGCTCTGCTGTGCGTTTGTTCAGCTAAGTGAGTTAAATCTCCCTTTAGATTCAGGAGTTAGAAACACGTTTCTGGTAAGAGCTGCGTTTGGACATTTCTCAGTGAATGGGAGTATATGCTGTAAGGAGAACTGTCTGCTTCTAAAACCAAAACGGAGCTACCTAACAGAACGGTCTTCAATGTGTGCATTCAACTTACAGAGTTAAACTCGTGTGTTGAAGGGGAAGTCTGGAAACGCTTTCTGTGGAGAGATCTCAAAACAGGCATTTCCAGCACTATTCCCGCATATAACGAAATAGCAGTAAAACTCTGCCTAAAACACAGAAGAAACGTATCCTTCAATCTGCTCTGCTGTGCGTTTGTTCAGCTAAGTGAGTTAAATCTCCCTTTAGATTCAGGAGTTAGAAACACGTTTCTGGTAAGAGCTGCGTTTGGACATTTCTCAGTGAATGGGAGTATATGCTGTAAGGAGAACTGTCTGCTTCTAAAACCAAAACGGAGCTACCTAACAGAACGGTCTTCAATGTGTGCATTCAACTTACAGAGTTAAACTCGTGTGTTGAAGGGGAAGTCTGGAAACGCTTTCTGTGGAGAGATCTCAAAACAGGCATTTCCAGCACTATTCCCGCATATAACGAAATAGCAGTAAAACTCTGCCTAAAACACAGAAGAAACGTATCCTTCAATCTGCTCTGCTGTGCGTTTGTTCAGCTAAGTGAGTTAAATCTCCCTTTAGATTCAGGAGTTAGAAACACGTTTCTGGTAAGAGCTGCGTTTGGACATTTCTCAGTGAATGGGAGTATATGCTGTAAGGAGAACTGTCTGCTTCTAAAACCAAAACGGAGCTACCTAACAGAACGGTCTTCAATGTGTGCATTCAACTTACAGAGTTAAACTCGTGTGTTGAAGGGGAAGTCTGGAAACGCTTTCTGTGGAGAGATCTCAAAACAGGCATTTCCAGGCATTTCCAGCACTATTCCCGCATATAACGAAATAGCAGTAAAACTCTGCCTAAAACACAGAAGAAACGTATCCTTCAATCTGCTCTGCTGTGCGTTTGTTCAGCTAAGTGAGTTAAATCTCCCTTTAGATTCAGGAGTTAGAAACACGTTTCTGGTAAGAGCTGCGTTTGGACATTTCTCAGTGAATGGGAGTATATGCTGTAAGGAGAACTGTCTGCTTCTAAAACCAAAACGGAGCTACCTAACAGAACGGTCTTCAATGTGTGCATTCAACTTACAGAGTTAAACTCGTGTGTTGAAGGGGAAGTCTGGAAACGCTTTCTGTGGAGAGATCTCAAAACAGGCATTTCCAGCACTATTCCCGCATATAACGAAATAGCAGTAAAACTCTGCCTAAAACACAGAAGAAACGTATCCTTCAATCTGCTCTGCTGTGCGTTTGTTCAGCTAAGTGAGTTAAATCTCCCTTTAGATTCAGGAGTTAGAAACACGTTTCTGGTAAGAGCTGCGTTTGGACATTTCTCAGTGAATGGGAGTATATGCTGTAAGGAGAACTGTCTGCTTCTAAAACCAAAACGGAGCTACCTAACAGAACGGTCTTCAATGTGTGCATTCAACTTACAGAGTTAAACTCGTGTGTTGAAGGGGAAGTCTGGAAACGCTTTCTGTGGAGAGATCTCAAAACAGGCATTTCCAGGCATTTCCAGCACTATTCCCGAATATAACGAAATAGCAGTAAAACTCTGCCTAAAACACAGAAGAAACGTATCCTTCAATCTGCTCTGCTGTGCGTTTGTTCAGCTAAGTGAGTTAAATCTCCCTTTAGATTCAGGAGTTAGAAACACGTTTCTGGTAAGAGCTGCGTTTGGACATTTCTCAGTGAATGGGAGTATATGCTGTAAGGAGAACTGTCTGCTTCTAAAACCAAAACGGAGCTACCTAACAGAACGGTCTTCAATGTGTGCATTCAACTTACAGAGTTAAACTCGTGTGTTGAAGGGGAAGTCTGGAAACGCTTTCTGTGGAGAGATCTCAAAACAGGCATTTCCAGCACTATTCCCGCATATAACGAAATAGCAGTAAAACTCTGCCTAAAACACAGAAGAAACGTATCCTTCAATCTGCTCTGCTGTGCGTTTGTTCAGCTAAGTGAGTTAAATCTCCCTTTAGATTCAGGAGTTAGAAACACGTTTCTGGTAAGAGCTGCGTTTGGACATTTCTCAGTGAATGGGAGTATATGCTGTAAGGAGAACTGTCTGCTTCTAAAACCAAAACGGAGCTACCTAACAGAACGGTCTTCAATGTGTGCATTCAACTTACAGAGTTAAACTCGTGTGTTGAAGGGGAAGTCTGGAAACGCTTTCTGTGGAGAGATCTCAAAACAGGCATTTCCAGGCATTTCCAGCACTATTCCCGCATATAACGAAATAGCAGTAAAACTCTGCCTAAAACACAGAAGAAACGTATCCTTCAATCTGCTCTGCTGTGCGTTTGTTCAGCTAAGTGAGTTAAATCTCCCTTTAGATTCAGGAGTTAGAAACACGTTTCTGGTAAGAGCTGCGTTTGGACATTTCTCAGTGAATGGGAGTATATGCTGTAAGGAGAACTGTCTGCTTCTAAAACCAAAACGGAGCTACCTAACAGAACGGTCTTCAATGTGTGCATTCAACTTACAGAGTTAAACTCGTGTGTTGAAGGGGAAGTCTGGAAACGCTTTCTGTGGAGAGATCTCAAAAAGGCATTTCCAGGCATTTCCAGCACTATTCCCGCATATAACGAAATAGCAGTAAAACTCTGCCTAAAACACAGAAGAAACGTATCCTTCAATCTGCTCTGCTGTGCGTTTGTTCAGCTAAGTGAGTTAAATCTCCCTTTAGATTCAGGAGTTAGAAACACGTTTCTGGTAAGAGCTGCGTTTGGACATTTCTCAGTGAATGGGAGTATATGCTGTAAGGAGAACTGTCTGCTTCTAAAACCAAAACGGAGCTACCTAACAGAACGGTCTTCAATGTGTGCATTCAACTTACAGAGTTAAACTCGTGTGTTGAAGGGGAAGTCTGGAAACGCTTTCTGTGGAGAGATCTCAAAACAGGCATTTCCAGCACTATTCCCGCATATAATGAAATAGCAGTAAAACTCTGCCTAAAACACAGAAGAAACGTATCCTTCAATCTGCTCTGCTGTGCGTTTGTTCAGCTAAGTGAGTTAAATCTCCCTTTAGATTCAGGAGTTAGAAACACGTTTCTGGTAAGAGCTGCGTTTGGACATTTCTCAGTGAATGGGAGTATATGCTGTAAGGAGAACTGTCTGCTTCTAAAACCAAAACGGAGCTACCTAACAGAACGGTCTTCAATGTGTGCATTCAACTTACAGAGTTAAACTCGTGTGTTGAAGGGGAAGTCTGGAAACGCTTTCTGTGGAGAGATCTCAAAACAGGCATTTCCAGCACTATTCCCGCATATAACGAAATAGCAGTAAAACTCTGCCTAAAACACAGAAGAAACGTATCCTTCAATCTGCTCTGCTGTGCGTTTGTTCAGCTAAGTGAGTTAAATCTCCCTTTAGATTCAGGAGTTAGAAACACGTTTCTGGTAAGAGCTGCGTTTGGACATTTCTCAGTGAATGGGAGTATATGCTGTAAGGAGAACTGTCTGCTTCTAAAACCAAAACGGAGCTACCTAACAGAACGGTCTTCAATGTGTGCATTCAACTTACAGAGTTAAACTCGTGTGTTGAAGGGGAAGTCTGGAAACGCTTTCTGTGGAGAGATCTCAAAACAGGCATTTCCAGGCATTTCCAGCACTATTCCCGCATATAACGAAATAGCAGTAAAACTCTGCCTAAAACACAGAAGAAACGTATCCTTCAATCTGCTCTGCTGTGCGTTTGTTCAGCTAAGTGAGTTAAATCTCCCTTTAGATTCAGGAGTTAGAAACACGTTTCTGGTAAGAGCTGCGTTTGGACATTTCTCAGTGAATGGGAGTATATGCTGTAAGGAGAACTGTCTGCTTCTAAAACCAAAACGGAGCTACCTAACAAAACGGTCTTCAATGTGTGCATTCAACTTACAGAGTTAAACTCGTGTGTTGAAGGGGAAGTCTGGAAACGCTTTCTGTGGAGAGATCTCAAAACAGGCATTTCCAGGCATTTCCAGCACTATTCCCGCATATAACGAAATAGCAGTAAAACTCTGCCTAAAACACAGAAGAAACGTATCCTTCAATCTGCTCTGCTGTGCGTTTGTTCAGCTAAGTGAGTTAAATCTCCCTTTAGATTCAGGAGTTAGAAACACGTTTCTGGTAAGAGCTGCGTTTGGACATTTCTCAGTGAATGGGAGTATATGCTGTAAGGAGAACTGTCTGCTTCTAAAACCAAAACGGAGCTACCTAACAGAACGGTCTTCAATGTGTGCATTCAACTTACAGAGTTAAACTCGTGTGTTGAAGGGGAAGTCTGGAAACGCTTTCTGTGGAGAGATCTCAAAACAGGCATTTCCAGCACTATTCCCGCATATAACGAAATAGCAGTAAAACTCTGCCTAAAACACAGAAGAAACGTATCCTTCAATCTGCTCTGCTGTGCGTTTGTTCAGCTAAGTGAGTTAAATCTCCCTTTAGATTCAGGAGTTAGAAACACGTTTCTGGTAAGAGCTGCGTTTGGACATTTCTCAGTGAATGGGAGTATATGCTGTAAGGAGAACTGTCTGCTTCTAAAACCAAAACGGAGCTACCTAACAGAACGGTCTTCAATGTGTGCATTCAACTTACAGAGTTAAACTCGTGTGTTGAAGGGGAAGTCTGGAAACGCTTTCTGTGGAGAGATCTCAAAACAGGCATTTCCAGCACTATTCCCGCATATAACGAAATAGCAGTAAAACTCTGCCTAAAACACAGAAGAAACGTATCCTTCAATCTGCTCTGCTGTGCGTTTGTTCAGCTAAGTGAGTTAAATCTCCCTTTAGATTCAGGAGTTAGAAACACGTTTCTGGTAAGAGCTGCGTTTGGACATTTCTCAGTGAATGGGAGTATATGCTGTAAGGAGAACTGTCTGCTTCTAAAACCAAAACGGAGCTACCTAACAGAACGGTCTTCAATGTGTGCATTCAACTTACAGAGTTAAACTCGTGTGTTGAAGGGGAAGTCTGGAAACGCTTTCTGTGGAGAGATCTCAAAACAGGCATTTCCAGGCATTTCCAGCACTATTCCCGCATATAACGAAATAGCAGTAAAACTCTGCCTAAAACACAGAAGAAACGTATCCTTCAATCTGCTCTGCTGTGCGTTTGTTCAGCTAAGTGAGTTAAATCTCCCTTTAGATTCAGGAGTTAGAAACACGTTTCTGGTAAGAGCTGCGTTTGGACATTTCTCAGTGAATGGGAGTATATGCTGTAAGGAGAACTGTCTGCTTCTAAAACCAAAACGGAGCTACCTAACAGAACGGTCTTCAATGTGTGCATTCAACTTACAGAGTTAAACTCGTGTGTTGAAGGGGAAGTCTGGAAACGCTTTCTGTGGAGAGATCTCAAAACAGGCATTTCCAGGCATTTCCAGCACTATTCCCGCATATAACGAAATAGCAGTAAAACTCTGCCTAAAACACAGAAGAAACGTATCCTTCAATCTGCTCTGCTGTGCGTTTGTTCAGCTAAGTGAGTTAAATCTCCCTTTAGATTCAGGAGTTAGAAACACGTTTCTGGTAAGAGCTGCGTTTGGACATTTCTCAGTGAATGGGAGTATATGCTGTAAGGAGAACTGTCTGCTTCTAAAACCAAAACGGAGCTACCTAACAGAACGGTCTTCAATGTGTGCATTCAACTTACAGAGTTAAACTCGTGTGTTGAAGGGGAAGTCTGGAAACGCTTTCTGTGGAGAGATCTCAAAACAGGCATTTCCAGCACTATTCCCGCATATAACGAAATAGCAGTAAAACTCTGCCTAAAACACAGAAGAAACGTATCCTTCAATCTGCTCTGCTGTGCGTTTGTTCAGCTAAGTGAGTTAAATCTCCCTTTAGATTCAGGAGTTAGAAACACGTTTCTGGTAAGAGCTGCGTTTGGACATTTCTCAGTGAATGGGAGTATATGCTGTAAGGAGAACTGTCTGCTTCTAAAACCAAAACGGAGCTACCTAACAGAACGGTCTTCAATGTGTGCATTCAACTTACAGAGTTAAACTCGTGTGTTGAAGGGGAAGTCTGGAAACGCTTTCTGTGGAGAGATCTCAAAACAGGCATTTCCAGGCATTTCCAGCACTATTCCCGAATATAACGAAATAGCAGTAAAACTCTGCCTAAAACACAGAAGAAACGTATCCTTCAATCTGCTCTGCTGTGCGTTTGTTCAGCTAAGTGAGTTAAATCTCCCTTTAGATTCAGGAGTTAGAAACACGTTTCTGGTAAGAGCTGCGTTTGGACATTTCTCAGTGAATGGGAGTATATGCTGTAAGGAGAACTGTCTGCTTCTAAAACCAAAACGGAGCTACCTAACAGAACGGTCTTCAATGTGTGCATTCAACTTACAGAGTTAAACTCGTGTGTTGAAGGGGAAGTCTGGAAACGCTTTCTGTGGAGAGATCTCAAAACAGGCATTTCCAGCACTATTCCCGCATATAACGAAATAGCAGTAAAACTCTGCCTAAAACACAGAAGAAACGTATCCTTCAATCTGCTCTGCTGTGCGTTTGTTCAGCTAAGTGAGTTAAATCTCCCTTTAGATTCAGGAGTTAGAAACACGTTTCTGGTAAGAGCTGCGTTTGGACATTTCTCAGTGAATGGGAGTATATGCTGTAAGGAGAACTGTCTGCTTCTAAAACCAAAACGGAGCTACCTAACAGAACGGTCTTCAATGTGTGCATTCAACTTACAGAGTTAAACTCGTGTGTTGAAGGGGAAGTCTGGAAACGCTTTCTGTGGAGAGATCTCAAAACAGGCATTCCAGGCATTTCCAGCACTATTCCCGCATATAACGAAATAGCAGTAAAACTCTGCCTAAAACACAGAAGAAACGTATCCTTCAATCTGCTCTGCTGTGCGTTTGTTCAGCTAAGTGAGTTAAATCTCCCTTTAGATTCAGGAGTTAGAAACACGTTTCTGGTAAGAGCTGCGTTTGGACATTTCTCAGTGAATGGGAGTATATGCTGTAAGGAGAACTGTCTGCTTCTAAAACCAAAACGGAGCTACCTAACAGAACGGTCTTCAATGTGTGCATTCAACTTACAGAGTTAAACTCGTGTGTTGAAGGGGAAGTCTGGAAACGCTTTCTGTGGAGAGATCTCAAAACAGGCATTTCCAGGCATTTCCAGCACTATTCCCGCATATAACGAAATAGCAGTAAAACTCTGCCTAAAACACAGAAGAAACGTATCCTTCAATCTGCTCTGCTGTGCGTTTGTTCAGCTAAGTGAGTTAAATCTCCCTTTAGATTCAGGAGTTAGAAACACGTTTCTGGTAAGAGCTGCGTTTGGACATTTCTCAGTGAATGGGAGTATATGCTGTAAGGAGAACTGTCTGCTTCTAAAACCAAAACGGAGCTACCTAACAGAACGGTCTTCAATGTGTGCATTCAACTTACAGAGTTAAACTCGTGTGTTGAAGGGGAAGTCTGGAAACGCTTTCTGTGGAGAGATCTCAAAACAGGACAGATTTCCAGCACTATTCCCGCATATAACGAAATAGCAGTAAAACTCTGCCTAAAACACAGAAGAAACGTATCCTTCAATCTGCTCTGCTGTGCGTTTGTTCAGCTAAGTGAGTTAAATCTCCCTTTAGATTCAGGAGTTAGAAACACGTTTCTGGTAAGAGCTGCGTTTGGACATTTCTCAGTGAATGGGAGTATATGCTGTAAGGAGAACTGTCTGCTTCTAAAACCAAAACGGAGCTACCTAACAGAACGGTCTTCAATGTGTGCATTCAACTTACAGAGTTAAACTCGTGTGTTGAAGGGGAAGTCTGGAAACGCTTTCTGTGGAGAGATCTCAAAACAGGCATTTCCAGCACTATTCCCGCATATAACGAAATAGCAGTAAAACTCTGCCTAAAACACAGAAGAAACGTATCCTTCAATCTGCTCTGCTGTGCGTTTGTTCAGCTAAGTGAGTTAAATCTCCCTTTAGATTCAGGAGTTAGAAACACGTTTCTGGTAAGAGCTGCGTTTGGACATTTCTCAGTGAATGGGAGTATATGCTGTAAGGAGAACTGTCTGCTTCTAAAACCAAAACGGAGCTACCTAACAGAACGGTCTTCAATGTGTGCATTCAACTTACAGAGTTAAACTCGTGTGTTGAAGGGGAAGTCTGGAAACGCTTTCTGTGGAGAGATCTCAAAACAGGCATTTCCAGCACTATTCCCGCATATAACGAAATAGCAGTAAAACTCTGCCTAAAACACAGAAGAAACGTATCCTTCAATCTGCTCTGCTGTGCGTTTGTTCAGCTAAGTGAGTTAAATCTCCCTTTAGATTCAGGAGTTAGAAACACGTTTCTGGTAAGAGCTGCGTTTGGACATTTCTCAGTGAATGGGAGTATATGCTGTAAGGAGAACTGTCTGCTTCTAAAACCAAAACGGAGCTACCTAACAGAACGGTCTTCAATGTGTGCATTCAACTTACAGAGTTAAACTCGTGTGTTGAAGGGGAAGTCTGGAAACGCTTTCTGTGGAGAGATCTCAAAACAGGCATTTCCAGCACTATTCCCGCATATAACGAAATAGCAGTAAAACTCTGCCTAAAACACAGAAGAAACGTATCCTTCAATCTGCTCTGCTGTGCGTTTGTTCAGCTAAGTGAGTTAAATCTCCCTTTAGATTCAGGAGTTAGAAACACGTTTCTGGTAAGAGCTGCGTTTGGACATTTCTCAGTGAATGGGAGTATATGCTGTAAGGAGAACTGTCTGCTTCTAAAACCAAAACGGAGCTACCTAACAGAACGGTCTTCAATGTGTGCATTCAACTTACAGAGTTAAACTCGTGTGTTGAAGGGGAAGTCTGGAAACGCTTTCTGTGGAGAGATCTCAAAACAGGCATTTCCAGGCATTTCCAGCACTATTCCCGCATATAACGAAATAGCAGTAAAACTCTGCCTAAAACACAGAAGAAACGTATCCTTCAATCTGCTCTGCTGTGCGTTTGTTCAGCTAAGTGAGTTAAATCTCCCTTTAGATTCAGGAGTTAGAAACACGTTTCTGGTAAGAGCTGCGTTTGGACATTTCTCAGTGAATGGGAGTATATGCTGTAAGGAGAACTGTCTGCTTCTAAAACCAAAACGGAGCTACCTAACAGAACGGTCTTCAATGTGTGCATTCAACTTACAGAGTTAAACTCGTGTGTTGAAGGGGAAGTCTGGAAACGCTTTCTGTGGAGAGATCTCAAACAGGCATTTCAGGCATTTCCAGCACTATTCCCGCATATAACGAAATAGCAGTAAAACTCTGCCTAAAACACAGAAGAAACGTATCCTTCAATCTGCTCTGCTGTGCGTTTGTTCAGCTAAGTGAGTTAAATCTCCCTTTAGATTCAGGAGTTAGAAACACGTTTCTGGTAAGAGCTGCGTTTGGACATTTCTCAGTGAATGGGAGTATATGCTGTAAGGAGAACTGTCTGCTTCTAAAACCAAAACGGAGCTACCTAACAGAACGGTCTTCAATGTGTGCATTCAACTTACAGAGTTAAACTCGTGTGTTGAAGGGGAAGTCTGGAAACGCTTTCTGTGGAGAGATCTCAAAACAGGCATTTCCAGGCATTTCCAGCACTATTCCCGCATATAACGAAATAGCAGTAAAACTCTGCCTAAAACACAGAAGAAACGTATCCTTCAATCTGCTCTGCTGTGCGTTTGTTCAGCTAAGTGAGTTAAATCTCCCTTTAGATTCAGGAGTTAGAAACACGTTTCTGGTAAGAGCTGCGTTTGGACATTTCTCAGTGAATGGGAGTATATGCTGTAAGGAGAACTGTCTGCTTCTAAAACCAAAACGGAGCTACCTAACAGAACGGTCTTCAATGTGTGCATTCAACTTACAGAGTTAAACTCGTGTGTTGAAGGGGAAGTCTGGAAACGCTTTCTGTGGAGAGATCTCAAAACAGGCATTTCCAGGCATTCCAGCACTATTCCCGCATATAACGAAATAGCAGTAAAACTCTGCCTAAAACACAGAAGAAACGTATCCTTCAATCTGCTCTGCTGTGCGTTTGTTCAGCTAAGTGAGTTAAATCTCCCTTTAGATTCAGGAGTTAGAAACACGTTTCTGGTAAGAGCTGCGTTTGGACATTTCTCAGTGAATGGGAGTATATGCTGTAAGGAGAACTGTCTGCTTCTAAAACCAAAACGGAGCTACCTAACAGAACGGTCTTCAATGTGTGCATTCAACTTACAGAGTTAAACTCGTGTGTTGAAGGGGAAGTCTGGAAACGCTTTCTGTGGAGAGATCTCAAAACAGGCATTTCCAGGCATTTCCAGCACTATTCCCGCATATAACGAAATAGCAGTAAAACTCTGCCTAAAACACAGAAGAAACGTATCCTTCAATCTGCTCTGCTGTGCGTTTGTTCAGCTAAGTGAGTTAAATCTCCCTTTAGATTCAGGAGTTAGAAACACGTTTCTGGTAAGAGCTGCGTTTGGACATTTCTCAGTGAATGGGAGTATATGCTGTAAGGAGAACTGTCTGCTTCTAAAACCAAAACGGAGCTACCTAACAGAACGGTCTTCAATGTGTGCATTCAACTTACAGAGTTAAACTCGTGTGTTGAAGGGGAAGTCTGGAAACGCTTTCTGTGGAGAGATCTCAAAACAGGCATTTCCAGGCATTCCAGCACTATTCCCGCATATAACGAAATAGCAGTAAAACTCTGCCTAAAACACAGAAGAAACGTATCCTTCAATCTGCTCTGCTGTGCGTTTGTTCAGCTAAGTGAGTTAAATCTCCCTTTAGATTCAGGAGTTAGAAACACGTTTCTGGTAAGAGCTGCGTTTGGACATTTCTCAGTGAATGGGAGTATATGCTGTAAGGAGAACTGTCTGCTTCTAAAACCAAAACGGAGCTACCTAACAGAACGGTCTTCAATGTGTGCATTCAACTTACAGAGTTAAACTCGTGTGTTGAAGGGGAAGTCTGGAAACGCTTTCTGTGGAGAGATCTCAAAACAGGCATTTCCAGGCATTTCCAGCACTATTCCCGCATATAACGAAATAGCAGTAAAACTCTGCCTAAAACACAGAAGAAACGTATCCTTCAATCTGCTCTGCTGTGCGTTTGTTCAGCTAAGTGAGTTAAATCTCCCTTTAGATTCAGGAGTTAGAAACACGTTTCTGGTAAGAGCTGCGTTTGGACATTTCTCAGTGAATGGGAGTATATGCTGTAAGGAGAACTGTCTGCTTCTAAAACCAAAACGGAGCTACCTAACAGAACGGTCTTCAATGTGTGCATTCAACTTACAGAGTTAAACTCGTGTGTTGAAGGGGAAGTCTGGAAACGCTTTCTGTGGAGAGATCTCAAAACAGGCATTTCCAGGCATTTCCAGCACTATTCCCGCATATAACGAAATAGCAGTAAAACTCTGCCTAAAACACAGAAGAAACGTATCCTTCAATCTGCTCTGCTGTGCGTTTGTTCAGCTAAGTGAGTTAAATCTCCCTTTAGATTCAGGAGTTAGAAACACGTTTCTGGTAAGAGCTGCGTTTGGACATTTCTCAGTGAATGGGAGTATATGCTGTAAGGAGAACTGTCTGCTTCTAAAACCAAAACGGAGCTACCTAACAGAACGGTCTTCAATGTGTGCATTCAACTTACAGAGTTAAACTCGTGTGTTGAAGGGGAAGTCTGGAAACGCTTTCTGTGGAGAGATCTCAAAACAGGCATTTCCAGGCATTTCCAGCACTATTCCCGCATATAACGAAATAGCAGTAAAACTCTGCCTAAAACACAGAAGAAACGTATCCTTCAATCTGCTCTGCTGTGCGTTTGTTCAGCTAAGTGAGTTAAATCTCCCTTTAGATTCAGGAGTTAGAAACACGTTTCTGGTAAGAGCTGCGTTTGGACATTTCTCAGTGAATGGGAGTATATGCTGTAAGGAGAACTGTCTGCTTCTAAAACCAAAACGGAGCTACCTAACAGAACGGTCTTCAATGTGTGCATTCAACTTACAGAGTTAAACTCGTGTGTTGAAGGGGAAGTCTGGAAACGCTTTCTGTGGAGAGATCTCAAAACAGGCATTTCCAGCACTATTCCCGCATATAACGAAATAGCAGTAAAACTCTGCCTAAAACACAGAAGAAACGTATCCTTCAATCTGCTCTGCTGTGCGTTTGTTCAGCTAAGTGAGTTAAATCTCCCTTTAGATTCAGGAGTTAGAAACACGTTTCTGGTAAGAGCTGCGTTTGGACATTTCTCAGTGAATGGGAGTATATGCTGTAAGGAGAACTGTCTGCTTCTAAAACCAAAACGGAGCTACCTAACAGAACGGTCTTCAATGTGTGCATTCAACTTACAGAGTTAAACTCGTGTGTTGAAGGGGAAGTCTGGAAACGCTTTCTGTGGAGAGATCTCAAAACAGGCATTTCCAGGCATTTCCAGCACTATTCCCGCATATAACGAAATAGCAGTAAAACTCTGCCTAAAACACAGAAGAAACGTATCCTTCAATCTGCTCTGCTGTGCGTTTGTTCAGCTAAGTGAGTTAAATCTCCCTTTAGATTCAGGAGTTAGAAACACGTTTCTGGTAAGAGCTGCGTTTGGACATTTCTCAGTGAATGGGAGTATATGCTGTAAGGAGAACTGTCTGCTTCTAAAACCAAAACGGAGCTACCTAACAGAACGGTCTTCAATGTGTGCATTCAACTTACAGAGTTAAACTCGTGTGTTGAAGGGGAAGTCTGGAAACGCTTTCTGTGGAGAGATCTCAAAACAGGCATTTCCAGGCATTTCAGCACTATTCCCGCATATAACGAAATAGCAGTAAAACTCTGCCTAAAACACAGAAGAAACGTATCCTTCAATCTGCTCTGCTGTGCGTTTGTTCAGCTAAGTGAGTTAAATCTCCCTTTAGATTCAGGAGTTAGAAACACGTTTCTGGTAAGAGCTGCGTTTGGACATTTCTCAGTGAATGGGAGTATATGCTGTAAGGAGAACTGTCTGCTTCTAAAACCAAAACGGAGCTACCTAACAGAACGGTCTTCAATGTGTGCATTCAACTTACAGAGTTAAACTCGTGTGTTGAAGGGGAAGTCTGGAAACGCTTTCTGTGGAGAGATCTCAAAACAGGCATTTCCAGGCATTTCCAGCACTATTCCCGCATATAACGAAATAGCAGTAAAACTCTGCCTAAAACACAGAAGAAACGTATCCTTCAATCTGCTCTGCTGTGCGTTTGTTCAGCTAAGTGAGTTAAATCTCCCTTTAGATTCAGGAGTTAGAAACACGTTTCTGGTAAGAGCTGCGTTTGGACATTTCTCAGTGAATGGGAGTATATGCTGTAAGGAGAACTGTCTGCTTCTAAAACCAAAACGGAGCTACCTAACAGAACGGTCTTCAATGTGTGCATTCAACTTACAGAGTTAAACTCGTGTGTTGAAGGGGAAGTCTGGAAACGCTTTCTGTGGAGAGATCTCAAAACAGGCATTTCCAGCATTATTCCCGCATATAACGAAATAGCAGTAAAACTCTGCCTAAAACACAGAAGAAACGTATCCTTCAATCTGCTCTGCTGTGCGTTTGTTCAGCTAAGTGAGTTAAATCTCCCTTTAGATTCAGGAGTTAGAAACACGTTTCTGGTAAGAGCTGCGTTTGGACATTTCTCAGTGAATGGGAGTATATGCTGTAAGGAGAACTGTCTGCTTCTAAAACCAAAACGGAGCTACCTAACAGAACGGTCTTCAATGTGTGCATTCAACTTACAGAGTTAAACTCGTGTGTTGAAGGGGAAGTCTGGAAACGCTTTCTGTGGAGAGATCTCAAAACAGGCATTTCCAGGCATTTCCAGCACTATTCCCGCATATAACGAAATAGCAGTAAAACTCTGCCTAAAACACAGAAGAAACGTATCCTTCAATCTGCTCTGCTGTGCGTTTGTTCAGCTAAGTGAGTTAAATCTCCCTTTAGATTCAGGAGTTAGAAACACGTTTCTGGTAAGAGCATGCGTTTGGACATTTCTCAGTGAATGGGAGTATATGCTGTAAGGAGAACTGTCTGCTTCTAAAACCAAAACGGAGCTACCTAACAGAACGGTCTTCAATGTGTGCATTCAACTTACAGAGTTAAACTCGTGTGTTGAAGGGGAAGTCTGGAAACGCTTTCTGTGGAGAGATCTCAAAACAGGCATTTCCAGGCATTTCCAGCACTATTCCCGCATATAACGAAATAGCAGTAAAACTCTGCCTAAAACACAGAAGAAACGTATCCTTCAATCTGCTCTGCTGTGCGTTTGTTCAGCTAAGTGAGTTAAATCTCCCTTTAGATTCAGGAGTTAGAAACACGTTTCTGGTAAGAGCTGCGTTTGGACATTTCTCAGTGAATGGGAGTATATGCTGTAAGGAGAACTGTCTGCTTCTAAAACCAAAACGGAGCTACCTAACAGAACGGTCTTCAATGTGTGCATTCAACTTACAGAGTTAAACTCGTGTGTTGAAGGGGAAGTCTGGAAACGCTTTCTGTGGAGAGATCTCAAAACAGGCATTTCCAGCACTATTCCCGCATATAACGAAATAGCAGTAAAACTCTGCCTAAAACACAGAAGAAACGTATCCTTCAATCTGCTCTGCTGTGCGTTTGTTCAGCTAAGTGAGTTAAATCTCCCTTTAGATTCAGGAGTTAGAAACACGTTTCTGGTAAGAGCTGCGTTTGGACATTTCTCAGTGAATGGGAGTATATGCTGTAAGGAGAACTGTCTGCTTCTAAAACCAAAACGGAGCTACCTAACAGAACGGTCTTCAATGTGTGCATTCAACTTACAGAGTTAAACTCGTGTGTTGAAGGGGAAGTCTGGAAACGCTTTCTGTGGAGAGATCTCAAAACAGGCATTTCCAGCACTATTCCCGCATATAACGAAATAGCAGTAAAACTCTGCCTAAAACACAGAAGAAACGTATCCTTCAATCTGCTCTGCTGTGCGTTTGTTCAGCTAAGTGAGTTAAATCTCCCTTTAGATTCAGGAGTTAGAAACACGTTTCTGGTAAGAGCTGCGTTTGGACATTTCTCAGTGAATGGGAGTATATGCTGTAAGGAGAACTGTCTGCTTCTAAAACCAAAACGGAGCTACCTAACAGAACGGTCTTCAATGTGTGCATTCAACTTACAGAGTTAAACTCGTGTGTTGAAGGGGAAGTCTGGAAACGCTTTCTGTGGAGAGATCTCAAAACAGGCATTTCCAGGCACTATTCCAGCACTATTCCCGCATATAACGAAATAGCAGTAAAACTCTGCCTAAAACACAGAAGAAACGTATCCTTCAATCTGCTCTGCTGTGCGTTTGTTCAGCTAAGTGAGTTAAATCTCCCTTTAGATTCAGGAGTTAGAAACACGTTTCTGGTAAGAGCTGCGTTTGGACATTTCTCAGTGAATGGGAGTATATGCTGTAAGGAGAACTGTCTGCTTCTAAAACCAAAACGGAGCTACCTAACAGAACGGTCTTCAATGTGTGCATTCAACTTACAGAGTTAAACTCGTGTGTTGAAGGGGAAGTCTGGAAACGCTTTCTGTGGAGAGATCTCAAAACAGGCATTTCCAGCATCAGCACTATTCCCGCATATAACGAAATAGCAGTAAAACTCTGCCTAAAACACAGAAGAAACGTATCCTTCAATCTGCTCTGCTGTGCGTTTGTTCAGCTAAGTGAGTTAAATCTCCCTTTAGATTCAGGAGTTAGAAACACGTTTCTGGTAAGAGCTGCGTTTGGACATTTCTCAGTGAATGGGAGTATATGCTGTAAGGAGAACTGTCTGCTTCTAAAACCAAAACGGAGCTACCTAACAGAACGGTCTTCAATGTGTGCATTCAACTTACAGAGTTAAACTCGTGTGTTGAAGGGGAAGTCTGGAAACGCTTTCTGTGGAGAGATCTCAAAACAGGCATTTCCAGCACTATTCCCGCATATAACGAAATAGCAGTAAAACTCTGCCTAAAACACAGAAGAAACGTATCCTTCAATCTGCTCTGCTGTGCGTTTGTTCAGCTAAGTGAGTTAAATCTCCCTTTAGATTCAGGAGTTAGAAACACGTTTCTGGTAAGAGCTGCGTTTGGACATTTCTCAGTGAATGGGAGTATATGCTGTAAGGAGAACTGTCTGCTTCTAAAACCAAAACGGAGCTACCTAACAGAACGGTCTTCAATGTGTGCATTCAACTTACAGAGTTAAACTCGTGTGTTGAAGGGGAAGTCTGGAAACGCTTTCTGTGGAGAGATCTCAAAACAGGCATTTCCAGCACTATTCCCGCATATAACGAAATAGCAGTAAAACTCTGCCTAAAACACAGAAGAAACGTATCCTTCAATCTGCTCTGCTGTGCGTTTGTTCAGCTAAGTGAGTTAAATCTCCCTTTAGATTCAGGAGTTAGAAACACGTTTCTGGTAAGAGCTGCGTTTGGACATTTCTCAGTGAATGGGAGTATATGCTGTAAGGAGAACTGTCTGCTTCTAAAACCAAAACGGAGCTACCTAACAGAACGGTCTTCAATGTGTGCATTCAACTTACAGAGTTAAACTCGTGTGTTGAAGGGGAAGTCTGGAAACGCTTTCTGTGGAGAGATCTCAAAACAGGCATTTCCAGCACTATTCCCGCATATAACGAAATAGCAGTAAAACTCTGCCTAAAACACAGAAGAAACGTATCCTTCAATCTGCTCTGCTGTGCGTTTGTTCAGCTAAGTGAGTTAAATCTCCCTTTAGATTCAGGAGTTAGAAACACGTTTCTGGTAAGAGCTGCGTTTGGACATTTCTCAGTGAATGGGAGTATATGCTGTAAGGAGAACTGTCTGCTTCTAAAACCAAAACGGAGCTACCTAACAGAACGGTCTTCAATGTGTGCATTCAACTTACAGAGTTAAACTCGTGTGTTGAAGGGGAAGTCTGGAAACGCTTTCTGTGGAGAGATCTCAAAACAGGCATTTCCAGCATCAGCACTATTCCCGCATATAACGAAATAGCAGTAAAACTCTGCCTAAAACACAGAAGAAACGTATCCTTCAATCTGCTCTGCTGTGCGTTTGTTCAGCTAAGTGAGTTAAATCTCCCTTTAGATTCAGGAGTTAGAAACACGTTTCTGGTAAGAGCTGCGTTTGGACATTTCTCAGTGAATGGGAGTATATGCTGTAAGGAGAACTGTCTGCTTCTAAAACCAAAACGGAGCTACCTAACAGAACGGTCTTCAATGTGTGCATTCAACTTACAGAGTTAAACTCGTGTGTTGAAGGGGAAGTCTGGAAACGCTTTCTGTGGAGAGATCTCAAAACAGGCATTTCCAGCACTATTCCCGCATATAACGAAATAGCAGTAAAACTCTGCCTAAAACACAGAAGAAACGTATCCTTCAATCTGCTCTGCTGTGCGTTTGTTCAGCTAAGTGAGTTAAATCTCCCTTTAGATTCAGGAGTTAGAAACACGTTTCTGGTAAGAGCTGCGTTTGGACATTTCTCAGTGAATGGGAGTATATGCTGTAAGGAGAACTGTCTGCTTCTAAAACCAAAACGGAGCTACCTAACAGAACGGTCTTCAATGTGTGCATTCAACTTACAGAGTTAAACTCGTGTGTTGAAGGGGAAGTCTGGAAACGCTTTCTGTGGAGAGATCTCAAAACAGGCATTTCCAGCACTATTCCCGCATATAACGAAATAGCAGTAAAACTCTGCCTAAAACACAGAAGAAACGTATCCTTCAATCTGCTCTGCTGTGCGTTTGTTCAGCTAAGTGAGTTAAATCTCCCTTTAGATTCAGGAGTTAGAAACACGTTTCTGGTAAGAGCTGCGTTTGGACATTTCTCAGTGAATGGGAGTATATGCTGTAAGGAGAACTGTCTGCTTCTAAAACCAAAACGGAGCTACCTAACAGAACGGTCTTCAATGTGTGCATTCAACTTACAGAGTTAAACTCGTGTGTTGAAGGGGAAGTCTGGAAACGCTTTCTGTGGAGAGATCTCAAAACAGGCATTTCCAGCACTATTCCCGCATATAACGAAATAGCAGTAAAACTCTGCCTAAAACACAGAAGAAACGTATCCTTCAATCTGCTCTGCTGTGCGTTTGTTCAGCTAAGTGAGTTAAATCTCCCTTTAGATTCAGGAGTTAGAAACACGTTTCTGGTAAGAGCTGCGTTTGGACATTTCTCAGTGAATGGGAGTATATGCTGTAAGGAGAACTGTCTGCTTCTAAAACCAAAACGGAGCTACCTAACAGAACGGTCATGTGTGCATTCAACTTACAGAGTTAAACTCGTGTGTTGAAGGGGAAGTCTGGAAACGCTTTCTGTGGAGAGATCTCAAAACAGGCATTTCCAGCACTATTCCCGCATATAACGAAATAGCAGTAAAACTCTGCCTAAAACACAGAAGAAACGTATCCTTCAATCTGCTCTGCTGTGCGTTTGTTCAGCTAAGTGAGTTAAATCTCCCTTTAGATTCAGGAGTTAGAAACACGTTTCTGGTAAGAGCTGCGTTTGGACATTTCTCAGTGAATGGGAGTATATGCTGTAAGGAGAACTGTCTGCTTCTAAAACCAAAACGGAGCTACCTAACAGAACGGTCTTCAATGTGTGCATTCAACTTACAGAGTTAAACTCGTGTGTTGAAGGGGAAGTCTGGAAACGCTTTCTGTGGAGAGATCTCAAAACAGGCATTTCCAGCACTATTCCCGCATATAACGAAATAGCAGTAAAACTCTGCCTAAAACACAGAAGAAACGTATCCTTCAATCTGCTCTGCTGTGCGTTTGTTCAGCTAAGTGAGTTAAATCTCCCTTTAGATTCAGGAGTTAGAAACACGTTTCTGGTAAGAGCTGCGTTTGGACATTTCTCAGTGAATGGGAGTATATGCTGTAAGGAGAACTGTCTGCTTCTAAAACCAAAACGGAGCTACCTAACAGAACGGTCTTCAATGTGTGCATTCAACTTACAGAGTTAAACTCGTGTGTTGAAGGGGAAGTCTGGAAACGCTTTCTGTGGAGAGATCTCAAAACAGGCATTTCCAGCACTATTCCCGCATATAACGAAATAGCAGTAAAACTCTGCCTAAAACACAGAAGAAACGTATCCTTCAATCTGCTCTGCTGTGCGTTTGTTCAGCTAAGTGAGTTAAATCTCCCTTTAGATTCAGGAGTTAGAAACACGTTTCTGGTAAGAGCTGCGTTTGGACATTTCTCAGTGAATGGGAGTATATGCTGTAAGGAGAACTGTCTGCTTCTAAAACCAAAACGGAGCTACCTAACAGAACGGTCTTCAATGTGTGCATTCAACTTACAGAGTTAAACTCGTGTGTTGAAGGGGAAGTCTGGAAACGCTTTCTGTGGAGAGATCTCAAAACAGGCATTTCCAGCACTATTCCCGCATATAACGAAATAGCAGTAAAACTCTGCCTAAAACACAGAAGAAACGTATCCTTCAATCTGCTCTGCTGTGCGTTTGTTCAGCTAAGTGAGTTAAATCTCCCTTTAGATTCAGGAGTTAGAAACACGTTTCTGGTAAGAGCTGCGTTTGGACATTTCTCAGTGAATGGGAGTATATGCTGTAAGGAGAACTGTCTGCTTCTAAAACCAAAACGGAGCTACCTAACAGAACGGTCTTCAATGTGTGCATTCAACTTACAGAGTTAAACTCGTGTGTTGAAGGGGAAGTCTGGAAACGCTTTCTGTGGAGAGATCTCAAAACAGGCATTTCCAGCACTATTCCCGCATATAACGAAATAGCAGTAAAACTCTGCCTAAAACACAGAAGAAACGTATCCTTCAATCTGCTCTGCTGTGCGTTTGTTCAGCTAAGTGAGTTAAATCTCCCTTTAGATTCAGGAGTTAGAAACACGTTTCTGGTAAGAGCTGCGTTTGGACATTTCTCAGTGAATGGGAGTATATGCTGTAAGGAGAACTGTCTGCTTCTAAAACCAAAACGGAGCTACCTAACAGAACGGTCTTCAATGTGTGCATTCAACTTACAGAGTTAAACTCGTGTGTTGAAGGGGAAGTCTGGAAACGCTTTCTGTGGAGAGATCTCAAAACAGGCATTTCCAGCACTATTCCCGCATATAACGAAATAGCAGTAAAACTCTGCCTAAAACACAGAAGAAACGTATCCTTCAATCTGCTCTGCTGTGCGTTTGTTCAGCTAAGTGAGTTAAATCTCCCTTTAGATTCAGGAGTTAGAAACACGTTTCTGGTAAGAGCTGCGTTTGGACATTTCTCAGTGAATGGGAGTATATGCTGTAAGGAGAACTGTCTGCTTCTAAAACCAAAACGGAGCTACCTAACAGAACGGTCTTCAATGTGTGCATTCAACTTACAGAGTTAAACTCGTGTGTTGAAGGGGAAGTCTGGAAACGCTTTCTGTGGAGAGATCTCAAAACAGGCATTTCCAGCACTATTCCCGCATATAACGAAATAGCAGTAAAACTCTGCCTAAAACACAGAAGAAACGTATCCTTCAATCTGCTCTGCTGTGCGTTTGTTCAGCTAAGTGAGTTAAATCTCCCTTTAGATTCAGGAGTTAGAAACACGTTTCTGGTAAGAGCTGCGTTTGGACATTTCTCAGTGAATGGGAGTATATGCTGTAAGGAGAACTGTCTGCTTCTAAAACCAAAACGGAGCTACCTAACAGAACGGTCTTCAATGTGTGCATTCAACTTACAGAGTTAAACTCGTGTGTTGAAGGGGAAGTCTGGAAACGCTTTCTGTGGAGAGATCTCAAAACAGGCATTTCCAGCACTATTCCCGCATATAACGAAATAGCAGTAAAACTCTGCCTAAAACACAGAAGAAACGTATCCTTCAATCTGCTCTGCTGTGCGTTTGTTCAGCTAAGTGAGTTAAATCTCCCTTTAGATTCAGGAGTTAGAAACACGTTTCTGGTAAGAGCTGCGTTTGGACATTTCTCAGTGAATGGGAGTATATGCTGTAAGGAGAACTGTCTGCTTCTAAAACCAAAACGGAGCTACCTAACAGAACGGTCTTCAATGTGTGCATTCAACTTACAGAGTTAAACTCGTGTGTTGAAGGGGAAGTCTGGAAACGCTTTCTGTGGAGAGATCTCAAAACAGGCATTTCCAGCACTATTCCCGCATATAACGAAATAGCAGTAAAACTCTGCCTAAAACACAGAAGAAACGTATCCTTCAATCTGCTCTGCTGTGCGTTTGTTCAGCTAAGTGAGTTAAATCTCCCTTTAGATTCAGGAGTTAGAAACACGTTTCTGGTAAGAGCTGCGTTTGGACATTTCTCAGTGAATGGGAGTATATGCTGTAAGGAGAACTGTCTGCTTCTAAAACCAAAACGGAGCTACCTAACAGAACGGTCTTCAATGTGTGCATTCAACTTACAGAGTTAAACTCGTGTGTTGAAGGGGAAGTCTGGAAACGCTTTCTGTGGAGAGATCTCAAAACAGGCATTTCCAGCACTATTCCCGCATATAACGAAATAGCAGTAAAACTCTGCCTAAAACACAGAAGAAACGTATCCTTCAATCTGCTCTGCTGTGCGTTTGTTCAGCTAAGTGAGTTAAATCTCCCTTTAGATTCAGGAGTTAGAAACACGTTTCTGGTAAGAGCTGCGTTTGGACATTTCTCAGTGAATGGGAGTATATGCTGTAAGGAGAACTGTCTGCTTCTAAAACCAAAACGGAGCTACCTAACAGAACGGTCTTCAATGTGTGCATTCAACTTACAGAGTTAAACTCGTGTGTTGAAGGGGAAGTCTGGAAACGCTTTCTGTGGAGAGATCTCAAAACAGGCATTTCCAGCACTATTCCCGCATATAACGAAATAGCAGTAAAACTCTGCCTAAAACACAGAAGAAACGTATCCTTCAATCTGCTCTGCTGTGCGTTTGTTCAGCTAAGTGAGTTAAATCTCCCTTTAGATTCAGGAGTTAGAAACACGTTTCTGGTAAGAGCTGCGTTTGGACATTTCTCAGTGAATGGGAGTATATGCTGTAAGGAGAACTGTCTGCTTCTAAAACCAAAACGGAGCTACCTAACAGAACGGTCTTCAATGTGTGCATTCAACTTACAGAGTTAAACTCGTGTGTTGAAGGGGAAGTCTGGAAACGCTTTCTGTGGAGAGATCTCAAAACAGGCATTTCCAGCACTATTCCCGCATATAACGAAATAGCAGTAAAACTCTGCCTAAAACACAGAAGAAACGTATCCTTCAATCTGCTCTGCTGTGCGTTTGTTCAGCTAAGTGAGTTAAATCTCCCTTTAGATTCAGGAGTTAGAAACACGTTTCTGGTAAGAGCTGCGTTTGGACATTTCTCAGTGAATGGGAGTATATGCTGTAAGGAGAACTGTCTGCTTCTAAAACCAAAACGGAGCTACCTAACAGAACGGTCTTCAATGTGTGCATTCAACTTACAGAGTTAAACTCGTGTGTTGAAGGGGAAGTCTGGAAACGCTTTCTGTGGAGAGATCTCAAAACAGGCATTTCCAGCACTATTCCCGCATATAACGAAATAGCAGTAAAACTCTGCCTAAAACACAGAAGAAACGTATCCTTCAATCTGCTCTGCTGTGCGTTTGTTCAGCTAAGTGAGTTAAATCTCCCTTTAGATTCAGGAGTTAGAAACACGTTTCTGGTAAGAGCTGCGTTTGGACATTTCTCAGTGAATGGGAGTATATGCTGTAAGGAGAACTGTCTGCTTCTAAAACCAAAACGGAGCTACCTAACAGAACGGTCTTCAATGTGTGCATTCAACTTACAGAGTTAAACTCGTGTGTTGAAGGGGAAGTCTGGAAACGCTTTCTGTGGAGAGATCTCAAAACAGGCATTTCCAGCACTATTCCCGCATATAACGAAATAGCAGTAAAACTCTGCCTAAAACACAGAAGAAACGTATCCTTCAATCTGCTCTGCTGTGCGTTTGTTCAGCTAAGTGAGTTAAATCTCCCTTTAGATTCAGGAGTTAGAAACACGTTTCTGGTAAGAGCTGCGTTTGGACATTTCTCAGTGAATGGGAGTATATGCTGTAAGGAGAACTGTCTGCTTCTAAAACCAAAACGGAGCTACCTAACAGAACGGTCTTCAATGTGTGCATTCAACTTACAGAGTTAAACTCGTGTGTTGAAGGGGAAGTCTGGAAACGCTTTCTGTGGAGAGATCTCAAAACAGGCATTTCCAGCACTATTCCCGCATATAACGAAATAGCAGTAAAACTCTGCCTAAAACACAGAAGAAACGTATCCTTCAATCTGCTCTGCTGTGCGTTTGTTCAGCTAAGTGAGTTAAATCTCCCTTTAGATTCAGGAGTTAGAAACACGTTTCTGGTAAGAGCTGCGTTTGGACATTTCTCAGTGAATGGGAGTATATGCTGTAAGGAGAACTGTCTGCTTCTAAAACCAAAACGGAGCTACCTAACAGAACGGTCTTCAATGTGTGCATTCAACTTACAGAGTTAAACTCGTGTGTTGAAGGGGAAGTCTGGAAACGCTTTCTGTGGAGAGATCTCAAAACAGGCATTTCCAGCACTATTCCCGCATATAACGAAATAGCAGTAAAACTCTGCCTAAAACACAGAAGAAACGTATCCTTCAATCTGCTCTGCTGTGCGTTTGTTCAGCTAAGTGAGTTAAATCTCCCTTTAGATTCAGGAGTTAGAAACACGTTTCTGGTAAGAGCTGCGTTTGGACATTTCTCAGTGAATGGGAGTATATGCTGTAAGGAGAACTGTCTGCTTCTAAAACCAAAACGGAGCTACCTAACAGAACGGTCTTCAATGTGTGCATTCAACTTACAGAGTTAAACTCGTGTGTTGAAGGGGAAGTCTGGAAACGCTTTCTGTGGAGAGATCTCAAAACAGGCATTTCCAGCACTATTCCCGCATATAACGAAATAGCAGTAAAACTCTGCCTAAAACACAGAAGAAACGTATCCTTCAATCTGCTCTGCTGTGCGTTTGTTCAGCTAAGTGAGTTAAATCTCCCTTTAGATTCAGGAGTTAGAAACACGTTTCTGGTAAGAGCTGCGTTTGGACATTTCTCAGTGAATGGGAGTATATGCTGTAAGGAGAACTGTCTGCTTCTAAAACCAAAACGGAGCTACCTAACAGAACGGTCTTCAATGTGTGCATTCAACTTACAGAGTTAAACTCGTGTGTTGAAGGGGAAGTCTGGAAACGCTTTCTGTGGAGAGATCTCAAAACAGGCATTTCCAGCATCGCACTATTCCCGCATATAACGAAATAGCAGTAAAACTCTGCCTAAAACACAGAAGAAACGTATCCTTCAATCTGCTCTGCTGTGCGTTTGTTCAGCTAAGTGAGTTAAATCTCCCTTTAGATTCAGGAGTTAGAAACACGTTTCTGGTAAGAGCTGCGTTTGGACATTTCTCAGTGAATGGGAGTATATGCTGTAAGGAGAACTGTCTGCTTCTAAAACCAAAACGGAGCTACCTAACAGAACGGTCTTCAATGTGTGCATTCAACTTACAGAGTTAAACTCGTGTGTTGAAGGGGAAGTCTGGAAACGCTTTCTGTGGAGAGATCTCAAAACAGGCATTTCCAGCACTATTCCCGCATATAACGAAATAGCAGTAAAACTCTGCCTAAAACACAGAAGAAACGTATCCTTCAATCTGCTCTGCTGTGCGTTTGTTCAGCTAAGTGAGTTAAATCTCCCTTTAGATTCAGGAGTTAGAAACACGTTTCTGGTAAGAGCTGCGTTTGGACATTTCTCAGTGAATGGGAGTATATGCTGTAAGGAGAACTGTCTGCTTCTAAAACCAAAACGGAGCTACCTAACAGAACGGTCTTCAATGTGTGCATTCAACTTACAGAGTTAAACTCGTGTGTTGAAGGGGAAGTCTGGAAACGCTTTCTGTGGAGAGATCTCAAAACAGGCATTTCCAGCACTATTCCCGCATATAACGAAATAGCAGTAAAACTCTGCCTAAAACACAGAAGAAACGTATCCTTCAATCTGCTCTGCTGTGCGTTTGTTCAGCTAAGTGAGTTAAATCTCCCTTTAGATTCAGGAGTTAGAAACACGTTTCTGGTAAGAGCTGCGTTTGGACATTTCTCAGTGAATGGGAGTATATGCTGTAAGGAGAACTGTCTGCTTCTAAAACCAAAACGGAGCTACCTAACAGAACGGTCTTCAATGTGTGCATTCAACTTACAGAGTTAAACTCGTGTGTTGAAGGGGAAGTCTGGAAACGCTTTCTGTGGAGAGATCTCAAAACAGGCATTTCCAGCACTATTCCCGCATATAACGAAATAGCAGTAAAACTCTGCCTAAAACACAGAAGAAACGTATCCTTCAATCTGCTCTGCTGTGCGTTTGTTCAGCTAAGTGAGTTAAATCTCCCTTTAGATTCAGGAGTTAGAAACACGTTTCTGGTAAGAGCTGCGTTTGGACATTTCTCAGTGAATGGGAGTATATGCTGTAAGGAGAACTGTCTGCTTCTAAAACCAAAACGGAGCTACCTAACAGAACGGTCTTCAATGTGTGCATTCAACTTACAGAGTTAAACTCGTGTGTTGAAGGGGAAGTCTGGAAACGCTTTCTGTGGAGAGATCTCAAAACAGGCATTTCCAGCACTATTCCCGCATATAACGAAATAGCAGTAAAACTCTGCCTAAAACACAGAAGAAACGTATCCTTCAATCTGCTCTGCTGTGCGTTTGTTCAGCTAAGTGAGTTAAATCTCCCTTTAGATTCAGGAGTTAGAAACACGTTTCTGGTAAGAGCTGCGTTTGGACATTTCTCAGTGAATGGGAGTATATGCTGTAAGGAGAACTGTCTGCTTCTAAAACCAAAACGGAGCTACCTAACAGAACGGTCTTCAATGTGTGCATTCAACTTACAGAGTTAAACTCGTGTGTTGAAGGGGAAGTCTGGAAACGCTTTCTGTGGAGAGATCTCAAAACAGGCATTTCCAGCACTATTCCCGCATATAACGAAATAGCAGTAAAACTCTGCCTAAAACACAGAAGAAACGTATCCTTCAATCTGCTCTGCTGTGCGTTTGTTCAGCTAAGTGAGTTAAATCTCCCTTTAGATTCAGGAGTTAGAAACACGTTTCTGGTAAGAGCTGCGTTTGGACATTTCTCAGTGAATGGGAGTATATGCTGTAAGGAGAACTGTCTGCTTCTAAAACCAAAACGGAGCTACCTAACAGAACGGTCTTCAATGTGTGCATTCAACTTACAGAGTTAAACTCGTGTGTTGAAGGGGAAGTCTGGAAACGCTTTCTGTGGAGAGATCTCAAAACAGGCATTTCCAGCACTATTCCCGCATATAACGAAATAGCAGTAAAACTCTGCCTAAAACACAGAAGAAACGTATCCTTCAATCTGCTCTGCTGTGCGTTTGTTCAGCTAAGTGAGTTAAATCTCCCTTTAGATTCAGGAGTTAGAAACACGTTTCTGGTAAGAGCTGCGTTTGGACATTTCTCAGTGAATGGGAGTATATGCTGTAAGGAGAACTGTCTGCTTCTAAAACCAAAACGGAGCTACCTAACAGAACGGTCTTCAATGTGTGCATTCAACTTACAGAGTTAAACTCGTGTGTTGAAGGGGAAGTCTGGAAACGCTTTCTGTGGAGAGATCTCAAAACAGGCATTCAGTTCCAGCACTATTCCCGCATATAACGAAATAGCAGTAAAACTCTGCCTAAAACACAGAAGAAACGTATCCTTCAATCTGCTCTGCTGTGCGTTTGTTCAGCTAAGTGAGTTAAATCTCCCTTTAGATTCAGGAGTTAGAAACACGTTTCTGGTAAGAGCTGCGTTTGGACATTTCTCAGTGAATGGGAGTATATGCTGTAAGGAGAACTGTCTGCTTCTAAAACCAAAACGGAGCTACCTAACAGAACGGTCTTCAATGTGTGCATTCAACTTACAGAGTTAAACTCGTGTGTTGAAGGGGAAGTCTGGAAACGCTTTCTGTGGAGAGATCTCAAAACAGGCATTTCCAGCACTATTCCCGCATATAACGAAATAGCAGTAAAACTCTGCCTAAAACACAGAAGAAACGTATCCTTCAATCTGCTCTGCTGTGCGTTTGTTCAGCTAAGTGAGTTAAATCTCCCTTTAGATTCAGGAGTTAGAAACACGTTTCTGGTAAGAGCTGCGTTTGGACATTTCTCAGTGAATGGGAGTATATGCTGTAAGGAGAACTGTCTGCTTCTAAAACCAAAACGGAGCTACCTAACAGAACGGTCTTCAATGTGTGCATTCAACTTACAGAGTTAAACTCGTGTGTTGAAGGGGAAGTCTGGAAACGCTTTCTGTGGAGAGATCTCAAAACAGGCATTTCCAGCACTATTCCCGCATATAACGAAATAGCAGTAAAACTCTGCCTAAAACACAGAAGAAACGTATCCTTCAATCTGCTCTGCTGTGCGTTTGTTCAGCTCCCTTTAGATTCAGGAGTTAGAAACACGTTTCTGGTAAGAGCTGCGTTTGGACATTTCTCAGTGAATGGGAGTATATGCTGTAAGGAGAACTGTCTGCTTCTAAAACCAAAACGGAGCTACCTAACAGAACGGTCTTCAATGTGTGCATTCAACTTACAGAGTTAAACTCGTGTGTTGAAGGGGAAGTCTGGAAACGCTTTCTGTGGAGAGATCTCAAAACAGGCATTTCCAGGCATTTCCAGCACTATTCCCGCATATAACGAAATAGCAGTAAAACTCTGCCTAAAACACAGAAGAAACGTATCCTTCAATCTGCTCTGCTGTGCGTTTGTTCAGCTAAGTGAGTTAAATCTCCCTTTAGATTCAGGAGTTAGAAACACGTTTCTGGTAAGAGCTGCGTTTGGACATTTCTCAGTGAATGGGAGTATATGCTGTAAGGAGAACTGTCTGCTTCTAAAACCAAAACGGAGCTACCTAACAGAACGGTCTTCAATGTGTGCATTCAACTTACAGAGTTAAACTCGTGTGTTGAAGGGGAAGTCTGGAAACGCTTTCTGTGGAGAGATCTCAAAACAGGCATTTCCAGCACTATTCCCGCATATAACGAAATAGCAGTAAAACTCTGCCTAAAACACAGAAGAAACGTATCCTTCAATCTGCTCTGCTGTGCGTTTGTTCAGCTAAGTGAGTTAAATCTCCCTTTAGATTCAGGAGTTAGAAACACGTTTCTGGTAAGAGCTGCGTTTGGACATTTCTCAGTGAATGGGAGTATATGCTGTAAGGAGAACTGTCTGCTTCTAAAACCAAAACGGAGCTACCTAACAGAACGGTCTTCAATGTGTGCATTCAACTTACAGAGTTAAACTCGTGTGTTGAAGGGGAAGTCTGGAAACGCTTTCTGTGGAGAGATCTCAAAACAGGCATTTCCAGCACTATTCCCGCATATAACGAAATAGCAGTAAAACTCTGCCTAAAACACAGAAGAAACGTATCCTTCAATCTGCTCTGCTGTGCGTTTGTTCAGCTAAGTGAGTTAAATCTCCCTTTAGATTCAGGAGTTAGAAACACGTTTCTGGTAAGAGCTGCGTTTGGACATTTCTCAGTGAATGGGAGTATATGCTGTAAGGAGAACTGTCTGCTTCTAAAACCAAAACGGAGCTACCTAACAGAACGGTCTTCAATGTGTGCATTCAACTTACAGAGTTAAACTCGTGTGTTGAAGGGGAAGTCTGGAAACGCTTTCTGTGGAGAGATCTCAAAACAGGCATTTCCAGGCATTTCCAGCACTATTCCCGCATATAACGAAATAGCAGTAAAACTCTGCCTAAAACACAGAAGAAACGTATCCTTCAATCTGCTCTGCTGTGCGTTTGTTCAGCTAAGTGAGTTAAATCTCCCTTTAGATTCAGGAGTTAGAAACACGTTTCTGGTAAGAGCTGCGTTTGGACATTTCTCAGTGAATGGGAGTATATGCTGTAAGGAGAACTGTCTGCTTCTAAAACCAAAACGGAGCTACCTAACAGAACGGTCTTCAATGTGTGCATTCAACTTACAGAGTTAAACTCGTGTGTTGAAGGGGAAGTCTGGAAACGCTTTCTGTGGAGAGATCTCAAAACAGGCATTTCCAGGCATTTCCAGCACTATTCCCGCATATAACGAAATAGCAGTAAAACTCTGCCTAAAACACAGAAGAAACGTATCCTTCAATCTGCTCTGCTGTGCGTTTGTTCAGCTAAGTGAGTTAAATCTCCCTTTAGATTCAGGAGTTAGAAACACGTTTCTGGTAAGAGCTGCGTTTGGACATTTCTCAGTGAATGGGAGTATATGCTGTAAGGAGAACTGTCTGCTTCTAAAACCAAAACGGAGCTACCTAACAGAACGGTCTTCAATGTGTGCATTCAACTTACAGAGTTAAACTCGTGTGTTGAAGGGGAAGTCTGGAAACGCTTTCTGTGGAGAGATCTCAAAACAGGCATTTCCAGGCATTTCCAGCACTATTCCCGCATATAACGAAATAGCAGTAAAACTCTGCCTAAAACACAGAAGAAACGTATCCTTCAATCTGCTCTGCTGTGCGTTTGTTCAGCTAAGTGAGTTAAATCTCCCTTTAGATTCAGGAGTTAGAAACACGTTTCTGGTAAGAGCTGCGTTTGGACATTTCTCAGTGAATGGGAGTATATGCTGTAAGGAGAACTGTCTGCTTCTAAAACCAAAACGGAGCTACCTAACAGAACGGTCTTCAATGTGTGCATTCAACTTACAGAGTTAAACTCGTGTGTTGAAGGGGAAGTCTGGAAACGCTTTCTGTGGAGAGATCTCAAAACAGGCATTTCCAGGCATTTCCAGCACTATTCCCGCATATAACGAAATAGCAGTAAAACTCTGCCTAAAACACAGAAGAAACGTATCCTTCAATCTGCTCTGCTGTGCGTTTGTTCAGCTAAGTGAGTTAAATCTCCCTTTAGATTCAGGAGTTAGAAACACGTTTCTGGTAAGAGCTGCGTTTGGACATTTCTCAGTGAATGGGAGTATATGCTGTAAGGAGAACTGTCTGCTTCTAAAACCAAAACGGAGCTACCTAACAGAACGGTCTTCAATGTGTGCATTCAACTTACAGAGTTAAACTCGTGTGTTGAAGGGGAAGTCTGGAAACGCTTTCTGTGGAGAGATCTCAAAACAGGCATTTCCAGCACTATTCCCACATATAACGAAATAGCAGTAAAACTCTGCCTAAAACACAGAAGAAACGTATCCTTCAATCTTCTCTGCTGTGCGTTTGTTCAGCTAAGTGAGTTAAATCTCCCTTTAGATTCAGGAGTTGGAAACACGTTTCTGGTAAGAGCTGCGTTTGGACATTTCTCAGTGAATGGGAGTATATGCTGTAAGGAGAACTGTCTGCTTCTAAAACCAAAACGGAGCTACCTAACAGAACGGTCTTCAATGTGTGCATTCAACTTACAGAGTTAAACTCGTGTGTTGAAGGGGAAGTCTGGAAACGCTTTCTGTGGAGAGATCTCAAAACAGGCATTTCCAGCACTATTCCCGCATATAACGAAATAGCAGTAAAACTCTGCCTAAAACACAGAAGAAACGTATCCTTCAATCTGCTCTGCTGTGCGTTTGTTCAGCTAAGTGAGTTAAATCTCCCTTTAGATTCAGGAGTTAGAAACACGTTTCTGGTAAGAGCTGCGTTTGGACATTTCTCAGTGAATGGGAGTATATGCTGTAAGGAGAACTGTCTGCTTCTAAAACCAAAACGGAGCTACCTAACAGAACGGTCTTCAATGTGTGCATTCAACTTACAGAGTTAAACGCGTGTGTTGAAGGGGAAGTCTGGAAACGCTTTCTGTGGAGAGATCTCAAAACAGGCATTTCCAGCACTATTCCCGCATATAACGAAATAGCAGTAAAACTCTGCCTAAAACACAGAAGAAACGTATCCTTCAATCTGCTCTGCTGTGCGTTTGTTCAGCTAAGTGAGTTAAATCTCCCTGTAGATTCAGGAGTTAGAAACACGTTTCTGGTAAGAGCTGCGTTTGGACATTTCTCAGTGAATGGGAGTATATGCTGTAAGGAGAACTGTCTGCTTCTAAAACCAAAACGGAGCTACCTAACAGAACGGTCTTCAATGTGTGCATTCAACTTACAGAGTAAAACTCGTGTGTTGAAGGGGAAGTCTGGAAACGCTTTCTGTGGAGAGATCTCAAAACAGGCATTTCCAGGCATTTCCAGCACTATTCCCGCATATAACGAAATAGCAGTAAAACTCTGCCTAAAACACAGAAGAAACGTATCCTTCAATCTGCTCTGCTGTGCGTTTGTTCAGCTAAGTGAGTTAAATCTCCCTTTAGATTCAGGAGTTAGAAACACGTTTCTGGTAAGAGCTGCGTTTGGACATTTCTCAGTGAATGGGAGTATATGCTGTAAGGAGAACTGTCTGCTTCTAAAACCAAAACGGAGCTACCTAACAGAACGGTCTTCAATGTGTGCATTCAACTTACAGAGTTAAACTCGTGTGTTGAAGGGGAAGTCTGGAAACGCTTTCTGTGGAGAGATCTCAAAACAGGCATTTCCAGCACTATTCCCGCATATAACGAAATAGCAGTAAAACTCTGCCTAAAACACAGAAGAAACGTATCCTTCAATCTGCTCTGCTGTGCGTTTGTTCAGCTAAGTGAGTTAAATCTCCCTTTAGATTCAGGAGTTAGAAACACGTTTCTGGTAAGAGCTGCGTTTGGACATTTCTCAGTGAATGGGAGTATATGCTGTAAGGAGAACTGTCTGCTTCTAAAACCAAAACGGAGCTACCTAACAGAACGGTCTTCAATGTGTGCATTCAACTTACAGAGTTAAACTCGTGTGTTGAAGGGGAAGTCTGGAAACGCTTTCTGTGGAGAGATCTCAAAACAGGCATTTCCAGCACTATTCCCGCATATAACGAAATAGCAGTAAAACTCTGCCTAAAACACAGAAGAAACGTATCCTTCAATCTGCTCTGCTGTGCGTTTGTTCAGCTAAGTGAGTTAAATCTCCCTTTAGATTCAGGAGTTAGAAACACGTTTCTGGTAAGAGCTGCGTTTGGACATTTCTCAGTGAATGGGAGTATATGCTGTAAGGAGAACTGTCTGCTTCTAAAACCAAAACGGAGCTACCTAACAGAACGGTCTTCAATGTGTGCATTCAACTTACAGAGTTAAACTCGTGTGTTGAAGGGGAAGTCTGGAAACGCTTTCTGTGGAGAGATCTCAAAACAGGCATATCCAGCACTATTCCCGCATATAACGAAATAGCAGTAAAACTCTGCCTAAAACACAGAAGAAACGTATCCTTCAATCTGCTCTGCTGTGCGTTTGTTCAGCTAAGTGAGTTAAATCTCCCTTTAGATTCAGGAGTTAGAAACACGTTTCTGGTAAGAGCTGCGTTTGGACATTTCTCAGTGAATGGGAGTATATGCTGTAAGGAGAACTGTCTGCTTCTAAAACCAAAACGGAGCTACCTAACAGAACGGTCTTCAATGTGTGCATTCAACTTACAGAGTTAAACTCGTGTGTTGAAGGGGAAGTCTGGAAACGCTTTCTGTGGAGAGATCTCAAAACAGGCATTTCCAGCACTATTCCCGCATATAACGAAATAGCAGTAAAACTCTGCCTAAAACACAGAAGAAACGTATCCTTCAATCTGCTCTGCTGTGCGTTTGTTCAGCTAAGTGAGTTAAATCTCCCTTTAGATTCAGGAGTTAGAAACACGTTTCTGGTAAGAGCTGCGTTTGGACATTTCTCAGTGAATGGGAGTATATGCTGTAAGGAGAACTGTCTGCTTCTAAAACCAAAACGGAGCTACCTAACAGAACGGTCTTCAATGTGTGCATTCAACTTACAGAGTTAAACTCGTGTGTTGAAGGGGAAGTCTGGAAACGCTTTCTGTGGAGAGATCTCAAAACAGGCATTTCCAGGCATTTCCAGCACTATTCCCGCATATAACGAAATAGCAGTAAAACTCTGCCTAAAACACAGAAGAAACGTATCCTTCAATCTGCTCTGCTGTGCGTTTGTTCAGCTAAGTGAGTTAAATCTCCCTTTAGATTCAGGAGTTAGAAACACGTTTCTGGTAAGAGCTGCGTTTGGACATTTCTCAGTGAATGGGAGTATATGCTGTAAGGAGAACTGTCTGCTTCTAAAACCAAAACGGAGCTACCTAACAGAACGGTCTTCAATGTGTGCATTCAACTTACAGAGTTAAACTCGTGTGTTGAAGGGGAAGTCTGGAAACGCTTTCTGTGGAGAGATCTCAAAACAGGCATTTCCAGGCATTTCCAGCACTATTCCCGCATATAACGAAATAGCAGTAAAACTCTGCCTAAAACACAGAAGAAACGTATCCTTCAATCTGCTCTGCTGTGCGTTTGTTCAGCTAAGTGAGTTAAATCTCCCTTTAGATTCAGGAGTTAGAAACACGTTTCTGGTAAGAGCTGCGTTTGGACATTTCTCAGTGAATGGGAGTATATGCTGTAAGGAGAACTGTCTGCTTCTAAAACCAAAACGGAGCTACCTAACAGAACGGTCTTCAATGTGTGCATTCAACTTACAGAGTTAAACTCGTGTGTTGAAGGGGAAGTCTGGAAACGCTTTCTGTGGAGAGATCTCAAAACAGGCATTTCCAGCACTATTCCCACATATAACGAAATAGCAGTAAAACTCTGCCTAAAACACAGAAGAAACGTATCCTTCAATCTTCTCTGCTGTGCGTTTGTTCAGCTAAGTGAGTTAAATCTCCCTTTAGATTCAGGAGTTGGAAACACGTTTCTGGTAAGAGCTGCGTTTGGACATTTCTCAGTGAATGGGAGTATATGCTGTAAGGAGAACTGTCTGCTTCTAAAACCAAAACGGATCTACCTAACAGAACGGTCTTCAATGTGTGCATTCAACTTACAGATTTAAACTCGTGTGTTGAAGGGGAAGTCTGGAAACGCTTTCTGTGGAGAGATCTCAAAACAGGCATTTCCAGCACTATTCCCGCATATAACGAAATAGCAGTAAAACTCTGCCTAAAACACAGAAGAAACGTATCCTTCAATCTGCTCTGCTGTGCGTTTGTTCAGCTAAGTGAGTTAAATCTCCCTTTAGATTCAGGAGTTAGAAACACGTTTCTGGTAAGAGCTGCGTTTGGACATTTCTCAGTGAATGGGAGTATATGCTGTAAGGAGAACTGTCTGCTTCTAAAACCAAAACGGAGCTACCTAACAGAACGGTCTTCAATGTGTGCATTCAACTTACAGAGTTAAACTCGTGTGTTGAAGGGGAAGTCTGGAAACGCTTTCTGTGGAGAGAGCTCAAAACAGGCATTTCCAGCACTATTCCCGCATATAACGAAATAGCAGTAAAACTCTGCCTAAAACACAGAAGAAACGTATCCTTCAATCTGCTCTGCTGTGCGTTTGTTCAGCTAAGTGAGTTAAATCTCCCTGTAGATTCAGGAGTTAGAAACACGTTTCTGGTAAGAGCTGCGTTTGGACATTTCTCAGTGAATGGGAGTATATGCTGTAAGGAGAACTGTCTGCTTCTAAAACCAAAACGGAGCTACCTAACAGAACGGTCTTCAATGTGTGCATTCAACTTACAGAGTAAAACTCGTGTGTTGAAGGGGAAGTCTGGAAACCCTTTCTGTGGAGAGATCTCAAAACAGGCATTTCCAGGCATTTCCAGCACTATTCCCGCATATAACGAAATAGCAGTAAAACTCTGCCTAAAACACAGAAGAAACGTATCCTTCAATCTGCTCTGCTGTGCGTTTGTTCAGCTAAGTGAGTTAAATCTCCCTTTAGATTCAGGAGTTAGAAACACGTTTCTGGTAAGAGCTGCGTTTGGACATTTCTCAGTGAATGGGAGTATATGCTGTAAGGAGAACTGTCTGCTTCTAAAACCAAAACGGAGCTACCTAACAGAACGGTCTTCAATGTGTGCATTCAACTTACAGAGTTAAACTCGTGTGTTGAAGGGGAAGTCTGGAAACGCTTTCTGTGGAGAGATCTCAAAACAGGCATTTCCAGCACTATTCCCGCATATAACGAAATAGCAGTAAAACTCTGCCTAAAACACAGAAGAAACGTATCCTTCAATCTGCTCTGCTGTGCGTTTGTTCAGCTAAGTGAGTTAAATCTCCCTTTAGATTCAGGAGTTAGAAACACGTTTCTGGTAAGAGCTGCGTTTGGACATTTCTCAGTGAATGGGAGTATATGCTGTAAGGAGAACTGTCTGCTTCTAAAACCAAAACGGAGCTACCTAACAGAACGGTCTTCAATGTGTGCATTCAACTTACAGAGTTAAACTCGTGTGTTGAAGGGGAAGTCTGGAAACGCTTTCTGTGGAGAGATCTCAAAACAGGCATTTCCAGCACTATTCCCGCATATAACGAAATAGCAGTAAAACTCTGCCTAAAACACAGAAGAAACGTATCCTTCAATCTGCTCTGCTGTGCGTTTGTTCAGCTAAGTGAGTAAAATCTCCCTTTAGATTCAGGAGTTAGAAACACGTTTCTGGTAAGAGCTGCGTTTGGACATTTCTCAGTGAATGGGAGTATATGCTGTAAGGAGAACTGTCTGCTTCTAAAACCAAAACGGAGCTACCTAACAGAACGGTCTTCAATGTGTGCATTCAACTTACAGAGTTAAACTCGTGTGTTGAAGGGGAAGTCTGGAAACGCTTTCTGTGGAGAGATCTCAAAACAGGCATATCCAGCACTATTCCCGCATATAACGAAATAGCAGTAAAACTCTGCCTAAAACACAGAAGAAACGTATCCTTCAATCTGCTCTGCTGTGCGTTTGTTCAGCTAAGTGAGTTAAATCTCCCTTTAGATTCAGGAGTTAGAAACACGTTTCTGGTAAGAGCTGCGTTTGGACATTTCTCAGTGAATGGGAGTATATGCTGTAAGGAGAACTGTCTGCTTCTAAAACCAAAACGGAGCTACCTAACAGAACGGTCCTCAATGTGTGCATTCAACTTACAGAGTTAAACTCGTGTGTTGAAGGGGAGGTCTGGAAACGCTTTCTGTGGAGAGATCTCAAAACAGGCATTTCCAGGCATTTCCAGCACTATTCCCGCATATAACGAAATAGCAGTAAAACTCTGCCTAAAACACAGAAGAAACGTATCCTTCAATCTGCTCTGCTGTGCGTTTGTTCAGCTAAGTGAGTTAAATCTCCCTTTAGATTCAGGAGTTAGAAACACGTTTCTGGTAAGAGCTGCGTTTGGACATTTCTCAGTGAATGGGAGTATATGCTGTAAGGAGAACTGTCTGCTTCTAAAACCAAAACGGAGCTACCTAACAGAACGGTCTTCAATGTGTGCATTCAACTTACAGAGTTAAACTCGTGTGTTGAAGGGGAAGTCTGGAAACGCTTTCTGTGGAGAGATCTCAAAACAGGCATTTCCAGGCATTTCCAGCACTATTCCCGCATATAACGAAATAGCAGTAAAACTCTGCCTAAAACACAGAAGAAACGTATCCTTCAATCTGCTCTGCTGTGCGTTTGTTCAGCTAAGTGAGTTAAATCTCCCTTTAGATTCAGGAGTTAGAAACACGTTTCTGGTAAGAGCTGCGTTTGGACATTTCTCCGTGAATGGGAGTATATGCTGTAAGGAGAACTGTCTGCTTCTAAAACCAAAACGGAGCTACCTAACAGAACGGTCTTCAATGTGTGCATTCAACTTACAGAGTTAAACTCGTGTGTTGAAGGGGAAGTCTGGAAACGCTTTCTGTGGAGAGATCTCAAAACAGGCATTTCCAGCACTATTCCCACATATAACGAAATAGCAGTAAAACTCTGCCTAAAACACAGAAGAAACGTATCCTTCAATCTTCTCTGCTGTGCGTTTGTTCAGCTAAGTGAGTTAAATCTCCCTTTAGATTCAGGAGTTGGAAACACGTTTCTGGTAAGAGCTGCGTTTGGACATTTCTCAGTGAATGGGAGTATATGCTGTAAGGAGAACTGTCTGCTTCTAAAACCAAAACGGAGCTACCTAACAGAACGGTCTTCAATGTGTGCATTCAACTTACAGAGTTAAACTCGTGTGTTGAAGGGGAAGTCTGGAAACGCTTTCTGTGGAGAGATCTCAAAACAGGCATTTCCAGCACTATTCCCGCATATAACGAAATAGCAGTAAAACTCTGCCTAAAACACAGAAGAAACGTATCCTTCAATCTGCTCTGCTGTGCGTTTGTTCAGCTAAGTGAGTTAAATCTCCCTTTAGATTCAGGAGTTAGAAACACGTTTCTGGTAAGAGCTGCGTTTGGACATTTCTCAGTGAATGGGAGTATATGCTGTAAGGAGAACTGTCTGCTTCTAAAACCAAAACGGAGCTACCTAACAGAACGGTCTTCAATGTGTGCATTCAACTTACAGAGTTAAACTCGTGTGTTGAAGGGGAAGTCTGGAAACGCTTTCTGTGGAGAGATCTCAAAACAGGCATTTCCAGCACTATTCCCGCATATAACGAAATAGCAGTAAAACTCTGCCTAAAACACAGAAGAAACGTATCCTTCAATCTGCTCTGCTGTGCGTTTGTTCAGCTAAGTGAGTTAAATCTCCCTGTAGATTCAGGAGTTAGAAACACGTTTCTGGTAAGAGCTGCGTTTGGACATTTCTCAGTGAATGGGAGTATATGCTGTAAGGAGAACTGTCTGCTTCTAAAACCAAAACGGAGCTACCTAACAGAACGGTCTTCAATGTGTGCATTCAACTTACAGAGTAAAACTCGTGTGTTGAAGGGGAAGTCTGGAAACGCTTTCTGTGGAGAGATCTCAAAACAGGCATTTCCAGGCATTTCCAGCACTATTCCCGCATATAACGAAATAGCAGTAAAACTCTGCCTAAAACACAGAAGAAACGTATCCTTCAATCTGCTCTGCTGTGCGTTTGTTCAGCTAAGTGAGTTAAATCTCCCTTTAGATTCAGGAGTTAGAAACACGTTTCTGGTAAGAGCTGCGTTTGGACATTTCTCAGTGAATGGGAGTATATGCTGTAAGGAGAACTGTCTGCTTCTAAAACCAAAACGGAGCTACCTAACAGAACGGTCTTCAATGTGTGCATTCAACTTACAGAGTTAAACTCGTGTGTTGAAGGGGAAGTCTGGAAACGCTTTCTGTGGAGAGATCTCAAAACAGGCATTTCCAGCACTATTCCCGCATATAACGAAATAGCAGTAAAACTCTGCCTAAAACACAGAAGAAACGTATCCTTCAATCTGCTCTGCTGTGCGTTTGTTCAGCTAAGTGAGTTAAATCTCCCTTTAGATTCAGGAGTTAGAAACACGTTTCTGGTAAGAGCTGCGTTTGGACATTTCTCAGTGAATGGGAGTATATGCTGTAAGGAGAACTGTCTGCTTCTAAAACCAAAACGGAGCTACCTAACAGAACGGTCTTCAATGTGTGCATTCAACTTACAGAGTTAAACTCGTGTGTTGAAGGGGAAGTCTGGAAACGCTTTCTGTGGAGAGATCTCAAAACAGGCATATCCAGCACTATTCCCGCATATAACGAAATAGCAGTAAAACTCTGCCTAAAACACAGAAGAAACGTATCCTTCAATCTGCTCTGCTGTGCGTTTGTTCAGCTAAGTGAGTTAAATCTCCCTTTAGATTCAGGAGTTAGAAACACGTTTCTGGTAAGAGCTGCGTTTGGACATTTCTCAGTGAATGGGAGTATATGCTGTAAGGAGAACTGTCTGCTTCTAAAACCAAAACGGAGCTACCTAACAGAACGGTCTTCAATGTGTGCATTCAACTTACAGAGTTAAACTCGTGTGTTGAAGGGGAAGTCTGGAAACGCTTTCTGTGGAGAGATCTCAAAACAGGCATTTCCAGCACTATTCCCGCATATAACGAAATAGCAGTAAAACTCTGCCTAAAACACAGAAGAAACGTATCCTTCAATCTGCTCTGCTGTGCGTTTGTTCAGCTAAGTGAGTTAAATCTCCCTTTAGATTCAGGAGTTAGAAACACGTTTCTGGTAAGAGCTGCGTTTGGACATTTCTCAGTGAATGGGAGTATATGCTGTAAGGAGAACTGTCTGCTTCTAAAACCAAAACGGAGCTACCTAACAGAACGGTCTTCAATGTGTGCATTCAACTTACAGAGTTAAACTCGTGTGTTGAAGGGGAAGTCTGGAAACGCTTTCTGTGGAGAGATCTCAAAACAGGCATTTCCAGGCATTTCCAGCACTATTCCCGCATATAACGAAATAGCAGTAAAACTCTGCCTAAAACACAGAAGAAACGTATCCTTCAATCTGCTCTGCTGTGCGTTTGTTCAGCTAAGTGAGTTAAATCTCCCTTTAGATTCAGGAGTTAGAAACACGTTTCTGGTAAGAGCTGCGTTTGGACATTTCTCAGTGAATGGGAGTATATGCTGTAAGGAGAACTGTCTGCTTCTAAAACCAAAACGGAGCTACCTAACAGAACGGTCTTCAATGTGTGCATTCAACTTACAGAGTTAAACTCGTGTGTTGAAGGGGAAGTCTGGAAACGCTTTCTGTGGAGAGATCTCAAAACAGGCATTTCCAGGCATTTCCAGCACTATTCCCGCATATAACGAAATAGCAGTAAAACTCTGCCTAAAACACAGAAGAAACGTATCCTTCAATCTGCTCTGCTGTGCGTTTGTTCAGCTAAGTGAGTTAAATCTCCCTTTAGATTCAGGAGTTAGAAACACGTTTCTGGTAAGAGCTGCGTTTGGACATTTCTCAGTGAATGGGAGTATATGCTGTAAGGAGAACTGTCTGCTTCTAAAACCAAAACGGAGCTACCTAACAGAACGGTCTTCAATGTGTGCATTCAACTTACAGAGTTAAACTCGTGTGTTGAAGGGGAAGTCTGGAAACGCTTTCTGTGGAGAGATCTCAAAACAGGCATTTCCAGCACTATTCCCACATATAACGAAATAGCAGTAAAACTCTGCCTAAAACACAGAAGAAACGTATCCTTCAATCTTCTCTGCTGTGCGTTTGTTCAGCTAAGTGAGTTAAATCTCCCTTTAGATTCAGGAGTTGGAAACACGTTTCTGGTAAGAGCTGCGTTTGGACATTTCTCAGTGAATGGGAGTATATGCTGTAAGGAGAACTGTCTGCTTCTAAAACCAAAACGGAGCTACCTAACAGAACGGTCTTCAATGTGTGCATTCAACTTACAGATTTAAACTCGTGTGTTGAAGGGGAAGTCTGGAAACGCTTTCTGTGGAGAGATCTCAAAACAGGCATTTCCAGCACTATTCCCGCATATAACGAAATAGCAGTAAAACTCTGCCTAAAACACAGAAGAAACGTATCCTTCAATCTGCTCTGCTGTGCGTTTGTTCAGCTAAGTGAGTTAAATCTCCCTTTAGATTCAGGAGTTAGAAACACGTTTCTGGTAAGAGCTGCGTTTGGACATTTCTCAGTGAATGGGAGTATATGCTGTAAGGAGAACTGTCTGCTTCTAAAACCAAAACGGAGCTACCTAACAGAACGGTCTTCAATGTGTGCATTCAACTTACAGAGTTAAACTCGTGTGTTGAAGGGGAAGTCTGGAAACGCTTTCTGTGGAGAGATCTCAAAACAGGCATTTCCAGCACTATTCCCGCATATAACGAAATAGCAGTAAAACTCTGCCTAAAACACAGAAGAAACGTATCCTTCAATCTGCTCTGCTGTGCGTTTGTTCAGCTAAGTGAGTTAAATCTCCCTGTAGATTCAGGAGTTAGAAACACGTTTCTGGTAAGAGCTGCGTTTGGACATTTCTCAGTGAATGGGAGTATATGCTGTAAGGAGAACTGTCTGCTTCTAAAACCAAAACGGAGCTACCTAACAGAACGGTCTTCAATGTGTGCATTCAACTTACAGAGTAAAACTCGTGTGTTGAAGGGGAAGTCTGGAAACGCTTTCTGTGGAGAGATCTCAAAACAGGCATTTCCAGGCATTTCCAGCACTATTCCCGCATATAACGAAATAGCAGTAAAACTCTGCCTAAAACACAGAAGAAACGTATCCTTCAATCTGCTCTGCTGTGCGTTTGTTCAGCTAAGTGAGTTAAATCTCCCTTTAGATTCAGGAGTTAGAAACACGTTTCTGGTAAGAGCTGCGTTTGGACATTTCTCAGTGAATGGGAGTATATGCTGTAAGGAGAACTGTCTGCTTCTAAAACCAAAACGGAGCTACCTAACAGAACGGTCTTCAATGTGTGCATTCAACTTACAGAGTTAAACTCGTGTGTTGAAGGGGAAGTCTGGAAACGCTTTCTGTGGAGAGATCTCAAAACAGGCATTTCCAGCACTATTCCCGCATATAACGAAATAGCAGTAAAACTCTGCCTAAAACACAGAAGAAACGTATCCTTCAATCTGCTCTGCTGTGCGTTTGTTCAGCTAAGTGAGTTAAATCTCCCTTTAGATTCAGGAGTTAGAAACACGTTTCTGGTAAGAGCTGCGTTTGGACATTTCTCAGTGAATGGGAGTATATGCTGTAAGGAGAACTGTCTGCTTCTAAAACCAAAACGGAGCTACCTAACAGAACGGTCTTCAATGTGTGCATTCAACTTACAGAGTTAAACTCGTGTGTTGAAGGGGAAGTCTGGAAACGCTTTCTGTGGAGAGATCTCAAAACAGGCATTTCCAGCACTATTCCCGCATATAACGAAATAGCAGTAAAACTCTGCCTAAAACACAGAAGAAACGTATCCTTCAATCTGCTCTGCTGTGCGTTTGTTCAGCTAAGTGAGTTAAATCTCCCTTTAGATTCAGGAGTTAGAAACACGTTTCTGGTAAGAGCTGCGTTTGGACATTTCTCAGTGAATGGGAGTATATGCTGTAAGGAGAACTGTCTGCTTCTAAAACCAAAACGGAGCTACCTAACAGAACGGTCTTCAATGTGTGCATTCAACTTACAGAGTTAAACTCGTGTGTTGAAGGGGAAGTCTGGAAACGCTTTCTGTGGAGAGATCTCAAAACAGGCATATCCAGCACTATTCCCGCATATAACGAAATAGCAGTAAAACTCTGCCTAAAACACAGAAGAAACGTATCCTTCAATCTGCTCTGCTGTGCGTTTGTTCAGCTAAGTGAGTTAAATCTCCCTTTAGATTCAGGAGTTAGAAACACGTTTCTGGTAAGAGCTGCGTTTGGACATTTCTCAGTGAATGGGAGTATATGCTGTAAGGAGAACTGTCTGCTTCTAAAACCAAAACGGAGCTACCTAACAGAACGGTCTTCAATGTGTGCATTCAACTTACAGAGTTAAACTCGTGTGTTGAAGGGGAAGTCTGGAAACGCTTTCTGTGGAGAGATCTCAAAACAGGCATTTCCAGCACTATTCCCGCATATAACGAAATAGCAGTAAAACTCTGCCTAAAACACAGAAGAAACGTATCCTTCAATCTGCTCTGCTGTGCGTTTGTTCAGCTAAGTGAGTTAAATCTCCCTTTAGATTCAGGAGTTAGAAACACGTTTCTGGTAAGAGCTGCGTTTGGACATTTCTCAGTGAATGGGAGTATATGCTGTAAGGAGAACTGTCTGCTTCTAAAACCAAAACGGAGCTACCTAACAGAACGGTCTTCAATGTGTGCATTCAACTTACAGAGTTAAACTCGTGTGTTGAAGGGGAAGTCTGGAAACGCTTTCTGTGGAGAGATCTCAAAACAGGCATTTCCAGGCATTTCCAGCACTATTCCCGCATATAACGAAATAGCAGTAAAACTCTGCCTAAAACACAGAAGAAACGTATCCTTCAATCTGCTCTGCTGTGCGTTTGTTCAGCTAAGTGAGTTAAATCTCCCTTTAGATTCAGGAGTTAGAAACACGTTTCTGGTAAGAGCTGCGTTTGGACATTTCTCAGTGAATGGGAGTATATGCTGTAAGGAGAACTGTCTGCTTCTAAAACCAAAACGGAGCTACCTAACAGAACGGTCTTCAATGTGTGCATTCAACTTACAGAGTTAAACTCGTGTGTTGAAGGGGAAGTCTGGAAACGCTTTCTGTGGAGAGATCTCAAAACAGGCATTTCCAGGCATTTCCAGCACTATTCCCGCATATAACGAAATAGCAGTAAAACTCTGCCTAAAACACAGAAGAAACGTATCCTTCAATCTGCTCTGCTGTGCGTTTGTTCAGCTAAGTGAGTTAAATCTCCCTTTAGATTCAGGAGTTAGAAACACGTTTCTGGTAAGAGCTGCGTTTGGACATTTCTCAGTGAATGGGAGTATATGCTGTAAGGAGAACTGTCTGCTTCTAAAACCAAAACGGAGCTACCTAACAGAACGGTCTTCAATGTGTGCATTCAACTTACAGAGTTAAACTCGTGTGTTGAAGGGGAAGTCTGGAAACGCTTTCTGTGGAGAGATCTCAAAACAGGCATTTCCAGCACTATTCCCACATATAACGAAATAGCAGTAAAACTCTGCCTAAAACACAGAAGAAACGTATCCTTCAATCTTCTCTGCTGTGCGTTTGTTCAGCTAAGTGAGTTAAATCTCCCTTTAGATTCAGGAGTTGGAAACACGTTTCTGGTAAGAGCTGCGTTTGGACATTTCTCAGTGAATGGGAGTATATGCTGTAAGGAGAACTGTCTGCTTCTAAAACCAAAACGGAGCTACCTAACAGAACGGTCTTCAATGTGTGCATTCAACTTACAGATTTAAACTCGTGTGTTGAAGGGGAAGTCTGGAAACGCTTTCTGTGGAGAGATCTCAAAACAGGCATTTCCAGCACTATTCCCGCATATAACGAAATAGCAGTAAAACTCTGCCTAAAACACAGAAGAAACGTATCCTTCAATCTGCTCTGCTGTGCGTTTGTTCAGCTAAGTGAGTTAAATCTCCCTTTAGATTCAGGAGTTAGAAACACGTTTCTGGTAAGAGCTGCGTTTGGACATTTCTCAGTGAATGGGAGTATATGCTGTAAGGAGAACTGTCTGCTTCTAAAACCAAAACGGAGCTACCTAACAGAACGGTCTTCAATGTGTGCATTCAACTTACAGAGTTAAACTCGTGTGTTGAAGGGGAAGTCTGGAAACGCTTTCTGTGGAGAGATCTCAAAACAGGCATTTCCAGCACTATTCCCGCATATAACGAAATAGCAGTAAAACTCTGCCTAAAACACAGAAGAAACGTATCCTTCAATCTGCTCTGCTGTGCGTTTGTTCAGCTAAGTGAGTTAAATCTCCCTGTAGATTCAGGAGTTAGAAACACGTTTCTGGTAAGAGCTGCGTTTGGACATTTCTCAGTGAATGGGAGTATATGCTGTAAGGAGAACTGTCTGCTTCTAAAACCAAAACGGAGCTACCTAACAGAACGGTCTTCAATGTGTGCATTCAACTTACAGAGTAAAACTCGTGTGTTGAAGGGGAAGTCTGGAAACGCTTTCTGTGGAGAGATCTCAAAACAGGCATTTCCAGGCATTTCCAGCACTATTCCCGCATATAACGAAATAGCAGTAAAACTCTGCCTAAAACACAGAAGAAACGTATCCTTCAATCTGCTCTGCTGTGCGTTTGTTCAGCTAAGTGAGTTAAATCTCCCTTTAGATTCAGGAGTTAGAAACACGTTTCTGGTAAGAGCTGCGTTTGGACATTTCTCAGTGAATGGGAGTATATGCTGTAAGGAGAACTGTCTGCTTCTAAAACCAAAACGGAGCTACCTAACAGAACGGTCTTCAATGTGTGCATTCAACTTACAGAGTTAAACTCGTGTGTTGAAGGGGAAGTCTGGAAACGCTTTCTGTGGAGAGATCTCAAAACAGGCATTTCCAGCACTATTCCCGCATATAACGAAATAGCAGTAAAACTCTGCCTAAAACACAGAAGAAACGTATCCTTCAATCTGCTCTGCTGTGCGTTTGTTCAGCTAAGTGAGTTAAATCTCCCTTTAGATTCAGGAGTTAGAAACACGTTTCTGGTAAGAGCTGCGTTTGGACATTTCTCAGTGAATGGGAGTATATGCTGTAAGGAGAACTGTCTGCTTCTAAAACCAAAACGGAGCTACCTAACAGAACGGTCTTCAATGTGTGCATTCAACTTACAGAGTTAAACTCGTGTGTTGAAGGGGAAGTCTGGAAACGCTTTCTGTGGAGAGATCTCAAAACAGGCATTTCCAGCACTATTCCCGCATATAACGAAATAGCAGTAAAACTCTGCCTAAGATACAGAAGAAACGTATCCTTCAATCTGCTCTGCTGTGCGTTTGTTCAGCTAAGTGAGTTAAATCTCCCTTTAGATTCAGGAGTTAGAAACACGTTTCTGGTAAGAGCTGCGTTTGGACATTTCTCAGTGAATGGGAGTATATGCTGTAAGGAGAACTGTCTGCTTCTAAAACCAAAACGGAGCTACCTAACAGAACGGTCTTCAATGTGTGCATTCAACTTACAGAGTTAAACTCGTGTGTTGAAGGGGAAGTCTGGAAACGCTTTCTGTGGAGAGATCTCAAAACAGGCATATCCAGCACTATTCCCGCATATAACGAAATAGCAGTAAAACTCTGCCTAAAACACAGAAGAAACGTATCCTTCAATCTGCTCTGCTGTGCGTTTGTTCAGCTAAGTGAGTTAAATCTCCCTTTAGATTCAGGAGTTAGAAACACGTTTCTGGTAAGAGCTGCGTTTGGACATTTCTCAGTGAATGGGAGTATATGCTGTAAGGAGAACTGTCTGCTTCTAAAACCAAAACGGAGCTACCTAACAGAACGGTCTTCAATGTGTGCATTCAACTTACAGAGTTAAACTCGTGTGTTGAAGGGGAAGTCTGGAAACGCTTTCTGTGGAGAGATCTCAAAACAGGCATTTCCAGCACTATTCCCGCATATAACGAAATAGCAGTAAAACTCTGCCTAAAACACAGAAGAAACGTATCCTTCAATCTGCTCTGCTGTGCGTTTGTTCAGCTAAGTGAGTTAAATCTCCCTTTAGATTCAGGAGTTAGAAACACGTTTCTGGTAAGAGCTGCGTTTGGACATTTCTCAGTGAATGGGAGTATATGCTGTAAGGAGAACTGTCTGCTTCTAAAACCAAAACGGAGCTACCTAACAGAACGGTCTTCAATGTGTGCATTCAACTTACAGAGTTAAACTCGTGTGTTGAAGGGGAAGTCTGGAAACGCTTTCTGTGGAGAGATCTCAAAACAGGCATTTCCAGGCATTTCCAGCACTATTCCCGCATATAACGAAATAGCAGTAAAACTCTGCCTAAAACACAGAAGAAACGTATCCTTCAATCTGCTCTGCTGTGCGTTTGTTCAGCTAAGTGAGTTAAATCTCCCTTTAGATTCAGGAGTTAGAAACACGTTTCTGGTAAGAGCTGCGTTTGGACATTTCTCAGTGAATGGGAGTATATGCTGTAAGGAGAACTGTCTGCTTCTAAAACCAAAACGGAGCTACCTAACAGAACGGTCTTCAATGTGTGCATTCAACTTACAGAGTTAAACTCGTGTGTTGAAGGGGAAGTCTGGAAACGCTTTCTGTGGAGAGATCTCAAAACAGGCATTTCCAGGCATTTCCAGCACTATTCCCGCATATAATGAAATAGCAGTAAAACTCTGCCTAAAACACAGAAGAAACGTATCCTTCAATCTGCTCTGCTGTGCGTTTGTTCAGCTAAGTGAGTTAAATCTCCCTTTAGATTCAGGAGTTAGAAACACGTTTCTGGTAAGAGCTGCGTTTGGACATTTCTCAGTGAATGGGAGTATATGCTGTAAGGAGAACTGTCTGCTTCTAAAACCAAAACGGAGCTACCTAACAGAACGGTCTTCAATGTGTGCATTCAACTTACAGAGTTAAACTCGTGTGTTGAAGGGGAAGTCTGGAAACGCTTTCTGTGGAGAGATCTCAAAACAGGCATTTCCAGCACTATTCCCACATATAACGAAATAGCAGTAAAACTCTGCCTAAAACACAGAAGAAACGTATCCTTCAATCTTCTCTGCTGTGCGTTTGTTCAGCTAAGTGAGTTAAATCTCCCTTTAGATTCAGGAGTTGGAAACACGTTTCTGGTAAGAGCTGCGTTTGGACATTTCTCAGTGAATGGGAGTATATGCTGTAAGGAGAACTGTCTGCTTCTAAAACCAAAACGGAGCTACCTAACAGAACGGTCTTCAATGTGTGCATTCAACTTACAGATTTAAACTCGTGTGTTGAAGGGGAAGTCTGGAAACGCTTTCTGTGGAGAGATCTCAAAACAGGCATTTCCAGCACTATTCCCGCATATAACGAAATAGCAGTAAAACTCTGCCTAAAACACAGAAGAAACGTATCCTTCAATCTGCTCTGCTGTGCGTTTGTTCAGCTAAGTGAGTTAAATCTCCCTTTAGATTCAGGAGTTAGAAACACGTTTCTGGTAAGAGCTGCGTTTGGACATTTCTCAGTGAATGGGAGTATATGCTGTAAGGAGAACTGTCTGCTTCTAAAACCAAAACGGAGCTACCTAACAGAACGGTCTTCAATGTGTGCATTCAACTTACAGAGTTAAACTCGTGTGTTGAAGGGGAAGTCTGGAAACGCTTTCTGTGGAGAGATCTCAAAACAGGCATTTCCAGCACTATTCCCGCATATAACGAAATAGCAGTAAAACTCTGCCTAAAACACAGAAGAAACGTATCCTTCAATCTGCTCTGCTGTGCGTTTGTTCAGCTAAGTGAGTTAAATCTCCCTGTAGATTCAGGAGTTAGAAACACGTTTCTGGTAAGAGCTGCGTTTGGACATTTCTCAGTGAATGGGAGTATATGCTGTAAGGAGAACTGTCTGCTTCTAAAACCAAAACGGAGCTACCTAACAGAACGGTCTTCAATGTGTGCATTCAACTTACAGAGTAAAACTCGTGTGTTGAAGGGGAAGTCTGGAAACGCTTTCTGTGGAGAGATCTCAAAACAGGCATTTCCAGGCATTTCCAGCACTATTCCCGCATATAACGAAATAGCAGTAAAACTCTGCCTAAAACACAGAAGAAACGTATCCTTCAATCTGCTCTGCTGTGCGTTTGTTCAGCTAAGTGAGTTAAATCTCCCTTTAGATTCAGGAGTTAGAAACACGTTTCTGGTAAGAGCTGCGTTTGGACATTTCTCAGTGAATGGGAGTATATGCTGTAAGGAGAACTGTCTGCTTCTAAAACCAAAACGGAGCTACCTAACAGAACGGTCTTCAATGTGTGCATTCAACTTACAGAGTTAAACTCGTGTGTTGAAGGGGAAGTCTGGAAACGCTTTCTGTGGAGAGATCTCAAAACAGGCATTTCCAGCACTATTCCCGCATATAACGAAATAGCAGTAAAACTCTGCCTAAAACACAGAAGAAACGTATCCTTCAATCTGCTCTGCTGTGCGTTTGTTCAGCTAAGTGAGTTAAATCTCCCTTTAGATTCAGGAGTTAGAAACACGTTTCTGGTAAGAGCTGCGTTTGGACATTTCTCAGTGAATGGGAGTATATGCTGTAAGGAGAACTGTCTGCTTCTAAAACCAAAACGGAGCTACCTAACAGAACGGTCTTCAATGTGTGCATTCAACTTACAGAGTTAAACTCGTGTGTTGAAGGGGAAGTCTGGAAACGCTTTCTGTGGAGAGATCTCAAAACAGGCATTTCCAGCACTATTCCCGCATATAACGAAATAGCAGTAAAACTCTGCCTAAAACACAGAAGAAACGTATCCTTCAATCTGCTCTGCTGTGCGTTTGTTCAGCTAAGTGAGTAAAATCTCCCTTTAGATTCAGGAGTTAGAAACACGTTTCTGGTAAGAGCTGCGTTTGGACATTTCTCAGTGAATGGGAGTATATGCTGTAAGGAGAACTGTCTGCTTCTAAAACCAAAACGGAGCTACCTAACAGAACGGTCTTCAATGTGTGCATTCAACTTACAGAGTTAAACTCGTGTGTTGAAGGGGAAGTCTGGAAACGCTTTCTGTGGAGAGATCTCAAAACAGGCATATCCAGCACTATTCCCGCATATAACGAAATAGCAGTAAAACTCTGCCTAAAACACAGAAGAAACGTATCCTTCAATCTGCTCTGCTGTGCGTTTGTTCAGCTAAGTGAGTTAAATCTCCCTTTAGATTCAGGAGTTAGAAACACGTTTCTGGTAAGAGCTGCGTTTGGACATTTCTCAGTGAATGGGAGTATATGCTGTAAGGAGAACTGTCTGCTTCTAAAACCAAAACGGAGCTACCTAACAGAACGGTCTTCAATGTGTGCATTCAACTTACAGAGTTAAACTCGTGTGTTGAAGGGGAAGTCTGGAAACGCTTTCTGTGGAGAGATCTCAAAACAGGCATTTCCAGCACTATTCCCGCATATAACGAAATAGCAGTAAAACTCTGCCTAAAACACAGAAGAAACGTATCCTTCAATCTGCTCTGCTGTGCGTTTGTTCAGCTAAGTGAGTTAAATCTCCCTTTAGATTCAGGAGTTAGAAACACGTTTCTGGTAAGAGCTGCGTTTGGACATTTCTCAGTGAATGGGAGTATATGCTGTAAGGAGAACTGTCTGCTTCTAAAACCAAAACGGAGCTACCTAACAGAACGGTCTTCAATGTGTGCATTCAACTTACAGAGTTAAACTCGTGTGTTGAAGGGGAAGTCTGGAAACGCTTTCTGTGGAGAGATCTCAAAACAGGCATTTCCAGGCATTTCCAGCACTATTCCCGCATATAACGAAATAGCAGTAAAACTCTGCCTAAAACACAGAAGAAACGTATCCTTCAATCTGCTCTGCTGTGCGTTTGTTCAGCTAAGTGAGTTAAATCTCCCTTTAGATTCAGGAGTTAGAAACACGTTTCTGGTAAGAGCTGCGTTTGGACATTTCTCAGTGAATGGGAGTATATGCTGTAAGGAGAACTGTCTGCTTCTAAAACCAAAACGGAGCTACCTAACAGAACGGTCTTCAATGTGTGCATTCAACTTACAGAGTTAAACTCGTGTGTTGAAGGGGAAGTCTGGAAACGCTTTCTGTGGAGAGATCTCAAAACAGGCATTTCCAGGCATTTCCAGCACTATTCCCGCATATAACGAAATAGCAGTAAAACTCTGCCTAAAACACAGAAGAAACGTATCCTTCAATCTGCTCTGCTGTGCGTTTGTTCAGCTAAGTGAGTTAAATCTCCCTTTAGATTCAGGAGTTAGAAACACGTTTCTGGTAAGAGCTGCGTTTGGACATTTCTCAGTGAATGGGAGTATATGCTGTAAGGAGAACTGTCTGCTTCTAAAACCAAAACGGAGCTACCTAACAGAACGGTCTTCAATGTGTGCATTCAACTTACAGAGTTAAACTCGTGTGTTGAAGGGGAAGTCTGGAAACGCTTTCTGTGGAGAGATCTCAAAACAGGCATTTCCAGGCATTTCCAGCACTATTCCCGCATATAACGAAATAGCAGTAAAACTCTGCCTAAAACACAGAAGAAACGTATCCTTCAATCTGCTCTGCTGTGCGTTTGTTCAGCTAAGTGAGTTAAATCTCCCTTTAGATTCAGGAGTTAGAAACACGTTTCTGGTAAGAGCTGCGTTTGGACATTTCTCAGTGAATGGGAGTATATGCTGTAAGGAGAACTGTCTGCTTCTAAAACCAAAACGGAGCTACCTAACAGAACGGTCTTCAATGTGTGCATTCAACTTACAGAGTTAAACTCGTGTGTTGAAGGGGAAGTCTGGAAACGCTTTCTGTGGAGAGATCTCAAAACAGGCATTTCCAGCACTATTCCCGCATATAACGAAATAGCAGTAAAACTCTGCCTAAAACACAGAAGAAACGTATCCTTCAATCTGCTCTGCTGTGCGTTTGTTCAGCTAAGTGAGTTAAATCTCCCTGTAGATTCAGGAGTTAGAAACACGTTTCTGGTAAGAGCTGCGTTTGGACATTTCTCAGTGAATGGGAGTATATGCTGTAAGGAGAACTGTCTGCTTCTAAAACCAAAACGGAGCTACCTAACAGAACGGTCTTCAATGTGTGCATTCAACTTACAGAGTAAAACTCGTGTGTTGAAGGGGAAGTCTGGAAACGCTTTCTGTGGAGAGATCTCAAAACAGGCATTTCCAGGCATTTCCAGCACTATTCCCGCATATAACGAAATAGCAGTAAAACTCTGCCTAAAACACAGAAGAAACGTATCCTTCAATCTGCTCTGCTGTGCGTTTGTTCAGCTAAGTGAGTTAAATCTCCCTTTAGATTCAGGAGTTAGAAACACGTTTCTGGTAAGAGCTGCGTTTGGACATTTCTCAGTGAATGGGAGTATATGCTGTAAGGAGAACTGTCTGCTTCTAAAACCAAAACGGAGCTACCTAACAGAACGGTCTTCAATGTGTGCATTCAACTTACAGAGTTAAACTCGTGTGTTGAAGGGGAAGTCTGGAAACGCTTTCTGTGGAGAGATCTCAAAACAGGCATTTCCAGCACTATTCCCGCATATAACAAAATAGCAGTAAAACTCTGCCTAAAACACAGAAGAAACGTATCCTTCAATCTGCTCTGCTGTGCGTTTGTTCAGCTAAGTGAGTTAAATCTCCCTTTAGATTCAGGAGTTAGAAACACGTTTCTGGTAAGAGCTGCGTTTGGACATTTCTCAGTGAATGGGAGTATATGCTGTAAGGAGAACTGTCTGCTTCTAAAACCAAAACGGAGCTACCTAACAGAACGGTCTTCAATGTGTGCATTCAACTTACAGAGTTAAACTCGTGTGTTGAAGGGGAAGTCTGGAAACGCTTTCTGTGGAGAGATCTCAAAACAGGCATTTCCAGCACTATTCCCGCATATAACGAAATAGCAGTAAAACTCTGCCTAAAACACAGAAGAAACGTATCCTTCAATCTGCTCTGCTGTGCGTTTGTTCAGCTAAGTGAGTTAAATCTCCCTTTAGATTCAGGAGTTAGAAACACGTTTCTGGTAAGAGCTGCGTTTGGACATTTCTCAGTGAATGGGAGTATATGCTGTAAGGAGAACTGTCTGCTTCTAAAACCAAAACGGAGCTACCTAACAGAACGGTCTTCAATGTGTGCATTCAACTTACAGAGTTAAACTCGTGTGTTGAAGGGGAAGTCTGGAAACGCTTTCTGTCGAGAGATCTCAAAACAGGCATATCCAGCACTATTCCCGCATATAACGAAATAGCAGTAAAACTCTGCCTAAAACACAGAAGAAACGTATCCTTCAATCTGCTCTGCTGTGCGTTTGTTCAGCTAAGTGAGTTAAATCTCCCTTTAGATTCAGGAGTTAGAAACACGTTTCTGGTAAGAGCTGCGTTTGGACATTTCTCAGTGAATGGGAGTATATGCTGTAAGGAGAACTGTCTGCTTCTAAAACCAAAACGGAGCTACCTAACAGAACGGTCTTCAATGTGTGCATTCAACTTACAGAGTTAAACTCGTGTGTTGAAGGGGAAGTCTGGAAACGCTTTCTGTGGAGAGATCTCAAAACAGGCATTTCCAGCACTATTCCCGCATATAACGAAATAGCAGTAAAACTCTGCCTAAAACACAGAAGAAACGTATCCTTCAATCTGCTCTGCTGTGCGTTTGTTCAGCTAAGTGAGTTAAATCTCCCTTTAGATTCAGGAGTTAGAAACACGTTTCTGGTAAGAGCTGCGTTTGGACATTTCTCAGTGAATGGGAGTATATGCTGTAAGGAGAACTGTCTGCTTCTAAAACCAAAACGGAGCTACCTAACAGAACGGTCTTCAATGTGTGCATTCAACTTACAGAGTTAAACTCGTGTGTTGAAGGGGAAGTCTGGAAACGCTTTCTGTGGAGAGATCTCAAAACAGGCATTTCCAGCACTATTCCCGCATATAACGAAATAGCAGTAAAACTCTGCCTAAAACACAGAAGAAACGTATCCTTCAATCTGCTCTGCTGTGCGTTTGTTCAGCTAAGTGAGTTAAATCTCCCTTTAGATTCAGGAGTTAGAAACACGTTTCTGGTAAGAGCTGCGTTTGGACATTTCTCAGTGAATGGGAGTATATGCTGTAAGGAGAACTGTCTGCTTCTAAAACCAAAACGGAGCTACCTAACAGAACGGTCTTCAATGTGTGCATTCAACTTACAGAGTTAAACTCGTGTGTTGAAGGGGAAGTCTGGAAACGCTTTCTGTGGAGAGATCTCAAAACAGGCATTTCCAGGCATTTCCAGCACTATTCCCGCATATAACGAAATAGCAGTAAAACTCTGCCTAAAACACAGAAGAAACGTATCCTTCAATCTGCTCTGCTGTGCGTTTGTTCAGCTAAGTGAGTTAAATCTCCCTTTAGATTCAGGAGTTAGAAACACGTTTCTGGTAAGAGCTGCGTTTGGACATTTCTCAGTGAATGGGAGTATATGCTGTAAGGAGAACTGTCTGCTTCTAAAACCAAAACGGAGCTACCTAACAGAACGGTCTTCAATGTGTGCATTCAACTTACAGAGTTAAACTCGTGTGTTGAAGGGGAAGTCTGGAAACGCTTTCTGTGGAGAGATCTCAAAACAGGCATTTCCAGGCATTTCCAGCACTATTCCCGCATATAACGAAATAGCAGTAAAACTCTGCCTAAAACACAGAAGAAACGTATCCTTCAATCTGCTCTGCTGTGCGTTTGTTCAGCTAAGTGAGTTAAATCTCCCTTTAGATTCAGGAGTTAGAAACACGTTTCTGGTAAGAGCTGCGTTTGGACATTTCTCAGTGAATGGGAGTATAGGCTGTAAGGAGAACTGTCTGCTTCTAAAACCAAAACGGAGCTACCTAACAGAACGGTCTTCAATGTGTGCATTCAACTTACAGAGTTAAACTCGTGTGTTGAAGGGGAAGTCTGGAAACGCTTTCTGTGGAGAGATCTCAAAACAGGCATTTCCAGGCATTTCCAGCACTATTCCCGCATATAACGAAATAGCAGTAAAACTCTGCCTAAAACACAGAAGAAACGTATCCTTCAATCTGCTCTGCTGTGCGTTTGTTCAGCTGAGTTAAATCTCCCTTTAGATTCAGGAGTTAGAAACACGTTTCTGGTAAGAGCTGCGTTTGGACATTTCTCAGTGAATGGGAGTATATGCTGTAAGGAGAACTGTCTGCTTCTAAAACCAAAACGGAGCTACCTAACAGAACGGTCTTCAATGTGTGCATTCAACTTACAGAGTTAAACTCGTGTGTTGAAGGGGAAGTCTGGAAACGCTTTCTGTGGAGAGATCTCAAAACAGGCATTTCCAGCACTATTCCCGCATATAACGAAATAGCAGTAAAACTCTGCCTAAAACACAGAAGAAACGTATCCTTCAATCTGCTCTGCTGTGCGTTTGTTCAGCTAAGTGAGTTAAATCTCCCTTTAGATTCAGGAGTTAGAAACACGTTTCTGGTAAGAGCTGCGTTTGGACATTTCTCAGTGAATGGGAGTATATGCTGTAAGGAGAACTGTCTGCTTCTAAAACCAAAACGGAGCTACCTAACAGAACGGTCTTCAATGTGTGCATTCAACTTACAGAGTTAAACTCATGTGTTGAAGGGGAAGTCTGGAAACGCTTTCTGTGGAGAGATCTCAAAACAGGCATTTCCAGCACTATTCCCGCATATAACGAAATAGCAGTAAAACTCTGCCTAAAACACAGAAGAAACGTATCCTTCAATCTGCTCTGCTGTGCGTTTGTTCAGCTAAGTGAGTTAAATCTCCCTTTAGATTCAGGAGTTAGAAACACGTTTCTGGTAAGAGCTGCGTTTGGACATTTCTCAGTGAATGGGAGTATATGCTGTAAGGAGAACTGTCTGCTTCTAAAACCAAAACGGAGCTACCTAACAGAACGGTCTTCAATGTGTGCATTCAACTTACAGAGTTAAACTCGTGTGTTGAAGGGGAAGTCTGGAAACGCTTTCTGTGGAGAGATCTCAAAACAGGCATTTCCAGCACTATTCCCGCATATAACGAAATAGCAGTAAAACTCTGCCTAAAACACAGAAGAAACGTATCCTTCAATCTGCTCTGCTGTGCGTTTGTTCAGCTAAGTGAGTTAAATCTCCCTTTAGATTCAGGAGTTAGAAACACGTTTCTGGTAAGAGCTGCGTTTGGACATTTCTCAGTGAATGGGAGTATATGCTGTAAGGAGAACTGTCTGCTTCTAAAACCAAAACGGAGCTACCTAACAGAACGGTCTTCAATGTGTGCATTCAACTTACAGAGTTAAACTCGTGTGTTGAAGGGGAAGTCTGGAAACGCTTTCTGTGGAGAGATCTCAAAACAGGCATTTCCAGGCATTTCCAGCACTATTCCCGCATATAACGAAATAGCAGTAAAACTCTGCCTAAAACACAGAAGAAACGTATCCTTCAATCTGCTCTGCTGTGCGTTTGTTCAGCTAAGTGAGTTAAATCTCCCTTTAGATTCAGGAGTTAGAAACACGTTTCTGGTAAGAGCTGCGTTTGGACATTTCTCAGTGAATGGGAGTATATGCTGTAAGGAGAACTGTCTGCTTCTAAAACCAAAACGGAGCTACCTAACAGAACGGTCTTCAATGTGTGCATTCAACTTACAGAGTTAAACTCGTGTGTTGAAGGGGAAGTCTGGAAACGCTTTCTGTGGAGAGATCTCAAAACAGGCATTTCCAGGCATTTCCAGCACTATTCCCGCATATAACGAAATAGCAGTAAAACTCTGCCTAAAACACAGAAGAAACGTATCCTTCAATCTGCTCTGCTGTGCGTTTGTTCAGCTAAGTGAGTTAAATCTCCCTTTAGATTCAGGAGTTAGAAACACGTTTCTGGTAAGAGCTGCGTTTGGACATTTCTCAGTGAATGGGAGTATATGCTGTAAGGAGAACTGTCTGCTTCTAAAACCAAAACGGAGCTACCTAACAGAACGGTCTTCAATGTGTGCATTCAACTTACAGAGTTAAACTCGTGTGTTGAAGGGGAAGTCTGGAAACGCTTTCTGTGGAGAGATCTCAAAACAGGCATTTCCAGGCATTTCCAGCACTATTCCCGCATATAACGAAATAGCAGTAAAACTCTGCCTAAAACACAGAAGAAACGTATCCTTCAATCTGCTCTGCTGTGCGTTTGTTCAGCTAAGTGAGTTAAATCTCCCTTTAGATTCAGGAGTTAGAAACACGTTTCTGGTAAGAGCTGCGTTTGGACATTTCTCAGTGAATGGGAGTATATGCTGTAAGGAGAACTGTCTGCTTCTAAAACCAAAACGGAGCTACCTAACAGAACGGTCTTCAATGTGTGCATTCAACTTACAGAGTTAAACTCGTGTGTTGAAGGGGAAGTCTGGAAACGCTTTCTGTGGAGAGATCTCAAAACAGGCATTTCCAGGCATTTCCAGCACTATTCCCGCATATAACGAAATAGCAGTAAAACTCTGCCTAAAACACAGAAGAAACGTATCCTTCAATCTGCTCTGCTGTGCGTTTGTTCAGCTAAGTGAGTTAAATCTCCCTTTAGATTCAGGAGTTAGAAACACGTTTCTGGTAAGAGCTGCGTTTGGACATTTCTCAGTGAATGGGAGTATATGCTGTAAGGAGAACTGTCTGCTTCTAAAACCAAAACGGAGCTACCTAACAGAACGGTCTTCAATGTGTGCATTCAACTTACAGAGTTAAACTCGTGTGTTGAAGGGGAAGTCTGGAAACGCTTTCTGTGGAGAGATCTCAAAACAGGCATTTCCAGGCATTTCCAGCACTATTCCCGCATATAACGAAATAGCAGTAAAACTCTGCCTAAAACACAGAAGAAACGTATCCTTCAATCTGCTCTGCTGTGCGTTTGTTCAGCTAAGTGAGTTAAATCTCCCTTTAGATTCAGGAGTTAGAAACACGTTTCTGGTAAGAGCTGCGTTTGGACATTTCTCAGTGAATGGGAGTATATGCTGTAAGGAGAACTGTCTGCTTCTAAAACCAAAACGGAGCTACCTAACAGAACGGTCTTCAATGTGTGCATTCAACTTACAGAGTTAAACTCGTGTGTTGAAGGGGAAGTCTGGAAACGCTTTCTGTGGAGAGATCTCAAAACAGGCATTTCCAGGCATTTCCAGCACTATTCCCGCATATAACGAAATAGCAGTAAAACTCTGCCTAAAACACAGAAGAAACGTATCCTTCAATCTGCTCTGCTGTGCGTTTGTTCAGCTAAGTGAGTTAAATCTCCCTTTAGATTCAGGAGTTAGAAACACGTTTCTGGTAAGAGCTGCGTTTGGACATTTCTCAGTGAATGGGAGTATATGCTGTAAGGAGAACTGTCTGCTTCTAAAACCAAAACGGAGCTACCTAACAGAACGGTCTTCAATGTGTGCATTCAACTTACAGAGTTAAACTCATGTGTTGAAGGGGAAGTCTGGAAACGCTTTCTGTGGAGAGATCTCAAAACAGGCATTTCCAGCACTATTCCCGCATATAACGAAATAGCAGTAAAACTCTGCCTAAAACACAGAAGAAACGTATCCTTCAATCTGCTCTGCTGTGCGTTTGTTCAGCTAAGTGAGTTAAATCTCCCTTTAGATTCAGGAGTTAGAAACACGTTTCTGGTAAGAGCTGCGTTTGGACATTTCTCAGTGAATGGGAGTATATGCTGTAAGGAGAACTGTCTGCTTCTAAAACCAAAACGGAGCTACCTAACAGAACGGTCTTCAATGTGTGCATTCAACTTACAGAGTTAAACTCGTGTGTTGAAGGGGAAGTCTGGAAACGCTTTCTGTGGAGAGATCTCAAAACAGGCATTACCAGGCATTTCCAGCACTATTCCCGCATATAACGAAATAGCAGTAAAACTCTACCTAAAACACAGAGGAAACGTATCCTTCAATCTGCTCTGCTGTGCGTTTGTTCAGCTAAGTGAGTTAAATCTCCCTTTAGATTCAGGAGTTAGAAACACGTTTCTGGTAAGAGCTGCGTTTGGACATTTCTCAGTGAATGGGAGTATATGCTGTAAGGAGAACTGTCTGCTTCTAAAACCAAAACGGAGCTACCTAACAGAACGGTCTTCAATGTGTGCATTCAACTTACAGAGTTAAACTCGTGTGTTGAAGGGGAAGTCTGGAAACGCTTTCTGTGGAGAGATCTCAAAACAGGCATTTCCAGGCATTTCCAGCACTATTCCCGCATATAACGAAATAGCAGTAAAACTCTGCCTAAAACACAGAAGAAACGTATCCTTCAATCTGCTCTGCTGTGCGTTTGTTCAGCTAAGTGAGTTAAATCTCCCTTTAGATTCAGGAGTTAGAAACACGTTTCTGGTAAGAGCTGCGTTTGGACATTCCTCAGTGAATGGGAGTATATGCTGTAAGGAGAACTGTCTGCTTCTAAAACCAAAACGGAGCTACCTAACAGAACGGTCTTCAATGTGTGCATTCAACTTACAGAGTTAAACTCGTGTGTTGAAGGGGAAGTCTGGAAACGCTTTCTGTGGAGAGATCTCAAAACAGGCATTTCCAGCACTATTCCCGCATATAACGAAATAGCAGTAAAACTCTGCCTAAAACACAGAAGAAACGTATCCTTCAATCTGCTCTGCTGTGCGTTTGTTCAGCTAAGTGAGTTAAATCTCCCTTTAGATTCAGGAGTTAGAAACACGTTTCTGGTAAGAGCTGCGTTTGGACATTTCTCAGTGAATGGGAGTATATGCTGTAAGGAGAACTGTCTGCTTCTAAAACCAAAACGGAGCTACCTAACAGAACGGTCTTCAATGTGTGCATTCAACTTACAGAGTTAAACTCGTGTGTTGAAGGGGAAGTCTGGAAACGCTTTCTGTGGAGAGATCTCAAAACAGGCATTTCCAGCACTATTCCCGCATATAAGGAAATAGCAGTAAAACTCTGCCTAAAACACAGAAGAAACGTATCCTTCAATCTGCTCTGCTGTGCGTTTGTTCAGCTAAGTGAGTTAAATCTCCCTTTAGATTCAGGAGTTAGAAACACGTTTCTGGTAAGAGCTGCGTTTGGACATTTCTCAGTGAATGGGAGTATATGCTGTAAGGAGAACTGTCTGCTTCTAAAACCAAAACGGAGCTACCTAACAGAACGGTCTTCAATGTGTGCATTCAACTTACAGAGTTAAACTCGTGTGTTGAAGGGGAAGTCTGGAAACGCTTTCTGTGGAGAGATCTCAAAACAGGCATTTCCAGGCATTTCCAGCACTATTCCCGCATATAACGAAATAGCAGTAAAACTCTGCCTAAAACACAGAAGAAACGTATCCTTCAATCTGCTCTGCTGTGCGTTTGTTCAGCTAAGTGAGTTAAATCTCCCTTCAGATTCAGGAGTTAGAAACACGTTTCTGGTAAGAGCTGCGTTTGGACATTTCTCAGTGAATGGGAGTATATGCTGTAAGGAGAACTGTCTGCTTCTAAAACCAAAACGGAGCTACCTAACAGAACGGTCTTCAATGTGTGCATTCAACTTACAGAGTTAAACTCGTGTGTTGAAGGGGAAGTCTGGAAACGCTTTCTGTGGAGAGATCTCAAAACAGGCATTTCCAGCACTATTCCCGCATATAACGAAATAGCAGTAAAACTCTGCCTAAAACACAGAAGAAACGTATCCTTCAATCTGCTCTGCTGTGCGTTTGTTCAGCTAAGTGAGTTAAATCTCCCTTTAGATTCAGGAGTTAGAAACACGTTTCTGGTAAGAGCTGCGTTTGGACATTTCTCAGTGAATGGGAGTATATGCTGTAAGGAGAACTGTCTGCTTCTAAAACCAAAACGGAGCTACCTAACAGAACGGTCTTCAATGTGTGCATTCAACTTACAGAGTTAAACTCGTGTGTTGAAGGGGAAGTCTGGAAACGCTTTCTGTGGAGAGATCTCAAAACAGGCATTTCCAGCACTATTCCCGCATATAAGGAAATAGCAGTAAAACTCTGCCTAAAACACAGAAGAAACGTATCCTTCAATCTGCTCTGCTGTGCGTTTCTTCAGCTAAGTGAGTTAAATCTCCCTTTAGATTCAGGAGTTAGAAACACGTTTCTGGTAAGAGCTGCGTTTGGACATTTCTCAGTGAATGGGAGTATATGCTGTAAGGAGAACTGTCTGCTTCTAAAACCAAAACGGAGCTACCTAACAGAACGGTCTTCAATGTGTGCATTCAACTTACAGAGTTAAACTCGTGTGTTGAAGGGGAGGTCTGGAAACGCTTTCTGTGGAGAGATCTCAAAACAGGCATTTCCAGGCATTTCCAGCACTATTCCCGCATATAACGAAATAGCAGTAAAACTCTGCCTAAAACACAGAAGAAACGTATCCTTCAATCTGCTCTGCTGTGCGTTTGTTCAGCTAAGTGAGTTAAATCTCCCTTCAGATTCAGGAGTTAGAAACACGTTTCTGGTAAGAGCTGCGTTTGGACATTTCTCAGTGAATGGGAGTATATGCTGTAAGGAGAACTGTCTGCTTCTAAAACCAAAACGGAGCTACCTAACAGAACGGTCTTCAATGTGTGCATTCAACTTACAGAGTTAAACTCGTGTGTTGAAGGGGAAGTCTGGAAACGCTTTCTGTGGAGAGATCTCAAAACAGGCATTTCCAGCACTATTCCCGCATATAACGAAATAGCAGTAAAACTCTGCCTAAAACACAGAAGAAACGTATCCTTCAATCTGCTCTGCTGTGCGTTTGTTCAGCTAAGTGAGTTAAATCTCCCTTTAGATTCAGGAGTTAGAAACACGTTTCTGGTAAGAGCTGCGTTTGGACATTTCTCAGTGAATGGGAGTATATGCTGTAAGGAGAACTGTCTGCTTCTAAAACCAAAACGGAGCTACCTAACAGAACGGTCTTCAATGTGTGCATTCAACTTACAGAGTTAAACTCATGTGTTGAAGGGGAAGTCTGGAAACGCTTTCTGTGGAGAGATCTCAAAACAGGCATTTCCAGCACTATTCCCGCATATAACGAAATAGCAGTAAAACTCTGCCTAAAACACAGAAGAAACGTATCCTTCAATCTGCTCTGCTGTGCGTTTGTTCAGCTAAGTGAGTTAAATCTCCCTTTAGATTCAGGAGTTAGAAACACGTTTCTGGTAAGAGCTGCGTTTGGACATTTCTCAGTGAATGGGAGTATATGCTGTAAGGAGAACTGTCTGCTTCTAAAACCAAAACGGAGCTACCTAACAGAACGGTCTTCAATGTGTGCATTCAACTTACAGAGTTAAACTCGTGTGTTGAAGGGGAAGTCTGGAAACGCTTTCTGTGGAGAGATCTCAAAACAGGCATTTCCAGGCATTTCCAGCACTATTCCCGCATATAACGAAATAGCAGTAAAACTCTACCTAAAACACAGAGGAAACGTATCCTTCAATCTGCTCTGCTGTGCGTTTGTTCAGCTAAGTGAGTTAAATCTCCCTTTAGATTCAGGAGTTAGAAACACGTTTCTGGTAAGAGCTGCGTTTGGACATTTCTCAGTGAATGGGAGTATATGCTGTAAGGAGAACTGTCTGCTTCTAAAACCAAAACGGAGCTACCTAACAGAACGGTCTTCAATGTGTGCATTCAACTTACAGAGTTAAACTCGTGTGTTGAAGGGGAAGTCTGGAAACGCTTTCTGTGGAGAGATCTCAAAACAGGCATTTCCAGGCATTTCCAGCACTATTCCCGCATATAACGAAATAGCAGTAAAACTCTGCCTAAAACACAGAAGAAACGTATCCTTCAATCTGCTCTGCTGTGCGTTTGTTCAGCTAAGTGAGTTAAATCTCCCTTTAGATTCAGGAGTTAGAAACACGTTTCTGGTAAGAGCTGCGTTTGGACATTTCTCAGTGAATGGGAGTATATGCTGTAAGGAGAACTGTCTGCTTCTAAAACCAAAACGGAGCTACCTAACAGAACGGTCTTCAATGTGTGCATTCAACTTACAGAGTTAAACTCGTGTGTTGAAGGGGAAGTCTGGAAACGCTTTCTGTGGAGAGATCTCAAAACAGGCATTTCCAGCACTATTCCCGCATATAACGAAATAGCAGTAAAACTCTGCCTAAAACACAGAAGAAACGTATCCTTCAATCTGCTCTGCTGTGCGTTTGTTCAGCTAAGTGAGTTAAATCTCCCTTTAGATTCAGGAGTTAGAAACACGTTTCTGGTAAGAGCTGCGTTTGGACATTTCTCAGTGAATGGGAGTATATGCTGTAAGGAGAACTGTCTGCTTCTAAAACCAAAACGGAGCTACCTAACAGAACGGTCTTCAATGTGTGCATTCAACTTACAGAGTTAAACTCGTGTGTTGAAGGGGAAGTCTGGAAACGCTTTCTGTGGAGAGATCTCAAAACAGGCATTTCCAGCACTATTCCCGCATATAACGAAATAGCAGTAAAACTCTGCCTAAAACACAGAAGAAACGTATCCTTCAATCTGCTCTGCTGTGCGTTTGTTCAGCTAAGTGAGTTAAATCTCCCTTTAGATTCAGGAGTTAGAAACACGTTTCTGGTAAGAGCTGCGTTTGGACATTTCTCAGTGAATTGGAGTATATGCTGTAAGGAGAACTGTCTGCTTCTAAAACCAAAACGGAGCTACCTAACAGAACGGTCTTCAATGTGTGCATTCAACTTACAGAGTTAAACTCGTGTGTTGAAGGGGAAGTCTGGAAACGCTTTCTGTGGAGAGATCTCAAAACAGGCATTTCCAGCACTATTCCCCCATATAACGAAATAGCAGTAAAACTCTGCCTAAAACACAGAAGAAGCGTATCCTTCAATCTGCTCTGCTGTGCGTTTGTTCAGCTAAGTGAGTTAAATCTCCCTTTAGATTCAGGAGTTAGAAACACGTTTCTGGTAAGAGCTGCGTTTGGACATTTCTCAGTGAAAGGGAGTATATGCTGTAAGGAGAACTGTCTGCTTCTAAAACCAAAACGGAGCTACCTAACAGAACGGTCTTCAATGTGTGCATTCAACTTACAGAGTTAAACTCGTGTGTTGAAGGGGAAGTCTGGAAACGCTTTCTGTGGAGAGATCTCAAAACAGGCATTTCCAGCACTATTCCCGCATATAACGAAATAGCAGTAAAACTCTGCCTAAAACACAGAAGAAACGTATCCTTCAATCTGCTCTGCTGTGCGTTTGTTCAGCTAAGTGAGTTAAATCTCCCTTTAGATTCAGGAGTTAGAAACACGTTTCTGGTAAGAGCTGCGTTTGGACATTTCTCAGTGAATGGGAGTATATGCTGTAAGGAGAACTGTCTGCTTCTAAAACCAAAACGGAGCTACCTAACAGAACGGTCTTCAATGTGTGCATTCAACTTACAGAGTTAAACTCGTGTGTTGAAGGGGAAGTCTGGAAACGCTTTCTGTGGAGAGATCTCAAAACAGGCATTTCCAGCACTATTCCCGCATATAACGAAATAGCAGTAAAACTCTGCCTAAAACACAGAAGAAACGTATCCTTCAATCTGCTCTGCTGTGCGTTTGTTCAGCTAAGTGAGTTAAATCTCCCTTTAGATTCAGGAGTTAGAAACACGTTTCTGGTAAGAGCTGCGTTTGGACATTTCTCAGTGAATGGGAGTATATGCTGTAAGGAGAACTGTCTGCTTCTAAAACCAAAACGGAGCTACCTAACAGAACGGTCTTCAATGTGTGCATTCAACTTACAGAGTTAAACTCGTGTGTTGAAGGGGAAGTCTGGAAACGCTTTCTGTGGAGAGATCTCAAAACAGGCATTTCCAGCACTATTCCCGCATATAACGAAATAGCAGTAAAACTCTGCCTAAAACACAGAAGAAACGTATCCTTCAATCTGCTCTGCTGTGCGTTTGTTCAGCTAAGTGAGTTAAATCTCCCTTTAGATTCAGGAGTTAGAAACACGTTTCTGGTAAGAGCTGCGTTTGGACATTTCTCCGTGAATGGGAGTATATGCTGTAAGGAGAACTGTCTGCTTCTAAAACCAAAACGGAGCTACCTAACAGAACGGTCTTCAATGTGTGCATTCAACTTACAGAGTTAAACTCGTGTGTTGAAGGGGAAGTCTGGAAACGCTTTCTGTGGAGAGATCTCAAAACAGGCATTTCCAGCACTATTCCCGCATATAACGAAATAGCAGTAAAACTCTGCCTAAAACACAGAAGAAACGTATCCTTCAATCTGCTCTGCTGTGCGTTTGTTCAGCTAAGTGAGTTAAATCTCCCTTTAGATTCAGGAGTTAGAAACACGTTTCTGGTAAGAGCTGCGTTTGGACATTTCTCAGTGAATGGGAGTATATGCTGTAAGGAGAACTGTCTGCTTCTAAAACCAAAACGGAGCTACCTAACAGAACGGTCTTCAATGTGTGCATTCAACTTACAGAGTTAAACTCGTGTGTTGAAGGGGAAGTCTGGAAACGCTTTCTGTGGAGAGATCTCAAAACAGGCATTTCCAGGCATTTCCAGCACTATTCCCGCATATAACGAAATAGCAGTAAAACTCTGCCTAAAACACAGAAGAAACGTATCCTTCAATCTGCTCTGCTGTGCGTTTGTTCAGCTAAGTGAGTTAAATCTCCCTTTAGATTCAGGAGTTAGAAACACGTTTCTGGTAAGAGCTGCGTTTGGACATTTCTCAGTGAATGGGAGTATATGCTGTAAGGAGAACTGTCTGCTTCTAAAACCAAAACGGAGCTACCTAACAGAACGGTCTTCAATGTGTGCATTCAACTTACAGAGTTAAACTCGTGTGTTGAAGGGGAAGTCTGGAAACGCTTTCTGTGGAGAGATCTCAAAACAGGCATTTCCAGGCATTTCCAGCACTATTCCCGCATATAACGAAATAGCAGTAAAACTCTGCCTAAAACACAGAAGAAACGTATCCTTCAATCTGCTCTGCTGTGCGTTTGTTCAGCTAAGTGAGTTAAATCTCCCTTTAGATTCAGGAGTTAGAAACACGTTTCTGGTAAGAGCTGCGTTTGGACATTTCTCAGTGAATGGGAGTATATGCTGTAAGGAGAACTGTCTGCTTCTAAAACCAAAACGGAGCTACCTAACAGAACGGTCTTCAATGTGTGCATTCAACTTACAGAGTTAAACTCGTGTGTTGAAGGGGAAGTCTGGAAACGCTTTCTGTGGAGAGATCTCAAAACAGGCATTTCCAGGCATTTCCAGCACTATTCCCGCATATAACGAAATAGCAGTAAAACTCTGCCTAAAACACAGAAGAAACGTATCCTTCAATCTGCTCTGCTGTGCGTTTGTTCAGCTAAGTGAGTTAAATCTCCCTTTAGATTCAGGAGTTAGAAACACGTTTCTGGTAAGAGCTGCGTTTGGACATTTCTCAGTGAATGGGAGTATATGCTGTAAGGAGAACTGTCTGCTTCTAAAACCAAAACGGAGCTACCTAACAGAACGGTCTTCAATGTGTGCATTCAACTTACAGAGTTAAACTCGTGTGTTGAAGGGGAAGTCTGGAAACGCTTTCTGTGGAGAGATCTCAAAACAGGCATTTCCAGGCATTTCCAGCACTATTCCCGCATATAACGAAATAGCAGTAAAACTCTGCCTAAAACACAGAAGAAACGTATCCTTCAATCTGCTCTGCTGTGCGTTTGTTCAGCTAAGTGAGTTAAATCTCCCTTTAGATTCAGGAGTTAGAAACACGTTTCTGGTAAGAGCTGCGTTTGGACATTTCTCAGTGAATGGGAGTATATGCTGTAAGGAGAACTGTCTGCTTCTAAAACCAAAACGGAGCTACCTAACAGAACGGTCTTCAATGTGTGCATTCAACTTACAGAGTTAAACTCGTGTGTTGAAGGGGAAGTCTGGAAACGCTTTCTGTGGAGAGATCTCAAAACAGGCATTTCCAGGCATTTCCAGCACTATTCCCGCATATAACGAAATAGCAGTAAAACTCTGCCTAAAACACAGAAGAAACCTATCCTTCAATCTGCTCTGCTGTGCGTTTGTTCAGCTAAGTGAGTTAAATCTCCCTTTAGATTCAGGAGTTAGAAACACGTTTCTGGTAAGAGCTGCGTTTGGACATTTCTCAGTGAATGGGAGTATATGCTGTAAGGAGAACTGTCTGCTTCTAAAACCAAAACGGAGCTACCTAACAGAACGGTCTTCAATGTGTGCATTCAACTTACAGAGTTAAACTCGTGTGTTGAAGGGGAAGTCTGGAAACGCTTTCTGTGGAGAGATCTCAAAACAGGCATTTCCAGGCATTTCCAGCACTATTCCCGCATATAACGAAATAGCAGTTAAACTCTGCCTAAAACACAGAAGAAACGTATCCTTCAATCTGCTCTGCTGTGCGTTTGTTCAGCTAAGTGAGTTAAATCTCCCTTTAGATTCAGGAGTTAGAAACACGTTTCTGGTAAGAGCTGCGTTTGGACATTTCTCAGTGAATGGGAGTATATGCTGTAAGGAGAACTGTCTGCTTCTAAAACCAAAACGGAGCTACCTAACAGAACGGTCTTCAATGTGTGCATTCAACTTACAGAGTTAAACTCGTGTGTTGAAGGGGAAGTCTGGAAACGCTTTCTGTGGAGAGATCTCAAAACAGGCATTTCCAGGCATTTCCAGCACTATTCCCGCATATAACGAAATAGCAGTAAAACTCTGCCTAAAACACAGAAGAAACGTATCCTTCAATCTGCTCTGCTGTGCGTTTGTTCAGCTAAGTGAGTTAAATCTCCCTTTAGATTCAGGAGTTAGAAACACGTTTCTGGTAAGAGCTGCGTTTGGACATTTCTCAGTGAATGGGAGTATATGCTGTAAGGAGAACTGTCTGCTTCTAAAACCAAAACGGAGCTACCTAACAGAACGGTCTTCAATGTGTGCATTCAACTTACAGAGTTAAACTCGTGTGTTGAAGGGGAAGTCTGGAAACGCTTTCTGTGGAGAGATCTCAAAACAGGCATTTCCAGCACTATTCCCGCATATAACGAAATAGCAGTAAAACTCTGCCTAAAACACAGAAGAAACGTATCCTTCAATCTGCTCTGCTGTGCGTTTGTTCAGCTAAGTGAGTTAAATCTCCCTTTAGATTCAGGAGTTAGAAACACGTTTCTGGTAAGAGCTGCGTTTGGACATTTCTCAGTGAATGGGAGTATATGCTGTAAGGAGAACTGTCTGCTTCTAAAACCAAAACGGAGCTACCTAACAGAACGGTCTTCAATGTGTGCATTCAACTTACAGAGTTAAACTCGTGTGTTGAAGGGGAAGTCTGGAAACGCTTTCTGTGGAGAGATCTCAAAACAGGCATTTCCAGGCATTTCCAGCACTATTCCCGCATATAACGAAATAGCAGTAAAACTCTGCCTAAAACACAGAAGAAACGTATCCTTCAATCTGCTCTGCTGTGCGTTTGTTCAGCTAAGTGAGTTAAATCTCCCTTTAGATTCAGGAGTTAGAAACACCTTTCTGGTAAGAGCTGCGTTTGGACATTTCTCAGTGAATGGGAGTATATGCTGTAAGGAGAACTGTCTGCTTCTAAAACCAAAACGGAGCTACCTAACAGAACGGTCTTCAATGTGTGCATTCAACTTACAGAGTTAAACTCGTGTGTTGAAGGGGAAGTCTGGAAACGCTTTCTGTGGAGAGATCTCAAAACAGGCATTTCCAGCACTATTCCCGCATATAACGAAATAGCAGTAAAACTCTGCCTAAAACACAGAAGAAACGTATCCTTCAATCTGCTCTGCTGTGCGTTTGTTCAGCTAAGTGAGTTAAATCTCCCTTTAGATTCAGGAGTTAGAAACACGTTTCTGGTAAGAGCTGCGTTTGGACATTTCTCAGTGAATGGGAGTATATGCTGTAAGGAGAACTGTCTGCTTCTAAAACCAAAACGGAGCTACCTAACAGAACGGTCTTCAATGTGTGCATTCAACTTACAGAGTTAAACTCGTGTGTTGAAGGGGAAGTCTGGAAACGCTTTCTGTGGAGAGATCTCAAAACAGGCATTTCCAGCACTATTCCCGCATATAACGAAATAGCAGTAAAACTCTGCCTAAAACACAGAAGAAACGTATCCTTCAATCTTCTCTGCTGTGCGTTTGTTCAGCTAAGTGAGTTAAATCTCCCTTTAGATTCAGGAGTTAGAAACACGTTTCTGGTAAGAGCTGCGTTTGGACATTTCTCAGTGAATGGGAGTATATGCTGTAAGGAGAACTGTCTGCTTCTAAAACCAAAACGGAGCTACCTAACAGAACGGTCTTCAATGTGTGCATTCAACTTACAGAGTTAAACTCGTGTGTTGAAGGGGAAGTCTGGAAACGCTTTCTGTGGAGAGATCTCAAAACAGGCATTTCCAGCACTATTCCCGCATATAACGAAATAGCAGTAAAACTCTGCCTAAAACACAGAAGAAACGTATCCTTCAATCTGCTCTGCTGTGCGTTTGTTCAGCTAAGTGAGTTAAATCTCCCTTTAGATTCAGGAGTTGGAAACACGTTTCTGGTAAGAGCTGCGTTTGGACATTTCTCAGTGAATGGGAGTATATGCTGTAAGGAGAACTGTCTGCTTCTAAAACCAAAACGGAGCTACCTAACAGAACGGTCTTCAATGTGTGCATTCAACTTACAGAGTTAAACTCGTGTGTTGAAGGGGAAGTCTGGAAACGCTTTCTGTGGAGAGATCTCAAAACAGGCATTTCCAGGCATTTCCAGCACTATTCCCGCATATAACGAAATAGCAGTAAAACTCTGCCTAAAACACAGAAGAAACGTATCCTTCAATCTGCTCTGCTGTGCGTTTGTTCAGCTAAGTGAGTTAAATCTCCCTTTAGATTCAGGAGTTAGAAACACGTTTCTGGTAAGAGCTGCGTTTGGACATTTCTCAGTGAATGGGAGTATATGCTGTAAGGAGAACTGTCTGCTTCTAAAACCAAAACGGAGCTACCTAACAGAACGGTCTTCAATGTGTGCATTCAACTTACAGAGTTAAACTCGTGTGTTGAAGGGGAAGTCTGGAAACGCTTTCTGTGGAGAGATCTCAAAACAGGCATTTCCAGCACTATTCCCGCATATAACGAAATAGCAGTAAAACTCTGCCTAAAACACAGAAGAAACGTATCCTTCAATCTGCTCTGCTGTGCGTTTGTTCAGCTAAGTGAGTTAAATCTCCCTTTAGATTCAGGAGTTAGAAACACGTTTCTGGTAAGAGCTGCGTTTGGACATTTCTCAGTGAATGGGAGTATATGCTGTAAGGAGAACTGTCTGCTTCTAAAACCAAAACGGAGCTACCTAACAGAACGGTCTTCAATGTGTGCATTCAACTTACAGAGTTAAACTCGTGTGTTGAAGGGGAAGTCTGGAAACGCTTTCTGTGGAGAGATCTCAAAACAGGCATTTCCAGGCATTTCCAGCACTATTCCCGCATATAACGAAATAGCAGTAAAACTCTGCCTAAAACACAGAAGAAACGTATCCTTCAATCTGCTCTGCTGTGCGTTTGTTCAGCTAAGTGAGTTAAATCTCCCTTTAGATTCAGGAGTTAGAAACACGTTTCTGGTAAGAGCTGCGTTTGGACATTTCTCAGTGAATGGGAGTATATGCTGTAAGGAGAACTGTCTGCTTCTAAAACCAAAACGGAGCTACCTAACAGAACGGTCTTCAATGTGTGCATTCAACTTACAGAGTTAAACTCGTGTGTTGAAGGGGAAGTCTGGAAACGCTTTCTGTGGAGAGATCTCAAAACAGGCATTTCCAGCACTATTCCCGCATATAACGAAATAGCAGTAAAACTCTGCCTAAAACACAGAAGAAAAGTATCCTTCAATCTGCTCTGCTGTGCGTTTGTTCAGCTAAGTGAGTTAAATCTCCCTTTAGATTCAGGAGTTAGAAACACGTTTCTGGTAAGAGCTGCGTTTGGACATTTCTCAGTGAATGGGAGTATATGCTGTAAGGAGAACTGTCTGCTTCTAAAACCAAAACGGAGCTACCTAACAGAACGGTCTTCAATGTGTGCATTCAACTTACAGAGTTAAACTCGTGTGTTGAAGGGGAAGTCTGGAAACGCTTTCTGTGGAGAGATCTCAAAACAGGCATTTCCAGGCATTTCCAGCACTATTCCTGCATATAACGAAATAGCAGTAAAACTCTGCCTAAAACACAGAAGAAACGTATCCTTCAATCTGCTCTGCTGTGCGTTTGTTCAGCTAAGTGAGTTAAATCTCCCTTTAGATTCAGGAGTTAGAAACACGTTTCTGGTAAGAGCTGCGTTTGGACATTTCTCAGTGAATGGGAGTATATGCTGTAAGGAGAACTGTCTGCTTCTAAAACCAAAACGGAGGTACCTAACAGAACGGTCTTCAATGTGTGCATTCAACTTACAGAGTTAAACTCGTGTGTTGAAGGGGAAGTCTGGAAACGCTTTCTGTGGAGAGATCTCAAAACAGGCATTTCCAGGCATTTCCAGCACTATTCCCGCATATAACTAAATAGCAGTAAAACTCTGCCTAAAACACAGAAGAAACGTATCCTTCAATCTGCTCTGCTGTGCGTTTGTTCAGCTAAGTGAGTTAAATCTCCCTTTAGATTCAGGAGTTAGAAACACGTTTCTGGTAAGAGCTGCGTTTGGACATTTCTCAGTGAATGGGAGTATATGCTGTAAGGAGAACTGTCTGCTTCTAAAACCAAAACGGAGCTACCTAACAGAACGGTCTTCAATGTGTGCATTCAACTTACAGAGTTAAACTCGTGTGTTGAAGGGGAAGTCTGGAAACGCTTTCTGTGGAGAGATCTCAAAACAGGCATTTCCAGGCATTTCCAGCACTATTCCCGCATATAACGAAATAGCAGTTAAACTCTGCCTAAAACACAGAAGAAACGTATCCTTCAATCTGCTCTGCTGTGCGTTTGTTCAGCTAAGTGAGTTAAATCTCCCTTTAGATTCAGGAGTTAGAAACACGTTTCTGGTAAGAGCTGCGTTTGGACATTTCTCAGTGAATGGGAGTATATGCTGTAAGGAGAACTGTCTGCTTCTAAAACCAAAACGGAGCTACCTAACAGAATGGTCTTCAATGTGTGCATTCAACTTACAGAGTTAAACTCGTGTGTTGAAGGGGAAGTCTGGAAACGCTTTCTGTGGAGAGATCTCAAAACAGGCATTTCCAGCACTATTCCCGCATAACGAAATAGCAGTAAAACTCTGCCTAAAACACAGAAGAAACGTATCCTTCAATCTGCTCTGCTGTGCGTTTGTTCAGCTAAGTGAGTTAAATCTCCCTTTAGATTCAGGAGTTAGAAACACGTTTCTGGTAAGAGCTGCGTTTGGACATTTCTCAGTGAATGGGAGTATATGCTGTAAGGAGAACTGTCTGCTTCTAAAACCAAAACGGAGCTACCTAACAGAACGGTCTTCAATGTGTGCATTCAACTTACAGAGTTAAACTCGTGTGTTGAAGGGGAAGTCTGGAAACGCTTTCTGTGGAGAGATCTCAAAACAGGCATTTCCAGGCATTTCCAGCACTATTCCCGCATATAACGAAATAGCAGTAAAACTCTGCCTAAAACACAGAAGAAACGTATCCTTCAATCTGCTCTGCTGTGCGTTTGTTCAGCTAAGTGAGTTAAATCTCCCTTTAGATTCAGGAGTTAGAAACACGTTTCTGGTAAGAGCTGCGTTTGGACATTTCTCAGTGAATGGGAGTATATGCTGTAAGGAGAACTGTCTGCTTCTAAAACCAAAACGGAGCTACCTAACAGAACGGTCTTCAATGTGTGCATTCAACTTACAGAGTTAAACTCGTGTGTTGAAGGGGAAGTCTGGAAACGCTTTCTGTGGAGAGATCTCAAAACAGGCATTTCCAGCACTATTCCCGCATATAACGAAATAGCAGTAAAACTCTGCCTAAAACACAGAAGAAACGTATCCTTCAATCTGCTCTGCTGTGCGTTTGTTCAGCTAAGTGAGTTAAATCTCCCTTTAGATTCAGGAGTTAGAAACACGTTTCTGGTAAGAGCTGCGTTTGGACATTTCTCAGTGAATGGGAGTATATGCTGTAAGGAGAACTGTCTGCTTCTAAAACCAAAACGGAGCTACCTAACAGAACGGTCTTCAATGTGTGCATTCAACTTACAGAGTTAAACTCGTGTGTTGAAGGGGAAGTCTGGAAACGCTTTCTGTGGAGAGATCTCAAAACAGGCATTTCCAGGCATTTCCAGCACTATTCCTGCATATAACGAAATAGCAGTAAAACTCTGCCTAAAACACAGAAGAAACGTATCCTTCAATCTGCTCTGCTGTGCGTTTGTTCAGCTAAGTGAGTTAAATCTCCCTTTAGATTCAGGAGTTAGAAACACGTTTCTGGTAAGAGCTGCGTTTGGACATTTCTCAGTGAATGGGAGTATATGCTGTAAGGAGAACTGTCTGCTTCTAAAACCAAAACGGAGGTACCTAACAGAACGGTCTTCAATGTGTGCATTCAACTTACAGAGTTAAACTCGTGTGTTGAAGGGGAAGTCTGGAAACGCTTTCTGTGGAGAGATCTCAAAACAGGCATTTCCAGGCATTTCCAGCACTATTCCCGCATATAACTAAATAGCAGTAAAACTCTGCCTAAAACACAGAAGAAACGTATCCTTCAATCTGCTCTGCTGTGCGTTTGTTCAGCTAAGTGAGTTAAATCTCCCTTTAGATTCAGGAGTTAGAAACACGTTTCTGGTAAGAGCTGCGTTTGGACATTTCTCAGTGAATGGGAGTATATGCTGTAAGGAGAACTGTCTGCTTCTAAAACCAAAACGGAGCTACCTAACAGAACGGTCTTCAATGTGTGCATTCAACTTACAGAGTTAAACTCGTGTGTTGAAGGGGAAGTCTGGAAACGCTTTCTGTGGAGAGATCTCAAAACAGGCATTTCCAGGCATTTCCAGCACTATTCCCGCATATAACGAAATAGCAGTTAAACTCTGCCTAAAACACAGAAGAAACGTATCCTTCAATCTGCTCTGCTGTGCGTTTGTTCAGCTAAGTGAGTTAAATCTCCCTTTAGATTCAGGAGTTAGAAACACGTTTCTGGTAAGAGCTGCGTTTGGACATTTCTCAGTGAATGGGAGTATATGCTGTAAGGAGAACTGTCTGCTTCTAAAACCAAAACGGAGCTACCTAACAGAATGGTCTTCAATGTGTGCATTCAACTTACAGAGTTAAACTCGTGTGTTGAAGGGGAAGTCTGGAAACGCTTTCTGTGGAGAGATCTCAAAACAGGCATTTCCAGCACTATTCCCGCATAACGAAATAGCAGTAAAACTCTGCCTAAAACACAGAAGAAACGTATCCTTCAATCTGCTCTGCTGTGCGTTTGTTCAGCTAAGTGAGTTAAATCTCCCTTTAGATTCAGGAGTTAGAAACACGTTTCTGGTAAGAGCTGCGTTTGGACATTTCTCAGTGAATGGGAGTATATGCTGTAAGGAGAACTGTCTGCTTCTAAAACCAAAACGGAGCTACCTAACAGAACGGTCTTCAATGTGTGCATTCAACTTACAGAGTTAAACTCGTGTGTTGAAGGGGAAGTCTGGAAACGCTTTCTGTGGAGAGATCTCAAAACAGGCATATCCAGCACTATTCCCGCATATAACGAAATAGCAGTAAAACTCTGCCTAAAACACAGAAGAAACGTATCCTTCAATCTGCTCTGCTGTGCGTTTGTTCAGCTAAGTGAGTTAAATCTCCCTTTAGATTCAGGAGTTAGAAACACGTTTCTGGTAAGAGCTGCGTTTGGACATTTCTCAGTGAATGGGAGTATATGCTGTAAGGAGAACTGTCTGCTTCTAAAACCAAAACGGAGCTACCTAACAGAACGGTCTTCAATGTGTGCATTCAACTTACAGAGTTAAACTCGTGTGTTGAAGGGGAAGTCTGGAAACGCTTTCTGTGGAGAGATCTCAAAACAGGCATTTCCAGGCATTTCCAGCACTATTCCCGCATATAACGAAATAGCAGTAAAACTCTGCCTAAAACACAGAAGAAACGTATCCTTCAATCTGCTCTGCTGTGCGTTTGTTCAGCTAAGTGAGTTAAATCTCCCTTTAGATTCAGGAGTTAGAAACACGTTTCTGGTAAGAGCTGCGTTTGGACATTTCTCAGTGAATGGGAGTATATGCTGTAAGGAGAACTGTCTGCTTCTAAAACCAAAACGGAGCTACCTAACAGAACGGTCTTCAATGTGTGCATTCAACTTACAGAGTTAAACTCGTGTGTTGAAGGGGAAGTCTGGAAACGCTTTCTGTGGAGAGATCTCAAAACAGGCATTTCCAGGCATTTCCAGCACTATTCCCGCATATAACGAAATAGCAGTAAAACTCTGCCTAAAACACAGAAGAAACGTATCCTTCAATCTGCTCTGCTGTGCGTTTGTTCAGCTAAGTGAGTTAAATCTCCCTTTAGATTCAGGAGTTAGAAACACGTTTCTGGTAAGAGCTGCGTTTGGACATTTCTCAGTGAATGGGAGTATATGCTGTAAGGAGAACTGTCTGCTTCTAAAACCAAAACGGAGCTACCTAACAGAACGGTCTTCAATGTGTGCATTCAACTTACAGAGTTAAACTCGTGTGTTGAAGGGGAAGTCTGGAAACGCTTTCTGTGGAGAGATCTCAAAACAGGCATTTCCAGCACTATTCCCGCATATAACGAAATAGCAGTAAAACTCTGCCTAAAACACAGAAGAAACGTATCCTTCAATCTGCTCTGCTGTGCGTTTGTTCAGCTAAGTGAGTTAAATCTCCCTTTAGATTCAGGAGTTAGAAACACGTTTCTGGTAAGAGCTGCGTTTGGACATTTCTCAGTGAATGGGAGTATATGCTGTAAGGAGAACTGTCTGCTTCTAAAACCAAAACGGAGCTACCTAACAGAACGGTCTTCAATGTGTGCATTCAACTTACAGAGTTAAACTCATGTGTTGAAGGGGAAGTCTGGAAACGCTTTCTGTGGAGAGATCTCAAAACAGGCATTTCCAGCACTATTCCCGCATATAACGAAATAGCAGTAAAACTCTGCCTAAAACACAGAAGAAACGTATCCTTCAATCTGCTCTGCTGTGCGTTTGTTCAGCTAAGTGAGTTAAATCTCCCTTTAGATTCAGGAGTTAGAAACACGTTTCTGGTAAGAGCTGCGTTTGGACATTTCTCAGTGAATGGGAGTATATGCTGTAAGGAGAACTGTCTGCTTCTAAAACCAAAACGGAGCTACCTAACAGAACGGTCTTCAATGTGTGCATTCAACTTACAGAGTTAAACTAGTGTGTTGAAGGGGAAGTCTGGAAACGCTTTCTGTGGAGAGATCTCAAAACAGGCATATCCAGCACTATTCCCGCATATAACGAAATAGCAGTAAAACTCTGCCTAAAACACAGAAGAAACGTATCCTTCAATCTGCTCTGCTGTGCGTTTGTTCAGCTAAGTGAGTTAAATCTCCCTTTAGATTCAGGAGTTAGAAACACGTTTCTGGTAAGAGCTGCGTTTGGACATTTCTCAGTGAATGGGAGTATATGCTGTAAGGAGAACTGTCTGCTTCTAAAACCAAAACGGAGCTACCTAACAGAACGGTCTTCAATGTGTGCATTCAACTTACAGAGTTAAACTCGTGTGTTGAAGGGGAAGTCTGGAAACGCTTTCTGTGGAGAGATCTCAAAACAGGCATTTCCAGCACTATTCCCGCATATAACGAAATAGCAGTAAAACTCTGCCTAAAACACAGAAGAAACGTATCCTTCAATCTGCTCTGCTGTGCGTTTGTTCAGCTAAGTGAGTTAAATCTCCCTTTAGATTCAGGAGTTAGAAACACGTTTCTGGTAAGAGCTGCGTTTGGACATTTCTCAGTGAATGGGAGTATATGCTGTAAGGAGAACTGTCTGCTTCTAAAACCAAAACGGAGCTACCTAACAGAACGGTCTTCAATGTGTGCATTCAACTTACAGAGTTAAACTCGTGTGTTGAAGGGGAAGTCTGGAAACGCTTTCTGTGGAGAGATCTCAAAACAGGCATTTCCAGGCATTTCCAGCACTATTCCCGCATATAACGAAATAGCAGTAAAACTCTGCCTAAAACACAGAAGAAACGTATCCTTCAATCTGCTCTGCTGTGCGTTTGTTCAGCTAAGTGAGTTAAATCTCCCTTTAGATTCAGGAGTTAGAAACACGTTTCTGGTAAGAGCTGCGTTTGGACATTTCTCAGTGAATGGGAGTATATGCTGTAAGGAGAACTGTCTGCTTCTAAAACCAAAACGGAGCTACCTAACAGAACGGTCTTCAATGTGTGCATTCAACTTACAGAGTTAAACTCGTGTGTTGAAGGGGAAGTCTGGAAACGCTTTCTGTGGAGAGATCTCAAAACAGGCATTTCCAGGCATTTCCAGCACTATTCCCGCATATAACGAAATAGCAGTAAAACTCTGCCTAAAACACAGAAGAAACGTATCCTTCAATCTGCTCTGCTGTGCGTTTGTTCAGCTAAGTGAGTTAAATCTCCCTTTAGATTCAGGAGTTAGAAACACGTTTCTGGTAAGAGCTGCGTTTGGACATTTCTCAGTGAATGGGAGTATATGCTGTAAGGAGAACTGTCTGCTTCTAAAACCAAAACGGAGCTACCTAACAGAACGGTCTTCAATGTGTGCATTCAACTTACAGAGTTAAACTCGTGTGTTGAAGGGGAAGTCTGGAAACGCTTTCTGTGGAGAGATCTCAAAACAGGCATTTCCAGGCATTTCCAGCACTATTCCCGCATATAACGAAATAGCAGTAAAACTCTGCCTAAAACACAGAAGAAACGTATCCTTCAATGTGCTCTGCTGTGCGTTTGTTCAGCTAAGTGAGTTAAATCTCCCTTTAGATTCAGGAGTTAGAAACACGTTTCTGGTAAGAGCTGCGTTTGGACATTTCTCAGTGAATGGGAGTATATGCTGTAAGGAGAACTGTCTGCTTCTAAAACCAAAACGGAGCTACCTAACAGAACGGTCTTCAATGTGTGCATTCAACTTACAGAGTTAAACTCGTGTGTTGAAGGGGAAGTCTGGAAACGCTTTCTGTGGAGAGATCTCAAAACAGGCATTTCCAGCACTATTCCCGCATATAACGAAATAGCAGTAAAACTCTGCCTAAAACACAGAAGAAACGTATCCTTCAATCTGCTCTGCTGTGCGTTTGTTCAGCTAAGTGAGTTAAATCTCCCTGTAGATTCAGGAGTTAGAAACACGTTTCTGGTAAGAGCTGCGTTTGGACATTTCTCAGTGAATGGGAGTATATGCTGTAAGGAGAACTGTCTGCTTCTAAAACCAAAACGGAGCTACCTAACAGAACGGTCTTCAATGTGTGCATTCAACTTACAGAGTAAAACTCGTGTGTTGAAGGGGAAGTCTGGAAACGCTTTCTGTGGAGAGATCTCAAAACAGGCATTTCCAGGCATTTCCAGCACTATTCCCGCATATAACGAAATAGCAGTAAAACTCTGCCTAAAACACAGAAGAAACGTATCCTTCAATCTGCTCTGCTGTGCGTTTGTTCAGCTAAGTGAGTTAAATCTCCCTTTAGATTCAGGAGTTAGAAACACGTTTCTGGTAAGAGCTGCGTTTGGACATTTCTCAGTGAATGGGAGTATATGCTGTAAGGAGAACTGTCTGCTTCTAAAACCAAAACGGAGCTACCTAACAGAACGGTCTTCAATGTGTGCATTCAACTTACAGAGTTAAACTCGTGTGTTGAAGGGGAAGTCTGGAAACGCTTTCTGTGGAGAGATCTCAAAACAGGCATTTCCAGCACTATTCCCGCATATAACGAAATAGCAGTAAAACTCTGCCTAAAACACAGAAGAAACGTATCCTTCAATCTGCTCTGCTGTGCGTTTGTTCAGCTAAGTGAGTTAAATCTCCCTTTAGATTCAGGAGTTAGAAACACGTTTCTGGTAAGAGCTGCGTTTGGACATTTCTCAGTGAATGGGAGTATATGCTGTAAGGAGAACTGTCTGCTTCTAAAAGCAAAACGGAGCTACCTAACAGAACGGTCTTCAATGTGTGCATTCAACTTACAGAGTTAAACTCGTGTGTTGAAGGGGAAGTCTGGAAACGCTTTCTGTGGAGAGATCTCAAAACAGGCATTTCCAGCACTATTCCCGCATATAACGAAATAGCAGTAAAACTCTGCCTAAAACACAGAAGAAACGTATCCTTCAATCTGCTCTGCTGTGCGTTTGTTCAGCTAAGTGAGTTAAATCTCCCTTTAGATTCAGGAGTTAGAAACACGTTTCTGGTAAGAGCTGCGTTTGGACATTTCTCAGTGAATGGGAGTATATGCTGTAAGGAGAACTGTCTGCTTCTAAAACCAAAACGGAGCTACCTAACAGAACGGTCTTCAATGTGTGCATTCAACTTACAGAGTTAAACTCGTGTGTTGAAGGGGAAGTCTGGAAACGCTTTCTGTGGAGAGATCTCAAAACAGGCATATCCAGCACTATTCCCGCATATAACGAAATAGCAGTAAAACTCTGCCTAAAACACAGAAGAAACGTATCCTTCAATCTGCTCTGCTGTGCGTTTGTTCAGCTAAGTGAGTTAAATCTCCCTTTAGATTCAGGAGTTAGAAACACGTTTCTGGTAAGAGCTGCGTTTGGACATTTCTCAGTGAATGGGAGTATATGCTGTAAGGAGAACTGTCTGCTTCTAAAACCAAAACGGAGCTACCTAACAGAACGGTCTTCAATGTGTGCATTCAACTTACAGAGTTAAACTCGTGTGTTGAAGGGGAAGTCTGGAAACGCTTTCTGTGGAGAGATCTCAAAACAGGCATTTCCAGCACTATTCCCGCATATAACGAAATAGCAGTAAAACTCTGCCTAAAACACAGAAGAAACGTATCCTTCAATCTGCTCTGCTGTGCGTTTGTTCAGCTAAGTGAGTTAAATCTCCCTTTAGATTCAGGAGTTAGAAACACGTTTCTGGTAAGAGCTGCGTTTGGACATTTCTCAGTGAATGGGAGTATATGCTGTAAGGAGAACTGTCTGCTTCTAAAACCAAAACGGAGCTACCTAACAGAACGGTCTTCAATGTGTGCATTCAACTTACAGAGTTAAACTCGTGTGTTGAAGGGGAAGTCTGGAAACGCTTTCTGTGGAGAGATCTCAAAACAGGCATTTCCAGGCATTTCCAGCACTATTCCCGCATATAACGAAATAGCAGTAAAACTCTGCCTAAAACACAGAAGAAACGTATCCTTCAATCTGCTCTGCTGTGCGTTTGTTCAGCTAAGTGAGTTAAATCTCCCTTTAGATTCAGGAGTTAGAAACACGTTTCTGGTAAGAGCTGCGTTTGGACATTTCTCAGTGAATGGGAGTATATGCTGTAAGGAGAACTGTCTGCTTCTAAAACCAAAACGGAGCTACCTAACAGAACGGTCTTCAATGTGTGCATTCAACTTACAGAGTTAAACTCGTGTGTTGAAGGGGAAGTCTGGAAACGCTTTCTGTGGAGAGATCTCAAAACAGGCATTTCCAGGCATTTCCAGCACTATTCCCGCATATAACGAAATAGCAGTAAAACTCTGCCTAAAACACAGAAGAAACGTATCCTTCAATCTGCTCTGCTGTGCGTTTGTTCAGCTAAGTGAGTTAAATCTCCCTTTAGATTCAGGAGTTAGAAACACGTTTCTGGTAAGAGCTGCGTTTGGACATTTCTCAGTGAATGGGAGTATATGCTGTAAGGAGAACTGTCTGCTTCTAAAACCAAAACGGAGCTACCTAACAGAACGGTCTTCAATGTGTGCATTCAACTTACAGAGTTAAACTCGTGTGTTGAAGGGGAAGTCTGGAAACGCTTTCTGTGGAGAGATCTCAAAACAGGCATTTCCAGGCATTTCCAGCACTATTCCCGCATATAACGAAATAGCAGTAAAACTCTGCCTAAAACACAGAAGAAACGTATCCTTCAATCTGCTCTGCTGTGCGTTTGTTCAGCTGAGTTAAATCTCCCTTTAGATTCAGGAGTTAGAAACACGTTTCTGGTAAGAGCTGCGTTTGGACATTTCTCAGTGAATGGGAGTATATGCTGTAAGGAGAACTGTCTGCTTCTAAAACCAAAACGGAGCTACCTAACAGAACGGTCTTCAATGTGTGCATTCAACTTACAGAGTTAAACTCGTGTGTTGAAGGGGAAGTCTGGAAACGCTTTCTGTGGAGAGATCTCAAAACAGGCATTTCCAGCACTATTCCCGCATATAACGAAATAGCAGTAAAACTCTGCCTAAAACACAGAAGAAACGTATCCTTCAATCTGCTCTGCTGTGCGTTTGTTCAGCTAAGTGAGTTAAATCTCCCTTTAGATTCAGGAGTTAGAAACACGTTTCTGGTAAGAGCTGCGTTTGGACATTTCTCAGTGAATGGGAGTATATGCTGTAAGGAGAACTGTCTGCTTCTAAAACCAAAACGGAGCTACCTAACAGAACGGTCTTCAATGTGTGCATTCAACTTACAGAGTTAAACTCATGTGTTGAAGGGGAAGTCTGGAAACGCTTTCTGTGGAGAGATCTCAAAACAGGCATTTCCAGCACTATTCCCGCATATAACGAAATAGCAGTAAAACTCTGCCTAAAACACAGAAGAAACGTATCCTTCAATCTGCTCTGCTGTGCGTTTGTTCAGCTAAGTGAGTTAAATCTCCCTTTAGATTCAGGAGTTAGAAACACGTTTCTGGTAAGAGCTGCGTTTGGACATTTCTCAGTGAATGGGAGTATATGCTGTAAGGAGAACTGTCTGCTTCTAAAACCAAAACGGAGCTACCTAACAGAACGGTCTTCAATGTGTGCATTCAACTCACAGAGTTAAACTCGTGTGTTGAAGGGGAAGTCTGGAAACGCTTTCTGTGGAGAGATCTCAAAACAGGCATATCCAGCACTATTCCCGCATATAACGAAATAGCAGTAAAACTCTGCCTAAAACACAGAAGAAACGTATCCTTCAATCTGCTCTGCTGTGCGTTTGTTCAGCTAAGTGAGTTAAATCTCCCTTTAGATTCAGGAGTTAGAAACACGTTTCTGGTAAGAGCTGCGTTTGGACATTTCTCAGTGAATGGGAGTATATGCTGTAAGGAGAACTGTCTGCTTCTAAAACCAAAACGGAGCTACCTAACAGAACGGTCTTCAATGTGTGCATTCAACTTACAGAGTTAAACTCGTGTGTTGAAGGGGAAGTCTGGAAACGCTTTCTGTGGAGAGATCTCAAAACAGGCATTTCCAGCACTATTCCCGCATATAACGAAATAGCAGTAAAACTCTGCCTAAAACACAGAAGAAACGTATCCTTCAATCTGCTCTGCTGTGCGTTTGTTCAGCTAAGTGAGTTAAATCTCCCTTTAGATTCAGGAGTTAGAAACACGTTTCTGGTAAGAGCTGCGTTTGGACATTTCTCAGTGAATGGGAGTATATGCTGTAAGGAGAACTGTCTGCTTCTAAAACCAAAACGGAGCTACCTAACAGAACGGTCTTCAATGTGTGCATTCAACTTACAGAGTTAAACTCGTGTGTTGAAGGGGAAGTCTGGAAACGCTTTCTGTGGAGAGATCTCAAAACAGGCATTTCCAGGCATTTCCAGCACTATTCCCGCATATAACGAAATAGCAGTAAAACTCTGCCTAAAACACAGAAGAAACGTATCCTTCAATCTGCTCTGCTGTGCGTTTGTTCAGCTAAGTGAGTTAAATCTCCCTTTAGATTCAGGAGTTAGAAACACGTTTCTGGTAAGAGCTGCGTTTGGACATTTCTCAGTGAATGGGAGTATATGCTGTAAGGAGAACTGTCTGCTTCTAAAACCAAAACGGAGCTACCTAACAGAACGGTCTTCAATGTGTGCATTCAACTTACAGAGTTAAACTCGTGTGTTGAAGGGGAAGTCTGGAAACGCTTTCTGTGGAGAGATCTCAAAACAGGCATTTCCAGGCATTTCCAGCACTATTCCCGCATATAACGAAATAGCAGTAAAACTCTGCCTAAAACACAGAAGAAACGTATCCTTCAATCTGCTCTGCTGTGCGTTTGTTCAGCTAAGTGAGTTAAATCTCCCTTTAGATTCAGGAGTTAGAAACACGTTTCTGGTAAGAGCTGCGTTTGGACATTTCTCAGTGAATGGGAGTATATGCTGTAAGGAGAACTGTCTGCTTCTAAAACCAAAACGGAGCTACCTAACAGAACGGTCTTCAATGTGTGCATTCAACTTACAGAGTTAAACTCGTGTGTTGAAGGGGAAGTCTGGAAACGCTTTCTGTGGAGAGATCTCAAAACAGGCATTTCCAGGCATTTCCAGCACTATTCCCGCATATAACGAAATAGCAGTAAAACTCTGCCTAAAACACAGAAGAAACGTATCCTTCAATCTGCTCTGCTGTGCGTTTGTTCAGCTAAGTGAGTTAAATCTCCCTTTAGATTCAGGAGTTAGAAACACGTTTCTGGTAAGAGCTGCGTTTGGACATTTCTCAGTGAATGGGAGTATATGCTGTAAGGAGAACTGTCTGCTTCTAAAACCAAAACGGAGCTACCTAACAGAACGGTCTTCAATGTGTGCATTCAACTTACAGAGTTAAACTCGTGTGTTGAAGGGGAAGTCTGGAAACGCTTTCTGTGGAGAGATCTCAAAACAGGCATTTCCAGGCATTTCCAGCACTATTCCCGCATAACGAAATAGCAGTAAAACTCTGCCTAAAACACAGAAGAAACGTATCCTTCAATCTGCTCTGCTGTGCGTTTGTTCAGCTAAGTGAGTTAAATCTCCCTTTAGATTCAGGAGTTAGAAACACGTTTCTGGTAAGAGCTGCGTTTGGACATTTCTCAGTGAATGGGAGTATATGCTGTAAGGAGAACTGTCTGCTTCTAAAACCAAAACGGAGCTACCTAACAGAACGGTCTTCAATGTGTGCATTCAACTTACAGAGTTAAACTCGTGTGTTGAAGGGGAAGTCTGGAAACGCTTTCTGTGGAGAGATCTCAAAACAGGCATTTCCAGCACTATTCCCGCATATAACGAAATAGCAGTAAAACTCTGCCTAAAACACAGAAGAAACGTATCCTTCAATCTGCTCTGCTGTGCGTTTGTTCAGCTAAGTGAGTTAAATCTCCCTTTAGATTCAGGAGTTAGAAACACGTTTCTGGTAAGAGCTGCGTTTGGACATTTCTCAGTGAATGGGAGTATATGCTGTAAGGAGAACTGTCTGCTTCTAAAACCAAAACGGAGCTACCTAACAGAACGGTCTTCAATGTGTGCATTCAACTTACAGAGTTAAACTCATGTGTTGAAGGGGAAGTCTGGAAACGCTTTCTGTGGAGAGATCTCAAAACAGGCATTTCCAGCACTATTCCCGCATATAACGAAATAGCAGTAAAACTCTGCCTAAAACACAGAAGAAACGTATCCTTCAATCTGCTCTGCTGTGCGTTTGTTCAGCTAAGTGAGTTAAATCTCCCTTTAGATTCAGGAGTTAGAAACACGTTTCTGGTAAGAGCTGCGTTTGGACATTTCTCAGTGAATGGGAGTATATGCTGTAAGGAGAACTGTCTGCTTCTAAAACCAAAACGGAGCTACCTAACAGAACGGTCTTCAATGTGTGCATTCAACTTACAGAGTTAAACTCGTGTGTTGAAGGGGAAGTCTGGAAACGCTTTCTGTGGAGAGATCTCAAAACAGGCATTTCCAGGCATTTCCAGCACTATTCCCGCATATAACGAAATAGCAGTAAAACTCTACCTAAAACACAGAGGAAACGTATCCTTCAATCTGCTCTGCTGTGCGTTTGTTCAGCTAAGTGAGTTAAATCTCCCTTTAGATTCAGGAGTTAGAAACACGTTTCTGGTAAGAGCTGCGTTTGGACATTTCTCAGTGAATGGGAGTATATGCTGTAAGGAGAACTGTCTGCTTCTAAAACCAAAACGGAGCTACCTAACAGAACGGTCTTCAATGTGTGCATTCAACTTACAGAGTTAAACTCGTGTGTTGAAGGGGAAGTCTGGAAACGCTTTCTGTGGAGAGATCTCAAAACAGGCATTTCCAGGCATTTCCAGCACTATTCCCGCATATAACGAAATAGCAGTAAAACTCTGCCTAAAACACAGAAGAAACGTATCCTTCAATCTGCTCTGCTGTGCGTTTGTTCAGCTAAGTGAGTTAAATCTCCCTTTAGATTCAGGAGTTAGAAACACGTTTCTGGTAAGAGCTGCGTTTGGACATTTCTCAGTGAATGGGAGTATATGCTGTAAGGAGAACTGTCTGCTTCTAAAACCAAAACGGAGCTACCTAACAGAACGGTCTTCAATGTGTGCATTCAACTTACAGAGTTAAACTCGTGTGTTGAAGGGGAAGTCTGGAAACGCTTTCTGTGGAGAGATCTCAAAACAGGCATTTCCAGCACTATTCCCGCATATAACGAAATAGCAGTAAAACTCTGCCTAAAACACAGAAGAAACGTATCCTTCAATCTGCTCTGCTGTGCGTTTGTTCAGCTAAGTGAGTTAAATCTCCCTTTAGATTCAGGAGTTAGAAACACGTTTCTGGTAAGAGCTGCGTTTGGACATTTCTCAGTGAATGGGAGTATATGCTGTAAGGAGAACTGTCTGCTTCTAAAACCAAAACGGAGCTACCTAACAGAACGGTCTTCAATGTGTGCATTCAACTTACAGAGTTAAACTCGTGTGTTGAAGGGGAAGTCTGGAAACGCTTTCTGTGGAGAGATCTCAAAACAGGCATTTCCAGCACTATTCCCGCATATAAGGAAATAGCAGTAAAACTCTGCCTAAAACACAGAAGAAACGTATCCTTCAATCTGCTCTGCTGTGCGTTTGTTCAGCTAAGTGAGTTAAATCTCCCTTTAGATTCAGGAGTTAGAAACACGTTTCTGGTAAGAGCTGCGTTTGGACATTTCTCAGTGAATGGGAGTATATGCTGTAAGGAGAACTGTCTGCTTCTAAAACCAAAACGGAGCTACCTAACAGAACGGTCTTCAATGTGTGCATTCAACTTACAGAGTTAAACTCGTGTGTTGAAGGGGAAGTCTGGAAACGCTTTCTGTGGAGAGATCTCAAAACAGGCATTTCCAGGCATTTCCAGCACTATTCCCGCATATAACGAAATAGCAGTAAAACTCTGCCTAAAACACAGAAGAAACGTATCCTTCAATCTGCTCTGCTGTGCGTTTGTTCAGCTAAGTGAGTTAAATCTCCCTTTAGATTCAGGAGTTAGAAACACGTTTCTGGTAAGAGCTGCGTTTGGACATTTCTCAGTGAATGGGAGTATATGCTGTAAGGAGAACTGTCTGCTTCTAAAACCAAAACGGAGCTACCTAACAGAACGGTCTTCAATGTGTGCATTCAACTTACAGAGTTAAACTCGTGTGTTGAAGGGGAAGTCTGGAAACGCTTTCTGTGGAGAGATCTCAAAACAGGCATTTCCAGGCATTTCCAGCACTATTCCCGCATATAACGAAATAGCAGTAAAACTCTGCCTAAAACACAGAAGAAACGTATCCTTCAATCTGCTCTGCTGTGCGTTTGTTCAGCTAAGTGAGTTAAATCTCCCTTCAGATTCAGGAGTTAGAAACACGTTTCTGGTAAGAGCTGCGTTTGGACATTTCTCAGTGAATGGGAGTATATGCTGTAAGGAGAACTGTCTGCTTCTAAAACCAAAACGGAGCTACCTAACAGAACGGTCTTCAATGTGTGCATTCAACTTACAGAGTTAAACTCGTGTGTTGAAGGGGAAGTCTGGAAACGCTTTCTGTGGAGAGATCTCAAAACAGGCATTTCCAGCACTATTCCCGCATATAACGAAATAGCAGTAAAACTCTGCCTAAAACACAGAAGAAACGTATCCTTCAATCTGCTCTGCTGTGCGTTTGTTCAGCTAAGTGAGTTAAATCTCCCTTTAGATTCAGGAGTTAGAAACACGTTTCTGGTAAGAGCTGCGTTTGGACATTTCTCAGTGAATGGGAGTATATGCTGTAAGGAGAACTGTCTGCTTCTAAAACCAAAACGGAGCTACCTAACAGAACGGTCTTCAATGTGTGCATTCAACTTACAGAGTTAAACTCATGTGTTGAAGGGGAAGTCTGGAAACGCTTTCTGTGGAGAGATCTCAAAACAGGCATTTCCAGCACTATTCCCGCATATAACGAAATAGCAGTAAAACTCTGCCTAAAACACAGAAGAAACGTATCCTTCAATCTGCTCTGCTGTGCGTTTGTTCAGCTAAGTGAGTTAAATCTCCCTTTAGATTCAGGAGTTAGAAACACGTTTCTGGTAAGAGCTGCGTTTGGACATTTCTCAGTGAATGGGAGTATATGCTGTAAGGAGAACTGTCTGCTTCTAAAACCAAAACGGAGCTACCTAACAGAACGGTCTTCAATGTGTGCATTCAACTTACAGAGTTAAACTCGTGTGTTGAAGGGGAAGTCTGGAAACGCTTTCTGTGGAGAGATCTCAAAACAGGCATTTCCAGCACTATTCCCGCATATAACGAAATAGCAGTAAAACTCTGCCTAAAACACAGAAGAAACGTATCCTTCAATCTGCTCTGCTGTGCGTTTGTTCAGCTAAGTGAGTTAAATCTCCCTTTAGATTCAGGAGTTAGAAACACGTTTCTGGTAAGAGCTGCGTTTGGACATTTCTCAGTGAATGGGAGTATATGCTGTAAGGAGAACTGTCTGCTTCTAAAACCAAAACGGAGCTACCTAACAGAACGGTCTTCAATGTGTGCATTCAACTTACAGAGTTAAACTCGTGTGTTGAAGGGGAAGTCTGGAAACGCTTTCTGTGGAGAGATCTCAAAACAGGCATTTCCAGCACTATTCCCGCATATAACGAAATAGCAGTAAAACTCTGCCTAAAACACAGAAGAAACGTATCCTTCAATCTGCTCTGCTGTGCGTTTGTTCAGCTAAGTGAGTTAAATCTCCCTTTAGATTCAGGAGTTAGAAACACGTTTCTGGTAAGAGCTGCGTTTGGACATTTCTCAGTGAATGGGAGTATATGCTGTAAGGAGAACTGTCTGCTTCTAAAACCAAAACGGAGCTACCTAACAGAACGGTCTTCAATGTGTGCATTCAACTTACAGAGTTAAACTCGTGTGTTGAAGGGGAAGTCTGGAAACGCTTTCTGTGGAGAGATCTCAAAACAGGCATTTCCAGCACTATTCCCGCATATAACGAAATAGCAGTAAAACTCTGCCTAAAACACAGAAGAAACGTATCCTTCAATCTGCTCTGCTGTGCGTTTGTTCAGCTAAGTGAGTTAAATCTCCCTTTAGATTCAGGAGTTAGAAACACGTTTCTGGTAAGAGCTGCGTTTGGACATTTCTCAGTGAATTGGAGTATATGCTGTAAGGAGAACTGTCTGCTTCTAAAACCAAAACGGAGCTACCTAACAGAACGGTCTTCAATGTGTGCATTCAACGTACAGAGTTAAACTCGTGTGTTGAAGGGGAAGTCTGGAAACGCTTTCTGTGGAGAGATCTCAAAACAGGCATTTCCAGCACTATTCCCCCATATAACGAAATAGCAGTAAAACTCTGCCTAAAACACAGAAGAAGCGTATCCTTCAATCTGCTCTGCTGTGCGTTTGTTCAGCTAAGTGAGTTAAATCTCCCTTTAGATTCAGGAGTTAGAAACACGTTTCTGGTAAGAGCTGCGTTTGGACATTTCTCAGTGAAAGGGAGTATATGCTGTAAGGAGAACTGTCTGCTTCTAAAACCAAAACGGAGCTACCTAACAGAACGGTCTTCAATGTGTGCATTCAACTTACAGAGTTAAACTCGTGTGTTGAAGGGGAAGTCTGGAAACGCTTTCTGTGGAGAGATCTCAAAACAGGCATTTCCAGCACTATTCCCGCATATAACGAAATAGCAGTAAAACTCTGCCTAAAACACAGAAGAAACGTATCCTTCAATCTGCTCTGCTGTGCGTTTGTTCAGCTAAGTGAGTTAAATCTCCCTTTAGATTCAGGAGTTAGAAACACGTTTCTGGTAAGAGCTGCGTTTGGACATTTCTCAGTGAATGGGAGTATATGCTGTAAGGAGAACTGTCTGCTTCTAAAACCAAAACGGAGCTACCTAACAGAACGGTCTTCAATGTGTGCATTCAACTTACAGAGTTAAACTCGTGTGTTGAAGGGGAAGTCTGGAAACGCTTTCTGTGGAGAGATCTCAAAACAGGCATTTCCAGCACTATTCCCGCATATAACGAAATAGCAGTAAAACTCTGCCTAAAACACAGAAGAAACGTATCCTTCAATCTGCTCTGCTGTGCGTTTGTTCAGCTAAGTGAGTTAAATCTCCCTTTAGATTCAGGAGTTAGAAACACGTTTCTGGTAAGAGCTGCGTTTGGACATTTCTCAGTGAATGGGAGTATATGCTGTAAGGAGAACTGTCTGCTTCTAAAACCAAAACGGAGCTACCTAACAGAACGGTCTTCAATGTGTGCATTCAACTTACAGAGTTAAACTCGTGTGTTGAAGGGGAAGTCTGGAAACGCTTTCTGTGGAGAGATCTCAAAACAGGCATTTCCAGCACTATTCCCGCATATAACGAAATAGCAGTAAAACTCTGCCTAAAACACAGAAGAAACGTATCCTTCAATCTGCTCTGCTGTGCGTTTGTTCAGCTAAGTGAGTTAAATCTCCCTTTAGATTCAGGAGTTAGAAACACGTTTCTGGTAAGAGCTGCGTTTGGACATTTCTCAGTGAATGGGAGTATATGCTGTAAGGAGAACTGTCTGCTTCTAAAACCAAAACGGAGCTACCTAACAGAACGGTCTTCAATGTGTGCATTCAACTTACAGAGTTAAACTCGTGTGTTGAAGGGGAAGTCTGGAAACGCTTTCTGTGGAGAGATCTCAAAACAGGCATTTCCAGCACTATTCCCGCATATAACGAAATAGCAGTAAAACTCTGCCTAAAACACAGAAGAAACGTATCCTTCAATCTGCTCTGCTGTGCGTTTGTTCAGCTAAGTGAGTTAAATCTCCCTTTAGATTCAGGAGTTAGAAACACGTTTCTGGTAAGAGCTGCGTTTGGACATTTCTCAGTGAATGGGAGTATATGCTGTAAGGAGAACTGTCTGCTTCTAAAACCAAAACGGAGCTACCTAACAGAACGGTCTTCAATGTGTGCATTCAACTTACAGAGTTAAACTCGTGTGTTGAAGGGGAAGTCTGGAAACGCTTTCTGTGGAGAGATCTCAAAACAGGCATTTCCAGGCATTTCCAGCACTATTCCCGCATATAACGAAATAGCAGTAAAACTCTGCCTAAAACACAGAAGAAACGTATCCTTCAATCTGCTCTGCTGTGCGTTTGTTCAGCTAAGTGAGTTAAATCTCCCTTTAGATTCAGGAGTTAGAAACACGTTTCTGGTAAGAGCTGCGTTTGGACATTTCTCAGTGAATGGGAGTATATGCTGTAAGGAGAACTGTCTGCTTCTAAAACCAAAACGGAGCTACCTAACAGAACGGTCTTCAATGTGTGCATTCAACTTACAGAGTTAAACTCGTGTGTTGAAGGGGAAGTCTGGAAACGCTTTCTGTGGAGAGATCTCAAAACAGGCATTTCCAGGCATTTCCAGCACTATTCCCGCATATAACGAAATAGCAGTAAAACTCTGCCTAAAACACAGAAGAAACGTATCCTTCAATCTGCTCTGCTGTGCGTTTGTTCAGCTAAGTGAGTTAAATCTCCCTTTAGATTCAGGAGTTAGAAACACGTTTCTGGTAAGAGCTGCGTTTGGACATTTCTCAGTGAATGGGAGTATATGCTGTAAGGAGAACTGTCTGCTTCTAAAACCAAAACGGAGCTACCTAACAGAACGGTCTTCAATGTGTGCATTCAACTTACAGAGTTAAACTCGTGTGTTGAAGGGGAAGTCTGGAAACGCTTTCTGTGGAGAGATCTCAAAACAGGCATTTCCAGGCATTTCCAGCACTATTCCCGCATATAACGAAATAGCAGTAAAACTCTGCCTAAAACACAGAAGAAACCTATCCTTCAATCTGCTCTGCTGTGCGTTTGTTCAGCTAAGTGAGTTAAATCTCCCTTTAGATTCAGGAGTTAGAAACACGTTTCTGGTAAGAGCTGCGTTTGGACATTTCTCAGTGAATGGGAGTATATGCTGTAAGGAGAACTGTCTGCTTCTAAAACCAAAACGGAGCTACCTAACAGAACGGTCTTCAATGTGTGCATTCAACTTACAGAGTTAAACTCGTGTGTTGAAGGGGAAGTCTGGAAACGCTTTCTGTGGAGAGATCTCAAAACAGGCATTTCCAGGCATTTCCAGCACTATTCCCGCATATAACGAAATAGCAGTTAAACTCTGCCTAAAACACAGAAGAAACGTATCCTTCAATCTGCTCTGCTGTGCGTTTGTTCAGCTAAGTGAGTTAAATCTCCCTTTAGATTCAGGAGTTAGAAACACGTTTCTGGTAAGAGCTGCGTTTGGACATTTCTCAGTGAATGGGAGTATATGCTGTAAGGAGAACTGTCTGCTTCTAAAACCAAAACGGAGCTACCTAACAGAACGGTCTTCAATGTGTGCATTCAACTTACAGAGTTAAACTCGTGTGTTGAAGGGGAAGTCTGGAAACGCTTTCTGTGGAGAGATCTCAAAACAGGCATTTCCAGGCATTTCCAGCACTATTCCCGCATATAACGAAATAGCAGTAAAACTCTGCCTAAAACACAGAAGAAACGTATCCTTCAATCTGCTCTGCTGTGCGTTTGTTCAGCTAAGTGAGTTAAATCTCCCTTTAGATTCAGGAGTTAGAAACACGTTTCTGGTAAGAGCTGCGTTTGGACATTTCTCAGTGAATGGGAGTATATGCTGTAAGGAGAACTGTCTGCTTCTAAAACCAAAACGGAGCTACCTAACAGAACGGTCTTCAATGTGTGCATTCAACTTACAGAGTTAAACTCGTGTGTTGAAGGGGAAGTCTGGAAACGCTTTCTGTGGAGAGATCTCAAAACAGGCATTTCCAGCACTATTCCCGCATATAACGAAATAGCAGTAAAACTCTGCCTAAAACACAGAAGAAACGTATCCTTCAATCTGCTCTGCTGTGCGTTTGTTCAGCTAAGTGAGTTAAATCTCCCTTTAGATTCAGGAGTTAGAAACACGTTTCTGGTAAGAGCTGCGTTTGGACATTTCTCAGTGAATGGGAGTATATGCTGTAAGGAGAACTGTCTGCTTCTAAAACCAAAACGGAGCTACCTAACAGAACGGTCTTCAATGTGTGCATTCAACTTACAGAGTTAAACTCGTGTGTTGAAGGGGAAGTCTGGAAACGCTTTCTGTGGAGAGATCTCAAAACAGGCATTTCCAGGCATTTCCAGCACTATTCCCGCATATAACGAAATAGCAGTAAAACTCTGCCTAAAACACAGAAGAAACGTATCCTTCAATCTGCTCTGCTGTGCGTTTGTTCAGCTAAGTGAGTTAAATCTCCCTTTAGATTCAGGAGTTAGAAACACCTTTCTGGTAAGAGCTGCGTTTGGACATTTCTCAGTGAATGGGAGTATATGCTGTAAGGAGAACTGTCTGCTTCTAAAACCAAAACGGAGCTACCTAACAGAACGGTCTTCAATGTGTGCATTCAACTTACAGAGTTAAACTCGTGTGTTGAAGGGGAAGTCTGGAAACGCTTTCTGTGGAGAGATCTCAAAACAGGCATTTCCAGCACTATTCCCGCATATAACGAAATAGCAGTAAAACTCTGCCTAAAACACAGAAGAAACGTATCCTTCAATCTGCTCTGCTGTGCGTTTGTTCAGCTAAGTGAGTTAAATCTCCCTTTAGATTCAGGAGTTAGAAACACGTTTCTGGTAAGAGCTGCGTTTGGACATTTCTCAGTGAATGGGAGTATATGCTGTAAGGAGAACTGTCTGCTTCTAAAACCAAAACGGAGCTACCTAACAGAACGGTCTTCAATGTGTGCATTCAACTTACAGAGTTAAACTCGTGTGTTGAAGGGGAAGTCTGGAAACGCTTTCTGTGGAGAGATCTCAAAACAGGCATTTCCAGCACTATTCCCGCATATAACGAAATAGCAGTAAAACTCTGCCTAAAACACAGAAGAAACGTATCCTTCAATCTGCTCTGCTGTGCGTTTGTTCAGCTAAGTGAGTTAAATCTCCCTTTAGATTCAGGAGTTAGAAACACGTTTCTGGTAAGAGCTGCGTTTGGACATTTCTCAGTGAATGGGAGTATATGCTGTAAGGAGAACTGTCTGCTTCTAAAACCAAAACGGAGCTACCTAACAGAACGGTCTTCAATGTGTGCATTCAACTTACAGAGTTAAACTCGTGTGTTGAAGGGGAAGTCTGGAAACGCTTTCTGTGGAGAGATCTCAAAACAGGCATTTCCAGGCATTTCCAGCACTATTCCCGCATATAACGAAATAGCAGTAAAACTCTGCCTAAAACACAGAAGAAACGTATCCTTCAATCTGCTCTGCTGTGCGTTTGTTCAGCTAAGTGAGTTAAATCTCCCTTTAGATTCAGGAGTTAGAAACACGTTTCTGGTAAGAGCTGCGTTTGGACATTTCTCAGTGAATGGGAGTATATGCTGTAAGGAGAACTGTCTGCTTCTAAAACCAAAACGGAGCTACCTAACAGAACGGTCTTCAATGTGTGCATTCAACTTACAGAGTTAAACTCGTGTGTTGAAGGGGAAGTCTGGAAACGCTTTCTGTGGAGAGATCTCAAAACAGGCATTTCCAGGCATTTCCAGCACTATTCCCGCATATAACGAAATAGCAGTAAAACTCTGCCTAAAACACAGAAGAAACGTATCCTTCAATCTGCTCTGCTGTGCGTTTGTTCAGCTAAGTGAGTTAAATCTCCCTTTAGATTCAGGAGTTAGAAACACGTTTCTGGTAAGAGCTGCGTTTGGACATTTCTCAGTGAATGGGAGTATATGCTGTAAGGAGAACTGTCTGCTTCTAAAACCAAAACGGAGCTACCTAACAGAACGGTCTTCAATGTGTGCATTCAACTTACAGAGTTAAACTCGTGTGTTGAAGGGGAAGTCTGGAAACGCTTTCTGTGGAGAGATCTCAAAACAGGCATTTCCAGCACTATTCCCGCATATAACGAAATAGCAGTAAAACTCTGCCTAAAACACAGAAGAAACGTATCCTTCAATCTGCTCTGCTGTGCGTTTGTTCAGCTAAGTGAGTTAAATCTCCCTTTAGATTCAGGAGTTAGAAACACGTTTCTGGTAAGAGCTGCGTTTGGACATTTCTCAGTGAATGGGAGTATATGCTGTAAGGAGAACTGTCTGCTTCTAAAACCAAAACGGAGCTACCTAACAGAACGGTCTTCAATGTGTGCATTCAACTTACAGAGTTAAACTCGTGTGTTGAAGGGGAAGTCTGGAAACGCTTTCTGTGGAGAGATCTCAAAACAGGCATTTCCAGGCATTTCCAGCACTATTCCTGCATATAACGAAATAGCAGTAAAACTCTGCCTAAAACACAGAAGAAACGTATCCTTCAATCTGCTCTGCTGTGCGTTTGTTCAGCTAAGTGAGTTAAATCTCCCTTTAGATTCAGGAGTTAGAAACACGTTTCTGGTAAGAGCTGCGTTTGGACATTTCTCAGTGAATGGGAGTATATGCTGTAAGGAGAACTGTCTGCTTCTAAAACCAAAACGGAGGTACCTAACAGAACGGTCTTCAATGTGTGCATTCAACTTACAGAGTTAAACTCGTGTGTTGAAGGGGAAGTCTGGAAACGCTTTCTGTGGAGAGATCTCAAAACAGGCATTTCCAGGCATTTCCAGCACTATTCCCGCATATAACTAAATAGCAGTAAAACTCTGCCTAAAACACAGAAGAAACGTATCCTTCAATCTGCTCTGCTGTGCGTTTGTTCAGCTAAGTGAGTTAAATCTCCCTTTAGATTCAGGAGTTAGAAACACGTTTCTGGTAAGAGCTGCGTTTGGACATTTCTCAGTGAATGGGAGTATATGCTGTAAGGAGAACTGTCTGCTTCTAAAACCAAAACGGAGCTACCTAACAGAACGGTCTTCAATGTGTGCATTCAACTTACAGAGTTAAACTCGTGTGTTGAAGGGGAAGTCTGGAAACGCTTTCTGTGGAGAGATCTCAAAACAGGCATTTCCAGGCATTTCCAGCACTATTCCCGCATATAACGAAATAGCAGTTAAACTCTGCCTAAAACACAGAAGAAACGTATCCTTCAATCTGCTCTGCTGTGCGTTTGTTCAGCTAAGTGAGTTAAATCTCCCTTTAGATTCAGGAGTTAGAAACACGTTTCTGGTAAGAGCTGCGTTTGGACATTTCTCAGTGAATGGGAGTATATGCTGTAAGGAGAACTGTCTGCTTCTAAAACCAAAACGGAGCTACCTAACAGAATGGTCTTCAATGTGTGCATTCAACTTACAGAGTTAAACTCGTGTGTTGAAGGGGAAGTCTGGAAACGCTTTCTGTGGAGAGATCTCAAAACAGGCATTTCCAGCACTATTCCCGCATAACGAAATAGCAGTAAAACTCTGCCTAAAACACAGAAGAAACGTATCCTTCAATCTGCTCTGCTGTGCGTTTGTTCAGCTAAGTGAGTTAAATCTCCCTTTAGATTCAGGAGTTAGAAACACGTTTCTGGTAAGAGCTGCGTTTGGACATTTCTCAGTGAATGGGAGTATATGCTGTAAGGAGAACTGTCTGCTTCTAAAACCAAAACGGAGCTACCTAACAGAACGGTCTTCAATGTGTGCATTCAACTTACAGAGTTAAACTCGTGTGTTGAAGGGGAAGTCTGGAAACGCTTTCTGTGGAGAGATCTCAAAACAGGCATTTCCAGCACTATTCCCGCATATAACGAAATAGCAGTAAAACTCTGCCTAAAACACAGAAGAAACGTATCCTTCAATCTGCTCTGCTGTGCGTTTGTTCAGCTAAGTGAGTTAAATCTCCCTTTAGATTCAGGAGTTAGAAACACGTTTCTGGTAAGAGCTGCGTTTGGACATTTCTCAGTGAATGGGAGTATATGCTGTAAGGAGAACTGTCTGCTTCTAAAACCAAAACGGAGCTACCTAACAGAACGGTCTTCAATGTGTGCATTCAACTTACAGAGTTAAACTCGTGTGTTGAAGGGGAAGTCTGGAAACGCTTTCTGTGGAGAGATCTCAAAACAGGCATTTCCAGCACTATTCCCGCATATAACGAAATAGCAGTAAAACTCTGCCTAAAACACAGAAGAAACGTATCCTTCAATCTGCTCTGCTGTGCGTTTGTTCAGCTAAGTGAGTTAAATCTCCCTTTAGATTCAGGAGTTAGAAACACGTTTCTGGTAAGAGCTGCGTTTGGACATTTCTCAGTGAATGGGAGTATATGCTGTAAGGAGAACTGTCTGCTTCTAAAACCAAAACGGAGCTACCTAACAGAACGGTCTTCAATGTGTGCATTCAACTTACAGAGTTAAACTCGTGTGTTGAAGGGGAAGTCTGGAAACGCTTTCTGTGGAGAGATCTCAAAACAGGCATTTCCAGCACTATTCCCGCATATAACGAAATAGCAGTAAAACTCTGCCTAAAACACAGAAGAAACGTATCCTTCAATCTGCTCTGCTGTGCGTTTGTTCAGCTAAGTGAGTTAAATCTCCCTTTAGATTCAGGAGTTAGAAACACGTTTCTGGTAAGAGCTGCGTTTGGACATTTCTCAGTGAATGGGAGTATATGCTGTAAGGAGAACTGTCTGCTTCTAAAACCAAAACGGAGCTACCTAACAGAACGGTCTTCAATGTGTGCATTCAACTTACAGAGTTAAACTCGTGTGTTGAAGGGGAAGTCTGGAAACGCTTTCTGTGGAGAGATCTCAAAACAGGCATTTCCAGCACTATTCCCGCATATAACGAAATAGCAGTAAAACTCTGCCTAAAACACAGAAGAAACGTATCCTTCAATCTGCTCTGCTGTGCGTTTGTTCAGCTAAGTGAGTTAAATCTCCCTTTAGATTCAGGAGTTAGAAACACGTTTCTGGTAAGAGCTGCGTTTGGACATTTCTCAGTGAATGGGAGTATATGCTGTAAGGAGAACTGTCTGCTTCTAAAACCAAAACGGAGCTACCTAACAGAACGGTCTTCAATGTGTGCATTCAACTTACAGAGTTAAACTCGTGTGTTGAAGGGGAAGTCTGGAAACGCTTTCTGTGGAGAGATCTCAAAACAGGCATTTCCAGCACTATTCCCGCATATAACGAAATAGCAGTAAAACTCTGCCTAAAACACAGAAGAAACGTATCCTTCAATCTGCTCTGCTGTGCGTTTGTTCAGCTAAGTGAGTTAAATCTCCCTTTAGATTCAGGAGTTAGAAACACGTTTCTGGTAAGAGCTGCGTTTGGACATTTCTCAGTGAATGGGAGTATATGCTGTAAGGAGAACTGTCTGCTTCTAAAACCAAAACGGAGCTACCTAACAGAACGGTCTTCAATGTGTGCATTCAACTTACAGAGTTAAACTCGTGTGTTGAAGGGGAAGTCTGGAAACGCTTTCTGTGGAGAGATCTCAAAACAGGCATTTCCAGCACTATTCCCGCATATAACGAAATAGCAGTAAAACTCTGCCTAAAACACAGAAGAAACGTATCCTTCAATCTGCTCTGCTGTGCGTTTGTTCAGCTAAGTGAGTTAAATCTCCCTTTAGATTCAGGAGTTAGAAACACGTTTCTGGTAAGAGCTGCGTTTGGACATTTCTCAGTGAATGGGAGTATATGCTGTAAGGAGAACTGTCTGCTTCTAAAACCAAAACGGAGCTACCTAACAGAACGGTCTTCAATGTGTGCATTCAACTTACAGAGTTAAACTCGTGTGTTGAAGGGGAAGTCTGGAAACGCTTTCTGTGGAGAGATCTCAAAACAGGCATTTCCAGGCATTTCCAGCACTATTCCCGCATATAACGAAATAGCAGTAAAACTCTGCCTAAAACACAGAAGAAACGTATCCTTCAATCTGCTCTGCTGTGCGTTTGTTCAGCTAAGTGAGTTAAATCTCCCTTTAGATTCAGGAGTTAGAAACACGTTTCTGGTAAGAGCTGCGTTTGGACATTTCTCAGTGAATGGGAGTATATGCTGTAAGGAGAACTGTCTGCTTCTAAAACCAAAACGGAGCTACCTAACAGAACGGTCTTCAATGTGTGCATTCAACTTACAGAGTTAAACTCGTGTGTTGAAGGGGAAGTCTGGAAACGCTTTCTGTGGAGAGATCTCAAAACAGGCATTTCCAGCACTATTCCCGCATATAACGAAATAGCAGTAAAACTCTGCCTAAAACACAGAAGAAACGTATCCTTCAATCTGCTCTGCTGTGCGTTTGTTCAGCTAAGTGAGTTAAATCTCCCTTTAGATTCAGGAGTTAGAAACACGTTTCTGGTAAGAGCTGCGTTTGGACATTTCTCAGTGAATGGGAGTATATGCTGTAAGGAGAACTGTCTGCTTCTAAAACCAAAACGGAGCTACCTAACAGAACGGTCTTCAATGTGTGCATTCAACTTACAGAGTTAAACTCGTGTGTTGAAGGGGAAGTCTGGAAACGCTTTCTGTGGAGAGATCTCAAAACAGGCATTTCCAGGCATTTCCAGCACTATTCCCGCATATAACGAAATAGCAGTAAAACTCTGCCTAAAACACAGAAGAAACGTATCCTTCAATCTGCTCTGCTGTGCGTTTGTTCAGCTAAGTGAGTTAAATCTCCCTTTAGATTCAGGAGTTAGAAACACGTTTCTGGTAAGAGCTGCGTTTGGACATTTCTCAGTGAATGGGAGTATATGCTGTAAGGAGAACTGTCTGCTTCTAAAACCAAAACGGAGCTACCTAACAGAACGGTCTTCAATGTGTGCATTCAACTTACAGAGTTAAACTCGTGTGTTGAAGGGGAAGTCTGGAAACGCTTTCTGTGGAGAGATCTCAAAACAGGCATTTCCAGGCATTTCCAGCACTATTCCCGCATATAACGAAATAGCAGTAAAACTCTGCCTAAAACACAGAAGAAACGTATCCTTCAATCTGCTCTGCTGTGCGTTTGTTCAGCTAAGTGAGTTAAATCTCCCTTTAGATTCAGGAGTTAGAAACACGTTTCTGATAAGAGCTGCGTTTGGACATTTCTCAGTGAATGGGAGTATATGCTGTAAGGAGAACTGTCTGCTTCTAAAACCAAAACGGAGCTACCTAACAGAACGGTCTTCAATGTGTGCATTCAACTTACAGAGTTAAACTCGTGTGTTGAAGGGGAAGTCTGGAAACGCTTTCTGTGGATAGATCTCAAAACAGGCATTTCCAGCACTATTCCCGCATATAACGAAATAGCAGTAAAACTCTGCCTAAAACACAGAAGAAACGTATCCTTCAATCTGCTCTGCTGTGCGTTTGTTCAGCTAAGTGAGTTAAATCTCCCTTTAGATTCAGGAGTTAGAAACACGTTTCTGTTAAGAGCTGCGTTTGGACATTTCTCAGTGAATGGGAGTATATGCTGTAAGGAGAACTGTCTGCTTCTAAAACCAAAACGGAGCTACCTAACAGAACGGTCTTCAATGTGTGCATTCAACTTACAGAGTTAAACTCGTGTGTTGAAGGGGAAGTCTGGAAACGCTTTCTGTGGAGAGATCTCAAAACAGGCATTTCCAGCACTATTCCCGCATATAAGGAAATAGCAGTAAAACTCTGCCTAAAACACAGAAGAAACGTATCCTTCAATCTGCTCTGCTGTGCGTTTGTTCAGCTAAGTGAGTTAAATCTCCCTTTAGATTCAGGAGTTAGAAACACGTTTCTGGTAAGAGCTGCGTTTGGACATTTCTCAGTGAATGGGAGTATATGCTGTAAGGAGAACTGTCTGCTTCTAAAACCAAAACGGAGCTACCTAACAGAACGGTCTTCATGTGTGCATTCAACTTACAGAGTTAAACTCGTGTGTTGAAGGGGAAGTCTGGAAACGCTTTCTGTGGAGAGATCTCAAAACAGGCATTTCCAGGCATTTCCAGCACTATTCCCGCATATAACGAAATAGCAGTAAAACTCTGCCTAAAACACAGAAGAAACGTATCCTTCAATCTGCTCTGCTGTGCGTTTGTTCAGCTAAGTGAGTTAAATCTCCCTTTAGATTCAGGAGTTAGAAACACGTTTCTGGTAAGAGCTGCGTTTGGACATTTCTCAGTGAATGGGAGTATATGCTGTAAGGAGAACTGTCTGCTTCTAAAACCAAAACGGAGCTACCTAACAGAACGGTCTTCAATGTGTGCATTCAACTTACAGAGTTAAACTCGTGTGTTGAAGGGGAAGTCTGGAAACGCTTTC
>JASSZA010000331.1:0-90653 GCA_031835075.1 Saguinus oedipus
AGAGTGCAGCATTCACACAGAAGGGTGGGGGATACACACAGGAGAGAGGAAGATACACACAGAAGAAGGGGGATACCCACAGGAGAGAGGAGGATACACACAGGAGAGAGGAGGCTACACAGAGGAGAAAGGAGGATACACAAATAAGAGAAGAAAACACACAAAAGAGAGGGAGATACACACAGGCGAGAGGGTTATGCCCAGGAGACGGGGAGATACACAGGAGATAGGTGCATACACACAGGAGAGGGGGGTACACACAAAAGGGAGTGGCATACACAAAGGAGAGAGGAGGATACACACAGGAGAGAGGGGGATACACAGAGGAGGGAGTGGGGATACACACAAAAGAGAGGGGGATACAAACAGGAGATTGAGGCACACAAACATATGGGAAGAATATACACACAGGAGATTGAGGCATACACACAGGAGAGAGTGGGATACACACAGGGAAAGAAGGATAAATACAAAAGAGAGGAAGATACACACAAAAGAGTGGATGATACAGAAAGAAGAGAGGAGGATAAACGCAGAAGAGAGGAGGATACACACAAGAGAGAGAAGGGATACACACAGGAGAGGGGGATACACACTGGAGAGATGAGGATACACACTGGAGAGAGGAGGATACACACAGGAGAAAAAAGGATGCACACAGGAGAGTGGAAGATACACACAAAACAGTGGAAAGTACACAAAAAAGAGAGGGAGATACACACAGAAGAGAGGGGGATACACACAGAAGAATGGTGATACACACAGGAGAGAGGAGGGTACACAGAGGAGAGTGGGGGATACACACAGGAGAGAGGAGGATACACAAAGTAGAGGGGGATACACACAGGAGAGAAAGGGATACACTGAAAAAAGGATGATACACACATGAGAAAGGAGAATAAACACAGTAGAGAAGGATATACACAGGAGAGAGGGGCATACACACAGGAGAGGGAGATACACACAGGAGAAGGGAGATAGACACAGGAGAGGGGAGAATACACATGGGAGAGGGGGATACACATATGAGAACAGGGCGTACACACAGAAGAGAGGAGGATTCAAAAAGCTGAGAGGAGGATACACATTGGAGAGAGGGGATACACACAAGAGGCAGGGGGATACCCACAGCAGAGAGGGGGATACACACAGGAAAGAGCGGGGATACACAAAAGAGTGGGGAGATACACACACGAGAGAGGAGGGATACAGACAAGAGGGAGGAGGATACACAGAGAAGAGAGGAGGATACAAACAGTAGAGAAAAAGGTACACAGAAGAGGGGGATACACACAGGAGAGAGGAGGATACACACAGAATAGAGGAGTTTACACACAAAAGAGAGCAAGATACACACAGAAGACAGAAGAATACACACAGGACGGAGGGGGATATACACAGGAGAGTGGTGATATACACAGGAGGGAGAAGGGTACACAAAGGAGAGAGGGGCATACACACAGGAGAAATGGATAAACACAGGAAAAATGGTATACACACAGGAAAGAGAAGGATACACACAGGTAAGGGGGATACACAAAGAAAAAACGGGTACACACAGGAGAGAGGAAGATACACACAGGAGAGAGGATACAAACAGGAGAGAGGTGATACACACAGGATACAGGAGGCATACAGAGGATCCTTCACAGCCTCACTGAATATTACATACTTGTGATATAGTCTGGAGTATAATTTTTATTGCCACTCATTCAAAGAATCACAAAATAATGCACACCTGCTGAATAGTCAGACGTCTCTTTCCTATGGCCACTAGATAAGAGCCTCACTAAGTGTACACACCTGGGGAAATAGTTAGGATTTACCTTTATTCCCTCATTCACATTCTCACTAAATAAGGCAAACCTGTGGAATAGTCAGGAAGGAGCCTTTCTCATGTGGCCTCTAATTCGAAGTGTCACTGAATAATATGGTGTAGTCAGGAGTCTATATCATGTAGACACATATTCAGAGCCTCAGTGAAAAAGAAAGGCCCCACATATAGTAAGGAATCTAATTAATGTGGCAAAAGCTTCTGAGCCTCACTGCATAATACACACCTGGAGAATAATTTTGACTCTATTTTCGATGGACATTCATTCAGAGCCTCGGTAAATAATGCACACCTATGGAGTAGCCTGGAGTCTATTTCATTTGGACACTCATTCATAGCCTCATTAGATAATATGCACGTGAGTATTAGTCAGGATTCCATTTTATATGGCCAAATACTTGTAACCTCAGTAACAAATGCACAAATGTAAAGTACTCAGCACTCTATTTCATATAGACACTCATTAAGGGATTCATTGAATAATAAAAATATTTAAGACAGACAGCAAGAGGGAGGAGGCAAGATGGCGTCATAGAGGCGACTCAGGATTGCAGCTCTCGGTGAAGGTGCAGAGGGTGAGTCCTAGACGCATTCTCGGATGGAACTTTTATGCCCATAGAGTGTTGAATGTCCCAGGTTTGGGAGAGACACTGGACACTAGTGCAGCCGGCTAACGCAGCCGGCTCCCGCTGCCTCTTCGGCCAGCGCCGCAGCAGGACCCAGCGTGGAACTCACTGGTCTGTGTGCCCTGTTAAACCGGCAATCTGAGATTTGGAAGGGCAGATTGGCATGTCCATCTGATTGAACGGGACTTGGACAATGAGTCAGACCAGGAGTTTCCTGGGAAGCGTGATCTGAGCCGGGGTAGTGGGCAGTGGCACGGGAGATCACACGGATCCCAGTGCCCTATCGGCAGGCTCCTGGGGCGCCAGTGAGAGAGTCGACCTTTCAGCTTGGGTAGAGGAAGAGAGAGAGAGAGAGGACGGACTCTGAGGCAGGGAGCTGGGTGATCGGGCTCGGCGGGTCCCACACTCATGGGGACAAGCAGGGTGGTGACTGGAGGCGCTTGGGGCTGAGAGTTTTGCTGCCGGCATCTAGGACGGTGCAGCCTGGTGAGGGAGGGGCGTCCACCATCTCTGACGCAGTGCACCCCCACTGAAGTACCGCCCAGGTCTGACGCAGCCTGCCGTTGCCAAGGCAACCTGCCATAACAGAGACTCCGCCAGGCAGCAACAGGGCGGACCCGCTCTAGCAGGTCAGAGCCCCGGCAGGCAAATAGTGAATAGACTGCCGCCTAGTGGAGTAGGACAGTGCAACAGATACTCATAAAGAAAGCCCCAACTCCCTGAGACAGAGCATCTAAGGGGGGAAAAAAAAAGGGTGGTGTTTTATGAGTTCTATTGCAGCAGACATAAACAACCTCCCAACAACACTGAACGAAGAACGGAGCTCACAGCTCAGCACTGGAGCTCCTATAAAGCACAGACTGTCTCCTGAAGCAGCTCCCTGACCCCTGTATATCCAAGGAGTCACCCCAGAAAAGGACTAATCAGACTGACATTTGGCTGGCATCATTCTGGAACAAAGACAGCAGAAGAAGAAACTGGTATCATCCCTCACTGTTCCGCAACTGCTGCAGGTATACCCCAGACAAACAGGGCCTGAAGTGGACCTCAGCACTCATACAGCAGAGAGGATGGACCATTAGAGGGAAAACTAATTAACAGAAATACTTCATCATCAACAATCTCAGTGTCCAAACGGAGACCCAATTGAAAAACCAGCAACTACTAAGACGACAGGCGGATAAATCCATAAAGATGGGAAGAAACCAGCGCAAAAAGGAGGAAAGCACCCGAAACCAAAACACCTCACCTCCAAAAAAGGACCAAAACTCCTCACCAGCAAGGGAACAAAGCAGGACGGAGAATGAATGTGATGAAATGACGGAATCAGACTTCAGAAAGTGGATAATGAGAAACTTCAGTGAGCTAAAGGAACATGTTCTAAACAAGTGCAAAGAAACTAAGAACCTTGAAAAAAGATTTGAAAAGAGATTCGAGGAATTGATAACAAGAATGGACAACTTAGAGAGGAATATGAATGAATTGAAGGAGCTGAAAAACACAACACGAGAACTTCGCGAAGCATGCACAAGTTTCAACAGCCGAATTGACCAAGCTGAAGAAAGAATATCAGAAGTTGAAGATCAACTCAATGAAAGGAAACGAGAAACCAAGATTAAAGAAAAAAGCACAAAAAGGAATGAACAAAATCTCCAAGAAATGTGGGACTATGTGAAGAGACCCAACCTACGTTTGATAGGTGTACCAGAATGTGACGAAGAGAATGAATCCAAGCTGGAAAACACTCTTCAGGATATTATCCAGGAAAATTTCCCCAACCTAGAAAGACAGGTCAATACTCAACTCCAGGAAATACAGAGAACACCACAAAGATACTCTACAAGAAGAGCAACGCCAAGGCACATAATCGTCAGATTCACCAGGGTTGAAACGAAGGAGAAAATACTAAGGGCAGCCAGAGAGAAAGGTCTGGTCACCCACAAAGGGAAGCCCATCAGACTCACAGCAGATCTCTCGGCAGAGATTCTACAAGCTAGAAGAGAGTGGGGGCCAATATTCAACATCCTTAAAGAAAAGAACTTTCAACCCAGAATTTCATATCCAGCCAAACTGAGCTTCATAAGTGAAGGAAAAATAAAATCCTTCACGAACAAGCAAGTATTCAGAGATTTTGTCACCACTAGGCCTGCTTTAAAAGAGCTCCTGAAAGAGGCACTACAAATAGAAAGAAACAACCAGTTCCAGCCATCCTAAAAGCATACCAAATGCTAAAGACCATCAACAAAATGAAGAATGTACATGAACCAATGGGCAAAACAGCCAGCTAGCATCAAAATGGCAGTATCAAATTCACACATAACAATAATAACCCTGAATGTAAATGGGCTAAATGCACCAATCAAAAGACACAGACTGGCAAATTGGATAAAAAACCAAAACCCATCGGTGTGCTGTATCCAGGAAACCCACCTCACATGCAAAGATACACAAAGGCTCAAAATAAAAGGATGGAGGAAGATTTACCAAGCAAATGGAGAGCAAAAAAAAGCAGGAGTTGCAATTCTCATCTCTGATAAAATAGACTTTAAAGCAACAAAGATCAAAAGGGACAAAGAAGGTCATTACATAATGGTAAAAGGATCAATACAACAAGAAGAGATAACGATTCTAAATATATATGGACCCAAGGTAGGAGCACCCAGATATATAAGGCAAGTTCTTAATGATTTACAAAGAGACTTAGACTACCACACAATAATAGTGGGAGACTTTAACACTCCACTGTCAATAGCAGCCAGATCAAGCAGACAGAAAATGAACAAGGATATCCAGGGCTTGAACTCAGACCTGGAACAAGGAAACCTGATAAACATTTACAGAACTCTCCACCCCAAATACACAGAATATGCATTCTTCTCAGCACCACATCACACCTACTCCAAAATTGACCACATAATTGGAAGTAAAGCACTCCTCAGCAAATGCAAAACAACTGAAATCATAACAAACAGTCTCTCAGACCATAGTGCAATAAAGTTGGAACTCAGAATTCAGAAAATAACTCAGAACCGCACAGCTTCAAGGAAACTGAACAACTGGCTCTTGAATGTTGATTGGATAAACAATGAAAGGAAGGCAGAAATAAAGAAATTCTTTGAAACCAATGAGAACGAAGACACAACTTACCAGAATCTCTGGGACACATTTAAAGCAGTCTGTAGAGGAAAATATATAGCAATAAGTGCCCACATGAGAAGAGTGGAGAGATCCAAAATTAACACCCTATCATCAAAATTGAAAGAGCTAGAGGAGCAAGATCAAAAAAGCTCAAAACCTAGCCGAAGACAAGAAGTAACTAAGATCAGAGCAGAATTGAAGGAGATAGAGACAAGAAAAACCCTTCAAAACATCAATAAATCTAAGAGCTGGTTTTTCGAAAAGATCAACAAAATAGACAGACCATTAGACAGACTGATAAAAAAGAAAAGAGAGAACAACCAAATAGATGCAATAAAAAACGATAAAGGAGAAATCACCACAGATTCCACAGAAATTCAAACCATCATCAGAGAATACTACAAACAACTCTATGCACATAAACTAGTAAATCAGAAAGAAATGGATAAATTCCTGGACGCCTGTGTCCTCCCAAGCCTAAACCAGGAGGAAGCCGAAACTATGAATAGACCAATAAAAAGGTCTGAAGTTGAGGCAGCAATTAAGAGCCTACCACACAAAAAAAGCCCAGGTCCAGATGGGTTCACAGCTAAATTTTACCAGACACACAAAGAGGATCTGGTACCATTCCTTCTGAAACTATTCCAAATAATCCAAAAAGAGGGAACGCTTCCCAAATCATTTTATGAGACCAACATCAACCTGATACCAAAACCTGGCAGAGACTCAAGAAGAAAAGAAAACTTCAGGCCAATATCCATGATGAACATAGATGCAAAAATCTTCAATAAAATACAGGCAAACCGATTGCAACAGCACATTAAAAAACTTACCCATCATGATCAAGTAGGATTCATCCCGGTTATGCAAGGCTGGTGCAACATACGCAAGTCTATAAATGTAATTCACCACATAAACAGAAGCAAAAACAAAAACCACATGATTATCTCAATTGACGCAGAGAAGGCATTTGACAAAATTCAACAGCCCTTTATGCTAAAAACCCTCAATAAACTTGGTATTGACGGAACATATCTCAAGGTAATAAAAGCTATTTACGACAAACCAACAGCCAACATCATACTGAATGGGCAAAAACTGGAAGCATTCCCATTGAAATCCGGCACTAGACAAGGATGCCCTCTCTCACCACTTCTATTCAACATAGTACTGGAAGTTCTAGCCAGAGCAATCAGGCAAGAAAAAGAAATAAAGTGTATTCAAATAGGAAAGTTGGAAGCAAAATTGTCTCTATTTGCAGACGACATGATAGTATACCTAGAAGACCCCATCACCTCAGCCCAAAAGCTCCTGAAACTGATAAGCAAATTCAGCAAATTCTCAGGATATAAAATCAATGTTCAAAAATCACAAGCATTCGTATACACCAATAACAGACTTAAAGACAACCAAATCAAGAACGAACTGCCATTCATAATTGCTACAAAGAAAATAAAATACCTAGGAATACAACTCACTAGGAATGTAAGGGACCTCTTTAAGGAAAACTACAAACAACTGCTCAACGATATAAGAGAGGACACAAACAGATTGAGAAACATTCCATACTCGTGGTTAGGAAGAATCAATATCGTGAAAATGGCTATACTGCCCAAAGTAATTTACACATTCAATGCTATCCCCATCAAACTACCATTGAATTTCTTCACAGAACTGGAAAAAAACACCATGAATTTCATATGGAACCAAAAAAGAGCCCGCATAGCCAAGTCAATTCTAAGCAAAAAGAACACAGTGGGAGGCATCACGCTACCAGACTTCAAACTATACTACAAGGCTACAGTAATCAAAACAGCATGGTACTGGTACCAAAACAGAGATATAGACCAATGGAACAGAACAGAAGCATAGGAGGCAACACAACATATCTACAACCATATTATCTTTGAAAAACCAGACAAAAACAGGCAATGGGGAAAGGATTCCCTATTTAATAAATGGTGTTGGGAAAACTGGCTAGCCATGTGCAGAAAGCAGAAACTTGACCCCTTCCTGACACCTTACACTAAAATTAACTCCAGATGGATTAAAGACTTAAACGTGAGACCTGACACCATAAAAACCCTAGAAGAAAATCTGGGCAAAACCATTCAGGACATAGGAGTAGGTAAGGACTTTATGACCAAAACACCAAAAGCATTGGCAACAAAAGCCAAAATAGACAAATGGGACCTAATCAAACTCCACAGCTTCTGCACAGCAAAAGAGACAGTCACTAGAGTGAATCGGCAACCATCAAAATGGGAAAAAATCTTTGCAGTTTACACATCTGACAAAGGGCTGATATCCAGAATTTACAAAGAACTCAAACAGATTTACAGGAAAAAAACAAACAAGCCCATTCAAAAATGGGCAAAGGATATGAACAGAAACTTTACAAAAGAAAACATACATGAGGCCAACAAACATATGAAAAAGTGTTCATCGTCATTGGTCATTAGAGAGATGCAAATCAAAACCACATTGAGATACCATCTCACACCTGTTAGAATGGCGGTCATTAAAAAATCTGGAGACAGCAGATGCTGGAGAGGATGTGGAGAAATAGGAAAACTCTTACACTGTTGGTGGGAGTGTAAATTAGTTCAACCATTGTGGAAGAGAGTGTGGCGATTCCTCAGGGACCCAGAAATAGAAATTGCATTTGACCCAGCAATCCCATGACTGGGTATCTATCCAAAGGACTATAAATCGTTCTAATATAAGGACACATGCACACGAATGTTCATTGCAGCACTGTTTACAATAGCAAGGACCTGGAACCAACCCAAATGCCCAACGATGATAGACTGGACTGGGAAAATGTTGCACATATACACCATGGAATATTATGCAGCAATCAAAAATGATGAGTTTGTGTCCTTTGTAGGGACATGGATGAATCTGGAGAACATCATTCTCAGCAAGCTGACACAAGAACAGAAAAAGAAATACCGTATATACTCACTCATAGGTGGGTGAGAAAAATGAGAACACATGGACACAGAGAGGCGGTCTACTATACACTTGGGACTGTTGGGGGGAATGGGTGAGGGACAGCAGGGGGGGCTGGGGGTATGACCTGGGGATGACTACCAAGTGTGAGTGAAGGGGAGGAAGGCAGCAAAGCACACTGCCATATGTGTACCTATGCAACAAACTTGCACGTTCTGCAAATGTACCCCCAAACCTATAATGCAATAAAAATTAAAAAAAATAAAAAAGACAGACAGCATCCTGTTTTTTATGGTTACACAAAAAGAGCCTCACTAAATAATATGCACGTGTGGATTAGTCAGGATTCCATTCTATATGTCCACTGACTCGTAAACTCCCTAAAGAATGCATAAATATAAAATACTCAGCAGTCAATTTCATATAGACACTCATTCAGAGATTCACTGGATAATACAAATATTTGAGATAGACAGCATCCCGTGTCATATGGTTAAACAAAAAGAGCCTCACTGAGTAATGCACACCAGGGGAAATGTTAGGAGTCTACTTTATATATCCTTTAATTTACAGAATCAGGAAATAATGCACATGTGTGGAATAGACACTAGTCTATTTTATATGGCCGCAAAATCAAGCCTTTCGAATTCTGCACATGTGGGAAATAATCTCTTGTCTGTTTCATATGGTGTTTCGTTCGGTGAATCAAAAACTTATGCACACGTGTAAAGTAAAATGGGTTCTATTTCAGAAGGCCACTCTTTCAGTGTTTTAGTGAATAATATGTATATCTGAAAAGTGAGGAATCTCTTTCACATGGCCACTCGTTCAGGGCCTCTGTGAAGAATACTCCCCTCAAAAATAATCAAGTGTCTACTTTAAATGGCTACACATTCAGAGACACTGTACATAATGAGCACCTGGGCAATACACTTGAGTCTCTTTTTATGCCCACATAGTCAGAGTCTCATTCAATAGTACACACCTGGGGAAGAGCTAAGAGTCTACTTCATGGAGCCACTCATTTAGAGCCTCAATGAATAATGCACACCAGGGTAATAGTCGAGCATTTTTTATATGGCCACTCATATGGTGTCTCACGGAGTGATATACACCTGAAGAATCCTCAGGATTCTATTTGATACTACCACTCATTTAGAACCTTATTGAATAATTCACAATGGAGCAATAGTCAGGTGTCTATTTTATATGGTCTATCACTCAAAATTTAAGTGAATAATAAACTTCTATGGAGTAATCAGGATGCTGTTTAAGATAGCCATGAATTAAGTGCCTTCCTGATTGATACACACTTGGGTAATAGCCTAGCGTCGATTTCATATGAACTCTAATTTTGTGTACCCTTGAGTAATACACACCTGCACAGTGTCAGGAGTCTCTTGGGTATGGACATTCAAACAGAACGTGTTTAATTAATGCACACATGTGTAATAATGAGGAGTCTATGTCATACAGTTACTCATTCAGACAAACAGTGAACAATGCATTTGTAAAGTAATTAGAAGTCTGATCCTTATGGACCCACTTTCACGGCCTCACTGAATGTTACATACTTGTGATATAGTCTGGATTCTATTTTTATGGCCACCCATTCAGAGAAATCACTCAATAATGCACACCTGCGGAATAGTCAGAAGTCTCTTTTCTATGGCCACTCGTTAAGAGCCTCACTAAATGTACAAACCTGAGAAAATAGGATTTACCATTATCCCCTCATTCAGAGTATCACTAAATAATGCACACCTGTGGAAAAGTCAGGAGACTCTTTCCAATGGCCACTAGTTAAGAGCCTCACTAAGTGTGCACACCTGTGAAAATAGGATTTACCATTATCCCTTCATTCAGAGTCTCACTATATAATGCACACCTGCAGAATAGTCAGAAGTCTCTTTTCTATGGCCACTCGTTAAGAGCCTTACTAAGTGTACACACCTGGAGAAAGAGTCAAGATTTACCTTTATCCCCGCATTCAGAGTCTCACTAAATAATGCACACGCGTGGAATAGTCAGGAGAATTTTTCATGTGGCCTCTAATTTGGAGTGTCACTGAATAATGTGGTTAAGTCAGGAGTCTATTTCATGTAGACACATATTCAGAGCTTCAGTGAATAAGACAGACACTTGATATGGAAAGGAATCTAATTGAGATGGAAACATATTCTGACTCTCACTGAATAATACACACCTGGGGAATAATTTGGAGTCTATTTTCGATGGACATATATTCAGAGACTCGGAAAATGATGTACACCTGTGGAGTAGCAAGGAGTCTATTTTATGAGGAGACTCATTCATAGCCTCAGTGGATAACATGCACGTGTGGATTAGTCAGGATTCCATTTTATATGGCCACTTACTCGTATCCTCAGTGAAAAATGCAAAAACATAAAATACTTAGCAGTGTATTTCATATAGACACTCATTCAGAGATTCTCTGAATAATACAAATATTTGAGATAGACAGCATCCTGTTTCATATGGATAAACGAAAAAAGCCTCATTGAGTAATGCACACCAGGGGAAGTGTTAGGAGTCTACATTTATAGCCTTTAATTTACAGAATCAGGAAATAATGCACACTTGTGGAATAGACACAGTCTATTTTATATGGCCACAAAATCGAAGCCTTTTCGAATACTGCACATGTGGGGAATAATCACCTGTCTGTTCCATCTGGTGTTTCGTTTGTTGAATCAAAAGCTTATGTACACCTGTGAAGTAAAATGGGTTCTATTTTAGAAGGACACTCTTTCAGTATTTTAGTAAATATGTTTATCTGAAAAGTAAGGAATCTCTTTCACATGGCCACTCGTTCAGGGCCTCTGTGAAGAATACTCCCCTCAAAAATAGTCAAGGGTCTACTTTAAATGGCTACACATTCAGAGAACCTGTAGGTAATGAACAACTGGGTAATACACCTGAGTCTCTTTTTTATGCCCACTTAGAGTCTCATTCAATAATACACACCTGGGGAAGAGTTAAGAGACTACTTCATGGAGCCACTCACTTAGAGCCTCAGTGCATAATGCACACCAGGGTAATAGTCGAGCATTTTTTATATGGCCACTCATTTTGTGCTTCACTGAGTGATATAAACCTGAAGAATCCTCAGGATTCTATTTGATACTACCACGCCTTTAGCACCTTATTGAATAATTCACAATGGAGCAGTAGTCAGGATTCTATTTTATATGGTCTATCACTCAAAGCTTCAGTGAATAATAAACTTCTATGGAGTAATCAGGACACGGTTTAAGATAGCCACGAATTCAGTGCCTTTCTGAATGATACACACCTGGGTAATAGCCAGGCTCTATTTCATATGAACTCTAATTTTGTGTATCGTTGAGGAACACACATCTGGGGCAGTGTCAGGAGTCTATTTGGTATGGGCACTCAAACAGAATCTCTTTGATTAATGCACACATGTGTAATAATTAGGAGTTTATGTCATACTGCTGCTCATTCAGACAAACAGTGAATAATGCACATGTAAAGTAATTAGCAGTCTGATTCTTATGGAAACTCTTTCACAGCCTCACTGAATATTACACACTTGTGATATAGTCTGGAGTCTATTTGTTATGGCCACCCGTTCAGAGAATCACTAAATAATGCACACCTGAGGAATAGTCAGAAGTCTCTTTCCTATGGCCACTCGTTAAGAGCATCACTAAGTGTACACACCTGGGAAAAGAGTCAGGATTTACTATTATCCCCTCATTCACAGTCTCACTAAATAATGCACACCTGTAGAATAGTCAAAAGACTCTTTTCTATGGCCACTCATTAAGAGCCTCACTAAGTGTACACACCTGGGGAAATAGTCAGGATTTAGCTATATCCCTTCATTCAGAGTCTCACTAAATATGCACACCTGTGAAATAGTCAGGAGACATTTTTATGTGGCCTCTTATTTGGAGTGTCACTGAATAATGTCATGTAGTCAGGAGTCTATTTCATGTAAACACATATTCAGAGCCACAGTGAATAAAACAGGCCCTTTATGTTGTAAGGAATCTAATTAATATGGCCACATCTTCGAAGCCTCACTGAATAATACACAACTGGAGAATAAATTAGAATATTTTTAGGATGGACATTCATTCAGAGCCTCTGTATATAATGTACACCTGCGGAGTAGCCAGGAGTCTTTTTTATTAGGACACTCATTCATAGCCTCAGTGGATGATATGCACGTGTGGATTAGTCTGTATTCCAATTGATATGGCCACTGACTTGTAACCTCAGTGAAAAATGCACAACTGTAAAGTATTCAGCAGTCTATTTGATATAGACACTGATTCAGAAATTAACTAATTAATACAAATATTTAATATAACAGCATCCTGTTTCATATGGTCACACAAAATGAGCCTCACTGAGTAAGGCACACCTAGTTAAGTGTTAGGAGTCTACTTTATATAGCTTCTCATTTACAGCCTCAGGGAATAATGCACACGTGAGGAATAGACACTTTTCCATTTTATACGGCCACAAAATCAAAGCCTGAGTGAGTAATACACAACTTTGGAATAGTCACTACTCTATTTAATATGGCCAAATGTTTAGATTAATAGTCAATAACACAAACATGAGTAGTCAGAAAACAGTTTCGTATGGCTAAAGTTTCAAAGCCTCAGTGAATAATACATACCTGGGAAATACTCAGGACGCTATTACATGTGGCATCAATTTCAGGGCCTCCTTATATAAAAAACACCTCTACTGTAGTCAGATTATGTTTCCTACAGCCACATATTCAGAGCCTAACTGAATAACATACACCTTGGGAAAAGTTAAAATACTATTTCGTATAGCCACTCATTTAGAGCCGAATGTAAAAACGCATGCCTGAGGAGAATTCAGGAAGCTCTATTTATGGCCACTCATTCAGAGCTTCACAGAATAATACAGAGCAATGAAAATGTCAGGAGTGTATTTCACATGGCCACTTATTCAGAACCTCAGTGAGGAATCATGTATATCTGAAAAATACTCAGGATTATATTATATATCGCCACTTATTCAGAGACTCACTGAATAATGCAAAGCTAAGGAATAGTCTGGAGACTATTTGATATGACTCTTCACCCAACTACTCAGAGGAAAATGCAGAACTGAAAAATAGTCAAGAGGATAAAGTCAATGGTTTTTGTTATGTGGTCACTCGTTTAGAATCTCACTGAAGAATACACACCTTGGGAATATTCAGTGTCCAAGTCATATGGACACTCAATCACAGCATTACCGAATAATGCACAATGGGGCAATTGTAAGGAGTCTATTTCATATGGCCAGTCATTCGGAGCTTCAGTGCAAAATAAACAGCTATGGAGTAGTCAGGACCCTATTTCAGGTAGCCCCAAATTAAGCAGCTCTGTAAATGATACACACATGTGTCAGAGTCAGGAGACTATTTGACATAGACACTCATACAGAAACTTTTCAAATGCTGCACATGTGGGGAAAAATCACTAGTCTGCTTCATATGGTGATTAGTTTGGAGAATAAAAAAATAATGCCCACATATTGAGAAAAATGGGTTCTATTTCATAAGGCCATTCTTTCAGTGTTTTAGTGAATAATATGTATATCTGATAAGTCACGAATCTCTTTCACATGGCCACTGGTTCAGGGCCACTGTGAAGAATACTCCCCTCAAAAATAGTCAAGGGTCTACTTCAAAGGGCTACACATTCAAAGTGTCTGTACGTAATGAACACCTGGGAAATACACCTGAGTCTCTTTTTTGTGCCCACTTAGTCAGAGACTCATTCAATTATACACAACAAAGGAAGATTTAATAGTCTACTTCATGTAGCCACTCTTTTAGAGCCTCAGTGAATAATGCACACCAGGGTAATAGTCGAGCATTTTTTATATGGCCACTCATTTTGTGCCTCACTGAGTGATATACACCTGAAGAATCCTCAGGGTTCTATTTGATACTACCACTCATTTAGAACCTTATTGAATAATTCACAATGGAGCAATAGTCAGGTGTCTACTTTATATGGTCTATCATTCAAAGTTTCAGTGAATAGTAAAGTTCTATGGAGTAATCAGGATCTGTTAAAAATAGCCACGAATTAAGTGCCTTGCTGAATGATACGAACCTGTGTTATAGTCATGAGTCTATTTTATATGAACTCTAATTTTGTGCATTGCTGTGTAATACACACCTGGGGCAGTGTCAGGAGTCTATTTGGTATGGACACTCAAACAGAGCCTGTTTGATTAATGCACACATGGATAATAATGAGGAGTCTATGTCATATGGCTATTCAGAAAAACTGTGAATAATTCACATGTGGAGTAATTAGAAGTCTGTTTCATATGGCCCGTCTTTCACAGCCTCACTGAATATTACACATTTGTGATATAGTCTGGAATCTATTTTATATGTGCACTAATTCAGAGAATCACTAATGCACACCTGCGGAATAGTCAGAAGTCTCTTTCATATGGCCACTCATTAAGAGCCTCACTAAGTGTGCACACCTGGGGAAATAGTCAAGATTAACTTTATCCCCTAATTCAGAGTCTCACTAAATAATGCACACCTGTGGAATAGTCAGTAGACTTTTTCATGTGGCCCCTAAGTCAGAGTGTCACTGAATAATGTGGTGTAGTCAGGAGTCCATTTCATGTATACACATATTCATAGCTTCAGTGAAGAAACAGACACTTGATATAGTAAGGAATCTAATTGATATGGAAACATAATTCTGAACTTCACTGAGTAATACACACCTGGGCAATAATTTGGAGTCTATTTTCGATGGACATATATTCAGAGCCTCAGAAAATGATGTACACCTGTGGAATAGCCAGGTGTCTATTTTAGTAGGACACTCAATTATAGCCTCACTTGATAATATGCACATGTGGATTAGTCAGAAATTTATGTTATATAGCCACTGACTCGTAACCTCAGTGAAAAATGCATAAATATAAAATACTCAGCAGTCAATTTCATATAGACACTCATTCAGAGATTCACTGGATAATACAAATATTTGAGATAGACAGCATCCCGTGTCATATGGTTAAACAAAAAGAGCCTCACTGAGTAATGCACACCAGGGGAAATGTTAGGAGTCTACTTCATATATCCTTTAATTTACAGAATCAGGAAATAATGCACATGTGTGGAATAGACACTAGTCTATTTTATATGGCCGCAAAATCAAGCCTTTCGAATTCTGCACATGTGGGGAGTAATCTCTTGTCTGTTTCATATGGTGTTTCATACGGTGAATCAAAAACCTATGCACACTTGTAAAGTAAAATGGGTTCTATTTCAGAAGGCCACTCTTTCAGAGTTTTAGTGAATAATATGTATATTTGAAAAGTAAGGAATCTCTTTCACATGGCCATTCCTTCAGGGCCTCTGTGAAGAATACCCCCTCAAAAATAATCAAGTGTCTACTTTAAGTGGCTACACATTCAGAGACACTGTACATAATGAACACCTGGGCAATACACCTGAGTCTTTTTTTATGCCCACATAGTCAGAGTCTCATTCAATAATACACACCTGGGGAAGAGTTAAGAGTCTACTTCATGTACCCAATCATTTAGAGCATCAGTGAATAATGAACACCAGGGTAATAGTCGAGCATTTTTTATATGGCCACTCATATGGTGTCTCATGGAGTGATATACACCTGAAGAATCCTCAGGATTCTATTTGATACTGCCACTCATTTAGAACCTTATGGATTAATTCACAATGGAGCAATAGTCAGGTGTCTATTTTATGTGGTCTATCACTCAACGTTTAAGTGAATAATAAACTTCTATGGAGTAATCAGGGCGCTGTTTAAGATAGCCATGAATTAAGTGCCTCCTGAATGATACACACTTGGGTAATAGCCTAGCATCTATTTCATATGAACTCTAATTTTGTGTACCGTTGAGTAATACACACCTGGGCAGTGTCAGGAGTCTCTTTGGTATGGACACTAAAACAGAACCTGTTTAATTAATGCACACATGAATAATAATGAGGAGTCTATGTCATACAGTTACTCATTCAGACAAACAGTGAATAATGTACATGCAAAGTAATTAGAAGTCTGATTCTTATGGACCCATTTTCACGGCCTTACTGAATATTACACACTTGTGATATAGTCTGGATTCTATTTTTTATGGCCACCCATTCAGAGAAATCACTCAATAATGCACACCTGCGGAATAGTCAGAAGTCTCTTTTCTATGGCCACTGGTTAAGAGCCCCACTAAGTGTACAAACCTGAAAAAATAGGATTTACCATTATCCCCTCATTCAGAGTCTCACAAAATAATGCACACCTGTGGAATAGTCAGGAGACTCTTTCCAATGGCCACTCGTTAAGAGCCTCACTAAGTGTACACACGTGGGGAAATAGGATTTACCGTTATCCCCTCATTCAGAGTCTCACTATATAATGCACACCTGCAGAATAATCAGAAGTCTTTTTCCTATGGCCACTCGTTAAGAGCCTCACTAAGTGTACACACCTAGAGAAATAGTCAGGATTTACCTTTATCCCCTCATTCAGAGTCTCACTAAATAATGAACACATGTGGAATAGTCAGGAGAATTTTTTATGTGGCCCCTAATTCGAAATGTCACTGAATAATGTGGTTCAGTCAGGCCTCTATTTCATGTAGACTCATATTCAGAGCTTCAGCGAATAAGACAGACACTTGATATAGAAAGGAATCTAATTGAGATGGAAACATATTCTGACTCTCACTGAATAATACACACCTGGGAAATAATTTGGAGTCTATTTTCGATGGACATATATTCAGGGCCTCAGAAAATGATGTACACCTTTGGAGTAGCCAGGAGTCTATTTTATGAGGAGACTCATTAATAGCCTCAGTGGATAACATGCACCTGTGGATTAGTCAGGATTCCATTTTATATGGCAACTTACTCGTATCCTCAGTGAAAAATGCAAAAATGTAAAATACTTAGCAGTGTATTTCATATAGACACTTATTCAGAGATTCTCTGAATAATAAAAATATTTGAGATAGACAGCATCCTGTTTCATATGGTTAAACGAAAAGAATCTCACTGAGTAATGCACACCAGGAGAAGTGCTGGAGTCTACGTTATATAGCCTTTAATTTACAGAATCAGGAAATAATGCACACGTGTGGAATAGACACTAGTCTATTTTATATGGCCACAAAATCGAAGACTTTTCGAATACTGCACAGGTGAGGAATAATCACCTGTCTGTTTCATCTGGTGTTTCGTTTGTTGAATCAAAAGCTTATGCACACCTGTGGAGTAAAATGGGTTCTATTTCAGAAGGCCACTCTTTCAGTATTTTTGTGAATAATATGTATATCTGAAAAGTTAGGAATCTCTTTCACATGGCCACTCGTTCAGGGCCTCTGTGAAGAATACTCCCCTCAAAAATAGTCAAGTGTCTTCTTTAAATGGCTGCAGATTCAGAGAATCTCTAGGTAATGAACAACTGGGCAATACACCTGAGTCTCTTTTATATGCCCACATAGTCAGAGTCTCATTCAATAATACACACCTGTGGAAGAGTTAAGAGTCTACTTCATGTAGCCACTCATTTAGACCCTCAGTGCATAATGCACACCAGGGTAATAGTCGAGCATTTTTTATATGGCCACTCATTTTGTGCTTCACTGAGTGATATACACCTGAAGAATTCTCAGGATTCTATTTGATATGACAACTCATTTAGCAACTTATTGAATATTTCACAATGGAGCAATAGTCACGGGTCTATTTTATATGATCTATCACTTAAAATTTTAGTGAATAATAAACTTCTATGGAGTAATCAGGATGCTGTTTAAGATAGCCACGAATTCAGTGCCTTCCTGAATGATACACACCTGGGTAATAGCTGGACGTCTATTTCATATGAATTCTAATTTTGTGTATCATTGAGTAATACACACCTGGGGCAGTGTCAGGAGTCTAATTGGTATAAACACTCAAACAGAGCCTGTTTGATTACTTCACACATGGATAAAAATGAGGAGTTTATGTCATAAGGCTACTCATTCAGACAAACAGTGAATAATGCACATTTAAAGTAACTAGCAGTCTGATTCTTATGGAACCTCTTTCACAGCCTCACTGAATAGTACACACTTGTGATATAGTCTTGAGTCTATTTTTTATGGCCACCTATTCAGAGAATCACTAAATAATGCACACCTGCGGAATAGTCAGAAGTCTCTTTTTTTATGGCCAGTCGTTAAAAGCCTCAATAAGTGTACACACCTGGGGAAATAGTCAGAATTTACCTAAATCCCTTCATTCAGAGTCTCACTAAATAATGCACACCTGCGGAATAGTCAGGAGACTTTTTATGTGGCCTCTTATTCGGAGTGTCACTGAATAATGTGATGTAGTCAGGAGTCTACTTCATATAGACACATATTCAGAGCCACAGTGAATAAAACAGGCCCTTTATGTTGTAAGGAATCTAATTAATATGGCCACATCATTGGAGCCTCACTGAATAATACACAACTGGAGAATAAATTGGAATATTCTTTCGATGGAAATTCATTCAGAGCCTCGGTATATAATGTACACCTGCGGAGTAGCCAGGAGTCTAATTTATTAGGACACTCATTCATAGCCTCAGTGGATAATATGCATGTGTGGATTAGTCTGGATTCCAATTTATATTGCCACTGACTCGTAACCTCAGTGAAAAATGCACAACTGTAAAGTATTCAGCAGTCTATTTAATATAGACACTCATTCAGAGATCAACTTAATAATACAAATATTTAATATACCAGCATCCTGTTTCATATGGTCACACAAAATGAGCCTCACTGAGTAAGGCACACCTAATTAAGTGTTAGGAGTCTACTTTATATAGCCTCTCCTTTACAGCCTCATGGAATAATGCACACGTGTGGAATAGACACTAGACTATTTTATATGGCCACACAATCAAAGCCTGACTGAGTAATACACAACTTTGGGATAGTCACTTGTCTATTTTAGATGCACAAATATTTAGAGACAGAGTCAATAATACACGCCTGTGGACCAGTCAGAAGCAAGATCACAAAAGTTCAAAACCTAGCTGAAGACAAGAAATAACTATGATCAGAGCAGAACTGAAGGAGATAGAGACAAGAAAAACTCTTCAAAAAATCAATAAATCTAAGAGCTGGTTTTTCAAAAAGATCAACAAAATAGACAGACCACTAGCCAGACTGATATAAAAGAAAAGAGAGAACCACCAAATAGTTGCAATAAAAAATGATAATGGGGAAATCACCACAGATTCCACAGAAATTCAAACCATCATCAGAGAATACTACAAACAACTCTCTGCACACTAAGTAGTAAACCAGGAAAAAATGGATAAATTCCTGGACGCTTGTGTCCTCCCAAGCCTATACCAGGAGGAAGCCAAAACTATGAATAGACCAATAACAAAGTCTGAAGTTGAGGCAGCAATTAAGAGCCTACCACACAAAAAAAGCCCAGGTCCAGATGAGTTCACAGCTGAATTCTATCAGACACACAAAGCGGATCTAGCACCATTCCTTCTGAAACTATTCCAAATAATTCAAAAAGAGGGAACCCTTCCCAAATCATTTTATGAGACCAACATCATCCTGATACCAAAATCCGGCAGAGACTCAAAAAGAAAAGAAAACTTCAGGCCAATATCCATGATGAACATAGATGCAAAAATCTTCAATAAAATACTGGCAAACCGGTTGCAACAGCACATTAAAGAACTTATCCATCATGATCAAGTAGCATTCATCCCAAGGATGCATGGCTGGTTCAACATAGGCAAGTCTATAAATGTAATTCACCACATAAACAGAAGCAAAAACAAAAACCACATGATTATCTCAATTGACGCCGAGAAGGCATTTGACAAAATTCCACAGCCCTTTATGCTAAAAACACTCAATAAACTTGGTATTGATGGAACATATCTCAAAGTAATAACAGCTATTTATGACAAACGAACAGACAATATCATACTTAATGGGAAAAACTGGAAGAATTCCCTTTGAAATCTGGCACTAGACAAGGATGTTCTCTCTCACCACTCCTATTCAACATAGTACTGGAAGTTCTACCCAGAGAAATCAGGCAAGAAAAAGAAATAAAGTGTATTCAAAAAGGAAAGGTGGAAGCCAAATTGTCTCTATTTGCAGACGACATGATAGGATACCTAGAAGACCCCATCACCTCAGCCCAAAAGCTCCTGAAACTGATAAGCAACTTCAGGAAAGTCTCAGGATATAAAATCAATGTGAAAAAATCACAAGCATTCCTATACACCAATAACAGACTAAAAGAGAACCAAATCAAGAACGAACTGCCATTCGCAATTGCTACAAAGAAAATAAAATACCTAGGAATACAACTCACAAGGAACATAAGGGACCTCTTCAAGGAAAACTACAAACCACTGCTCAACGAAATAAGAGAGGACACAAAAAGAGGCAAAAACTTTCCATGTTCGTGGTTAGGAAGAATCAATATCGTGAAAATGGCTATACTGCCCAAAGTAATTTACACAATCAATGCTATCCCCATCAAACTACCATTGAATTTCTTCACAGAACTGGAAAAAAACACCAGGAACTTCATATGGAACCAAAAGAGAGCCCACATAGCCAAGTCAATTCTAAGCAAAAGGAACACAGCGGGAGGCATCACACTACCAGACTTCAAGCTATACTACAAGGCTACAGTAATCAAAACAGCATGGTACTGGTACCGAAACAGAGATATAGACCAATGGAACAGAACAGAGGCATCAGAGGCAACACAAACACAACATATCTACAACCATATAATCTTTGATAAACCAGACAAAAACAAGCAATGGGGAAAGGAATCCCTGTTTAATAAATGGTGTTGGGAAAACTGGCTAGCCATGTGCAGACAGCAGAAACTGGACCACTTCCTGACACCTTACACTAAAATTAACTCCAGATGTATTAAAGACTTAAACGTAAGACCTGACACCATAAAAACCCTAGAAGAAAATCTAGGCAAAACCATTCAGGACATAGGAGTAGGCAAGGACTTCATGACCAAAGCACCAAAAGCATTGGCAACAAAAGCCAAACTAGACAAATGGGACCTAATCAAACTCCACAGCTTCTGCACGGCAAAAGAAACAGTCACTAGAGTGAATAGGCAACCATCAGAATGGGAAAAAATCTTTGCAGTTTACACATCTGACAAAGGACTGATATCCAGAATTTACAAAGAACTCAAACAGATTTACAGGAAAAAAAAAAAACAAAGAAACCCATTCAAAAATGGGCAAAGGATATGAGCAGACACTTTAGAAAAGAAGATATACATGAGGCCAACAAACACACGAAGAAATGCTCATCATCATTGGTCATTAGAGAGATGCAAATCAAAACCACACTGAGATACCATCTCACGCCAGTTAGAATGGCGATCATTAAAAAATCTGGAGACAGCAGTTGCTGGAGAGGATGTGGAGAAATAGGAACACTCTTACACTGTTGGTGGGAGTTTAAATTAGTTCAACCATTGTGGAAGACAGTGTGGCAATTCCTCAAGGACCTAGAAATAGAAATTCCATTTGACCCCGCAATCCCATTACTGGGTATATATGCAAAGGACTATAAATCGTTCTACTATAAGGATACATGCACAGGAATGTTCATTGCAGCACTGTTTACAATAGCAAAGACCTGGAACCAACCCAAATGCCCATCGATGATAGACTGAACTGGGAAAATGTGGCACATATACACCATGGAATATTATGCAGCAATCAAAAATGACGAGTTTGTGTCCTTTGTAAGGACATGGATGAATTTGGAGAACATCATTCTCAGCAAACCGACAGAAGAACAGGAAAACAAATACCGCATATTCTCACTCATAGGCGGGTGAGAAAAATTAGAACACATGGACACAGGGAGGGGGTCTACTACACACTGGGTTTTATTGGGGGGAAGGGGCAAGGGAAAGTGTTGGGGGGTTGGGGAGGTATAGCATGGGGATAAATACCAAGTGTGGGTGAAGGGGAGGAAGGCAGCAAAGCACACTGACATGTGTTTACCTATGCAACTATCTTGCACACTCTGCACATGTACCCCCAAACCTATAATGCAATAAAAAATTTAAAAATTTTAAAAAATAATAACAATACAAACATTTGAGATAGAGAGAATCTTGTTTCATATGATTAAATAAAAAGAGCCTCACCGAGTAAGGCACACCAGGGGAAGTTTTAAGAGTCTACTTTTTATAGCCTTTAATTTACAGAATAAGAAAATAATGCACACCTGTGGAATAGACACTAGTCTATTTTATATGGCCACAAAATCAAAGCCTTTTCGAATACCGCACATGTGGGGAATAATCACTTGACTGTTTCATATGGTGCTTCATTTGGTGAATCAAAAACTTATGCACACCTGTGGAGTAAAATGGGTTCTTTTTCAGAAGGCCACACTTTCACTGTTTTAGTGAATATTATGTATATCTGAAAAGTAAGGAATCTCTTTTAAATGGCCACTCGTTCAGGGCCTCTGTGAAGAATACTCCCCTCAAAAATAGTCAAGTGTCTACTTTAAATGGCTACACATACAGAGACTCTGTAGGTAATGAACACCTGGGCAATACACTTGAGTCTCTTTTTTATGCCCACTTAGAGTCTCATTCAATAATACACACTTGGGGAAGAGTTAAGAGTCTACTTCATGTAGCCACTCATTTAAAGGATCAGTGGATAATGCACACCAGGGTAATAGTCGAGCATTTTTTATATGGCAACTCATTATGTGCCTTACTGAGTGACATACACGTGAAGAATCCTCAGGACTCTATTTGATAGTACCACGCATTTAACACCTTGTGAAAAAATTCACAATGGAGCAATAGTCAGGTGTCTATTTTATATGATCTATCACTCAAATTTTCAGTGATTAATAAAATTTTATGGAGTAATCTGGAGGCTGTTTAAGATAGCCACGAATTTAGTGCCTTCCTGAATGATACACACATGGGTAATAGCCTGGCGTCTATTTCATATGAACTCTAATTTTGTGTATCGTTGAGTAATACACAGCTGGGGCAGTGTCAGGAGACTATGTGGAATGAACACTCAAACCGAAACTGTTTGATTAATACACACATGTATAATAATGAGTCTATTTCATAGGTCTCCTCATTTAGACAAACAGTGAATAATGCACATGTAAAGCAATTGTAAGTCTGATTTTTATGTACCCTCTTTAACAGCCTAACTGAATATTACACACTTGTGGTATAGAATGGAGTCTATTTTTCATGCCCACCCATTCAGAGAATCACTAAATAATGCACACCTGCGGAATAGTCAGAAGTCTCTTTCCTATGCCCACTCATGAAGAGCCTCACTAAGTGTACACACCTGGGGAAATAGTCAGGAATTACCATTATCCCCTCATTCAGAGTCTCACTAAATAATGCACACCTGTGGAATAGTCAGGAGACTTTTTCATGAGGCCTCTAATTCGGAGTGTCACTGAATAATGTGATGTAGTTAGGAGTCTATTTCTGGTAGACACATATTCAGAGCCACAGTGAATAAAACAGACCCTTTATGTTGTAAAAAATCTAATTAATATGGCCACGTCTTCTGAGCCTCACTGAATAATATACACCTGGAGAGTAATTTTGAGTCTATTGTCGATAGACATTCATTCAGAGCCTCGGTAAATAATATACACCTGTGGAGAAACCAGGAGTCTATTTTATTAGGACACACATTTATAGCCTCAGAGGATAATTTGCAGGTGTGGATTAGTCCGGATTCCAATTTATATGGCCACTGACTTGTAACCTCTGTGAAAAATGCAAAAATGTAAAGTACTCAGCAGTCTATTTCATATAGACACTCATTCTGATATTCACTAAATGATACAAATATTTAATATAGCAGTATCCTGTTTCATATGGTCACACAAAATGAGCCTCACTGAGTAAGGCATACCAAGGGAAGTTTTAGGAGTCTACTTTATATAGCCTCTCATTTACAGGCTCAGGCAATAATGCACACGTGTGGAATAGACACTAGACTATTTTATATGGCCACAAAATTAAAGCCTGAGTGAGTAATACACAACTTTGGAATAGTCACTTGTCTATTTTACATGCACAAATATTTAGAGTCAGAGTCAATAATACACACCTGTGGACAAGTCAGAAAACAATTTCATATGGCCAAGGTTTCAGAGCCTCAGTGAATAATACATACCTGGAAAATACTCAGGACGCTATTACATGTGGCATAAATTTCAGACCTTTCTTGAATAAGAAACACCTCTATTGTAGTCAGAATTCTCTTTCCTATAGTCACATATTCAGAGCCTAACTCAATAACATACACCTTGGGAAAAGTTAAAATGCTATTTTGTATAGCCACTCATTTAGATCCGAATGCAAAAACGCACGCCTAAGGAGCATTCAGGAGGCTCTATTTTATGGCCAGTCATTAAGAGATTCACAGAATAATACGGAAGTATGAAAACGTCAGGAGTGTATTTTACATGGCTACTGATTCAGAACCTCAGTGAGGAATCATATATTTCTGCAAAACACTCAGGATTATATTATATATAACCACTTATTCAGAGACTCATTGAATAATGCACAGCTACGGAATAGTCTGAAGACTATTTGACATGACTCTTCTCCCAGGGACTCAGAGGACAATGCAGAACTGAAAAATACTCAAGAGAATAGATACAAGGGTTTATGTTCTGTGGTCACTCGTTAAGAATATCACTGAAGAATACACACATTGGGAAGAGTCAGTGTCCAAGTCATATGGACACTCAATCACAGCATTACCGAATAATGCTCAATGGGGCAATGGTAAGAATTCTATTTTATATGGCCTGTCATTCGGATCTTCGGTGCATAATAAACAGCTGTGAAGTTGTCAGGACCCTATTTAAGGTAGCCCCAAATTAAGCAGCTCCGTGAATGATACACACATGTGTCAGAGTCAGGAGACTATTTGACATAGACACTCATACAGAACTTTTTCGAATACTGCACATGTGGAGAAGAATCACTAGTCTGTTTCGTATGGTGATTAGTTTGGAGAATCAAAAAGTAACACAAACCTGTTGAGTAAAATGGGTTCTATTTTGTAAGGCCACATTTTCAGCGTCGTAGTCAATAATATGTATATATGTTAAGTCAGGAATCTCTTTCATATGGCCGCTCGTTCAGGGCCTCTGTGAAGAATACTCCTCTCAAAAATAGTCAAGGGTCTACTTCAAATGGATACACATTCAAAGTATCTGTACATAATGAACACCTGGGCAATACACCTGAGTCGTTTTTTTATGCCCACTTAGTCAGAGACTCATTCAATAATACACAACAAAGGAAGATTTAAGAGTCTACTTCATGTAGCCACTCATTTAGAGCCTCAGTGAATAATGCACACCAAGATAATAGTCGAGCATTTTTTATATGGCTACTCATTTTGTGTCTCACTGAGTGATATACACCTGAAGAATCCTCAGGATTCTATTTGATACTACCACTCATTTAGAACCTTATTGAATAATTCACAATGGAGCAATAGTTAGGTGTCTATTTTATATTGTCTATCATTCAACGATTCAGTGAATAGTAAACTTCTATGGAGTAATCAGGATGCTGTTTAACATAGCCACGAATTAAGTGCCTTGCTGAATGATACGCACCTGTGTGATAGTCAGGAGTCTATTTAATATGAACTCTAATTTTGTGTATCGCTGAGTAATACACACCTGGGGCAGTGTCAGGATTCTATTTGGTATGGACACTTAAAAAGAGGCTGTTTTATTAATGCACACATGGATAATAATGAGAAGTCTATGTCATACAGCTATTCATTTAGACAAGCTGTGAATAATGCACATGTGGAGTAATTAGAAGTCTGTTTCATATGGCCTGTCTTTCACAGCCTCACTGAATATTACACATTTCTGATATAGTCTGGAGTTTATCTTTTATGGCCACTCATTCAGAGAATCACAAAATAAGACACACCTGAGGAATAGGCAGAAGTCTCTTTCCTACGGCCACTTGTTAAGAGCCTCACTAAGTGTACACACCTGGAGAAGTAGTCAGTATTTACCTTTATTTCTTCAGTCTCACTAAGTAATGCACACCTGTGGAATAGTCAGGAGACTTTTTCATGTGGCCTCTAATTCGGAGTGTCACTGAATAATGTGGTGTAGTCAGGAGTCTATTTCATGTAGACACATATTCAGAGCTTCAGTGAATAAGACGGACACTTGATATAGTAAGGAATCTAATTGATATAGAAACATATTCTGAGCCTCACTGAATAATACACACCTGGGGAATAATTTGGAGTCTATTTTCAATGAACATATATTCAGAGCCTTGGAAAATGGTGTACACATCTGGAGTTGCCAGAAGTCTATTTTTTTAGGACACTCATAGCCTCAGTGGATAATATGCACGTGTGTATTAGTCAAGTTTCCATTTTATATGGCCACTGACTCGTAACGTCAGTGAAAAATGCAAAAATGTAAAATACTTAGCAGGCTATTTCATATAGACACTCATCCAGAGATTCACTGTATAATACAAATATTTGAGATAGACAGCATCCTGTTTCATATGGTTAAACAAAAAGAGCCTCACTAAGTAACTCAAACCAGGGGAAGTGTTAGGAGTCTACTTTTTATAGCCTTTAGTTTACAGAATCAGAAAATAATGCACACGTGTGGAATAGACACTAGTCTATTTTATATGGCCGCAAAATCAAAGCCTTTTCAATACTGCACATGTGGGGAATAATCACTTGTCTGTTTCATATGGTGTTTCGTTTGGTGAATCAAAAACTTATGCACACCTGTGGAGTAAAATGGATTTTATTTCAGAAGGCCACTCTTTCAGTGTTTTAGTGAATAATATGTATATCTGAAAAGTAAGGAATCTCTTTATCATGGCCACTCGTTCAGGGACTCTATGAAGAATACTCCCCTCAAAAATAGTCAAGTGTCTACTTTAAATGGCTACACATTCAGAGACTCTGTAGGTAATGAACACATGGGCAATACACCTGAGTCTCTATTTTATGCCCACTTAGTCAGGGCCGCATTTAATAATTCACACCTGGAGAAGATTTAAGAGTCTACTTCACGTAGCCACTCATTTAGAGCCTCAGTGAATAATGCACACCATTATAATAGTCGAGTATTTTTTATATAGCCCCTCATTTTGTGCCTCACTGAGTGATATACACCTGAAGAATCCTAAGAATTCTATTTGATACTACCACGCATTTTAGCAACTTATTGAATAATTCACAATGGAGCAATAGTCAGGTGTCTATTTTATATGGTCTATCACTCAAAGTTTCAGTGAATAATAAACTTCTATGGAGTTATCAGGACGATGTTTAAGATAGCCACGAATTAAGTGCCTTCCTGAATGATCCACACCTGGGTAATAGCCTGGTGTCTATATCATATAAACGTCAATTTTGTGTATCATTGAGTAATTAACACCTTGGGCAGTGTCAGGATTCTATTTGGTATGGACACTCAAACAGAACCTGTTTGATTAATGCACACATGTATAATAATTAGGAGTCTATGTCATGCAGCTAATCATTCTGACAAACAGTGAATAATGCACGTGTAAAGTAAATAGAAGTCTGATTCTTATGGACCCTATTTACAGCCTCACTGAATATTACACACTTGTGATATAGTCTGGAGTCTATTTTTTATGGCAACTAATTCAGAGAATCACTACATAATGCACACCTGCGGAATAGTCAGAAATCTCTTACCTATGGCCACTGGTTAAGAGCCTCACTAAGTGTACACACCTGGGGAAATAGTCAGGATTTACCATTAACCCCTCATTCAGCGTATCACTAAATAATGCACACCTGTGGAATACTCAGGAGACTCTTTCCTATGGCCACTCGTTAATAGCCTCAATCAGTGTACACACATGAGGAAATAGTCAGGAATTACCTATATGCCTTCATTCCGAGTCTCACTAAATTAGGCATACCTGTGGAATAGTCATGAGACTTTTTTATGTGGCCTCTAATTCGGAGTGTCACTGAATATTGTGATGTAGTCAGGAGTCTATTTCATGTAGACACATATTCAGAGCCACAGTGAATAAAACAGGCCCTTTATGTTGTAAGGAATCGAATTAATATGGCCACATCTTCTGAAACTTACTGAATAATACACACCTACAGAATAAATTGGAGTCTATTTTCGATGGACATTCATTTAGATCCTCGGTAATTAATATACATCTGTGGAGTAGCCAGGAGTCTATTTTATTTAAACATTCATTCATAGCCTCAGTGGATAATATGCACGTGTGGATTACTCTGGATTCCAATTTATATGACCACTGACTCGTAACCTCATTAAAAAATGCACAAATGTAAAGTACTCAGCAGTCTATTTCATATAGACACTCATTCAGAGATTCACTAAATAATAAAAATATTTACTATAGCAGCAGCATCCTGTTTCATATGGTCACACAAAATGAGCCTCACTGAGTAAGGCACACCTAGGGAAGTTTTAGGAGTCTACTTTATATAGCCTCTCATTTACAGCCTCAGGGAATAATGCACAAGTGTGGAATAGACACTAGACTATTTTATATGGCCACAAAAATAAAGCCTGAGTGAGTAATACACAACGTTGGAATAGTCACTTGTCTATTTTACATGCCCCAATACTTAGAGTCAGAGTCAATAATACACTCCTGTGCACAAGTCAGAAAACATTTTCATATGGCCAAAGTTTCAGAGCCTCAGTGAATAATACATACCTGGGAAATATTCAGGACGCTATTACAGGTGGCATCAATTTAAGAGATTTCTTGAATAACAAACACCTCTATTGTAGTCAGAATTCTATTTCCTAGAGCCATATATTCAGAGACTAACTGAATAATATACACCTTGAAAAAAGGTTAAATTCTATTTCGTATAGCCACTCATTTAGAGCCAAATGTCAAAACGGAGGCCTGAGGAGCATTCAAGAGGCTCTATTCTATGGCCACTCATTCAGAGTTTCACAGAATAATACAGACCTATGAAAACGTGAGGAGTGTATTTCACATGGCCACTTATTCAGAACCTCAGTGAGGAATCATATTTTTCTGGAAAATACTCAGGATTATATTATATATAGCCACTTATTCAGAGACTCACTGTATCATGCACAGCTAAGGAATAGTCTGGAGACTATTTGATATGACTCTTCACCCAGTGACTCAGTGGACAAAGCAGAACTGAGAAATAGTCAGTAGGATAGAGTCAAGTGTTTATGTTATGTGGTAACTCATTAGGAATCTCACTGAAGAATACACATCTTGGGAATAGTCAGTGTCCAACTCATATGGACACTCAATCACAGCATTACCAAATAATGCACAATGGGGCAATAAGACATTGGGTCAATAATGCACAATGGGGCAATATTATATATGTCCTGTCATTTTGAGCTTCAGTGCATAATAAAAAGCTGTGGAGTAGTCAGGACCCTATTTAAGGTAGCCCCAAATTAAGCAGCTCCGTGAATGATACACACATGTGTTAGAGTCAGGAGACTATTTGACATAGACACTCATACAGAACCTTTTCGAATACTGCACATGTGGGGAATAATCACTAGTCTGTTTCATATGGTGATTAGTTTGGAGAATCCAAAATAATGCAAACCTGTTGAGTAAAATGGGTTCTATTTCAGAAGGCCACTCTTTCAGTGTTTTAGTGAATAATATGTATATCTGATAAGTCAGGAATCTCTTCCACATGGCCACTCGTTCAGGGCCTCTGGGAAGAGTACTCCCCTCAAAAATAGTCAAGGGTCTACTTCAAATGGCTACACATTCAAAGTCTCTGTACGCAGTGAACACCAGGGCAATACACCTGAGTCTCTTTATTATGCCCACTTAGTCAGAGACTCATTCAATAATACACAACAAAGAAAAACTTAAGAGTCAAGTTCATGTAGCCACTCATTTAGAGCCTCAGTGAATAATGCACACCAGGGTAATAGTCGAGCATTTTTTATATGGCCACTCATTTTGTGCCTCACGGAGTGATATATATCTGAATATTCCTCAGGATTCTATTTGATACTACCACTCATTTCGAACCTTACTGAATAACTCACAATGGAACAATAGTCAGGTGTCTATTTTATATGGTCTATCATTCAAAGTTTCAGTGAATAGCACATTTCTATGGAGTATTCCGGACGCTGTTTAACATAGCCACAAATTAAGTGCCTTGCTGAATGATACGCACCTCTGTGATAGTCAGGAATCTATTTCATATGACCTCTAATTCTGTGTAACGCTGAGTAATACACACCGGGGGGAGTTTCAGGGGTCTATTTGGTATGGACAATCATAGGGAACCTGTTGAAATAATGCACACATGGAGAATATTGATGAGTCTATGTCATACAGCTACTCATTCAGACAAACAGTGAATAACGCACATATGGAGTAATTAGATGTCTGTTTCATATGGCCCCTCTTTCAGAGCCTCACTGAATATTACACACTAGTCATATTGTATGGAGTCTATATTTTATGGCCACTCATTCAGAGTATCACTAAATAATTCACACCTGTGGAATATTCAGAAGTCTCTTTCTTATGGCTACCCATTGAGAGTCTCACTAAATGTACACACCTGGATTAATAGACGGATTTACTTGTATCTCCTCATTCAGAGTCTCAATAAATAATGCACACCTGTGGAATAGTCAGGAGACTTTTTCATGTGGCCTCTTATTCTATGTGTCATTGAAAAATGTGGTGTAGTCAGGAGACACTTTCATGTAGACACATATTCAGAGCTTCAGTGCATAAGACAGACACTTGATAGAGTAAGGAATCTAAATGACATGGAAACGTATTCTGAGCCTCAATGAATAATACACACCTGGGTAATAATTTGGAGTCTATTTCCGATGGACATATATTTAGAGCCTCGGAAAATGGTGTACACCTGTAGAGTAGCCAGGAGTCTCTTTTCTTTGGACACACATTCATAGCCTCTGTGGATAATATACACGTGTGGATTAGTCAGGATTCCAATTTATATGGCCACTGACTCGTAACCTCAGTGAAAAATGCAAAAATGTAAAGTACTTAGCAGTCTATTTCATATAGACACTCATTCAGAGATTCACTGAATAATAAAATTATTTGAGATAGCCTCCTGTTTCATATTGTCATACAAAATAGCCTCACTGAGTGAAACACACGTGGGGAAGTGTTAAGAGTGTACTTTACATCGCCTCTCATTTACAGCCTAAGGGAATAATGCACATGTGTGGAATAGACACTAGTCTCTTTTATATGGCCACAAAACCAAAGCCTGAGTCAGTAATACACAACTTTGGAATATTCACTAGTCTATTATATATGCCCCAATATTTAGAGTCAGAGTCAATAATACATGCCTGTAGAATACTCAGGAAACAATTTCATATGGCCAAAGTTTCAGAGCCTCAGTGAATAATAAATACCTGAGGAATACTCTGGACGCTGTTAAATGTGGCATTTCTTCAGAGGTTCATTGAGTAAAAAACACCTGTATTACAGTCAGAATTTTATTTCATATAGGAGTCTCTATTATATGGCCACTAATTCAGAACCTCACATAATAATAGAAATGTATGAAAATATCAGGAGTGTACTTGACATGGCCAATTATTCAGTTCCTCAATGAAAATATATATATATCTGGAAAATACTCAGGATTCTATTATATATAGTCACTTATTCAGAGACTCACTGAATGATGCACACCTGGAAAACTGTCTGGAGACTATTTGATATGACCGTTCACACAGCGACTCAGTGGAAAATGAAGAGCTGACAAATAGTCAAGAGGACAGCGTCAGGAGTCTATTTTATGTGGTCACGCTTTCAGAAACTGACTGAAGAATACACACCTTGGGAATTGTCAGAGTCCAGGTCATATGTCCACTCAATCACAGCATTACCGAATAATGCACAATGGGGCAATAGTAAGGAGTCTATTTCATGTGGCCTCTCATTCAGAGCTTCAGTGCCTAATAAACAGCTGTGGAAGAGCGAGGACCATATTGACAGTAGCCCCAAATAAACAGCTCAGTGAATGATACACACATGTGTGAGAGTCAGGAGACGATCTGATATGGACACTCATACAGAACCTCTTCGAATATTGCACATGTGGGGAATAATCACTAGGCAATTTTATATGGTGGTTCTTTTGGAGAGTCAAAAAATAACGCGCACCTGTGGAGAAAAATGTGGTCTACTTCATAAGGCCACTCTTTCAGTGTTTTAGTGAATAACATGTATATCTGATAAGTCAGGAATCTCTTTCACATGGCCAGTCGTTCTGGGCCTCTGTGAATAATACTCTCCTCAGAAACAGTCATGGGTCTACTTCAAAAGCCTAGACATTCAGAGTCTCTGTAAGTAATGAACAACTGGGCAATATACCTGAGTCTCTTTTTCATGCCCACTTAGTCAGAGTCTAATTCAATAATACACACCTGGGGAAGAGTTAAGGGTCTACTTCATGTAGCCACTCATTTATATCCTTAGTGAATAATCCACACCAGGGAAATAGTCGAGAATTTTTTATATGGCCACTCATTCTGTGCCTCCCTGAATGATACACACCTGGGGATTTCTCAGGATTCTATTTCATACTACCACTCATTTAGAACCTTATTGAATAATCAACAACGGAGCAATAGTCTGTTGTCTATTTTCTATGATCTCTCATTCAAAGTTTCAGTGAATAATGAACTTCTATGGAGGAATCGGGACACTGTTTATGATAGCCATGAATTAAGTGCCCTCCTGAATGATACACACCTGAGTGGTAGTCAGGAGTCTATTTCATATGAACTCTAATTCTGTGTAACGCTGAGTAATACACACCTGGTGGAGTTTCAGGAGTCTATTTGATAGGGATACTCATACTAAACCTGTTGGAATAATGCACACATGTAGAATAATGAGGAGTCTATGTCATACCGCTACTGATTCAGACAAACAGTCAATATCGGACATGTGGAGTCATTAGAATTCTGTTTCATATGGCCACTTTTTCACAGCGTCACTGAATATTACACAGTTGTGATATTGTCTGGAGTCTATATTTTATGGGCATTCATTCAGAGAATCACTGAATAATTCACACCTGCGGAATAGTCAGAAGGCTCATTCATATGGCTACCCGTTGAGAGCCTCAATAAATGTACACACCTGGATAAATAGTCAGGATTTACTTGTATCTCCTCATTCAGAGTCTCAATAAATAATGTACACCTGTGGAATAGTCAGGAGACTTTTTCATATGGCCTCTCATTCAATGTGTCATTGAACAATGATGTGTAGTCAAAGACTTTTTCTTGTAGACACATATTCAGAGGCTGAGTGCATAAGACAGACCCTTGATATGGTAAGAAATCTAATTAGTATGACCACATCTTCTGAGGCTCACTGAATAATACACACCTGGAGAATAATTTGGAGTCTGTTTTCGATGGACATTCATTCAGAGCCTCGGTAAATAATGCAGACCTGTGGAGTAGTCAGAAGTCTCTTTCATTTGGACCCAGATTCATAGCCTCAGTGAATAATATGAACGTGTGGATTAGCCAGGATTCCATTTTATATGGCCACTGACTCGTAACCTCAATGAATAATGCACAAATGTAAAGTACTCAGCCGTTCTTTTCATATAGCCGCTCATTCAGTGATTCACTGAATAATAAAATATTTGAAATAGACAGCCTTGTGATTCAAATTGTCATACAAAAAGAGCCTCACTGAGTGACACACATCTGGGGAAGTTTTAGGAGTGTACTTTACATAGCCTCTCATTTACAGCCTAAGGGAATAATACACATGTGTGGAATAGTCACTAGTCTGTTTTATATGGCCACAAAATTAAAGCCTTAGTCAGTAACACACAACTTTGGAATAGTCACTAGTCAATTATATATGCACAAATATTTAGAGACAGAGTCAATAATACATGCCTGTAGACTAGTCAGGAAACAATTTCATATGGCCAAAGTTTCAGGGCCTCAATGAATAATAAATATCTGAGGAATACTCTGGACGCTATTTCATGTGGCAATTCTTCAGAGGTTCATTGAGTAAAGAACACCTGTATTGTAGTCGGAATTCTATTTTATATAGCCACATACTCAGATCCTAACTGAATAACAAACACCTTGAAAAAGTCAGAATTCTGTTTCGTATAGCCACTCATTTTCACCCAAATGTAAAATCTCACGTCTGAGTAGGATATAGGAGTCTCTATTATATGGCCACTCATTCAGAGCCTCACAGAATAATACAGACGTATGCAAATTTCAGGAGTGTACTTGACATGGCCACTTATTTAGTTCCTCAGTGAAGAATCATATATATCTGGAAAATACTCAGGATTCTATTTTATATTATTTTATTTTTTATTCATTTTATTTTTTTTAAAATTTTTATTGCATTATAGGTTTTGGGGTACATGTGCAGAACGTGCAAGATAGTTGCATAGGTACACATGTGGCAGTGTGTTTTGCTGCCTTCCTCCCCTTCACCCACACTTGGCATTCATCCCCAGGTTATCCCTCCCCAGCCCCCCCGCCCGCTGTCCCTCCCCCATTCCCCCCAATAGACCCCAGTGTATAGTAGACCGCCTCTCTGTGTCCATGTGTTCTCATTTTTCTCACCCGCCTATGAGTGAGTATATGCGGTATTTCTTTTTCTGTTCTTGTGTCAGTTTGCTAAGAATGATGTTCTCCAGATTCATCCATGTCCTTACAAAGGACACAAACTTATCATTTTTGATTGCTGCATAATATTCCATGGTGTATATGTGCCACATTTTACCTGTCCAGTGTATCATCGTTGGGCATTTGGGTTGGTTCCAGGTCTTTGCTATTGTAAACAGTGCTGCAATGAACATTCGTGTGCATGTGTCCTTATAGTAGAACGATTTATACTCCTTTGGATATATACCCAGTAATGGGATTGCTGGGTCAAATGGAATTTGTATTTCTAGGTCCCTGAGGAATCGCCACACTGTCTTCCACAATGGTTGAACTAATTTACACTCCCACCAACAGTGTAAGACTATTCCTATTTCTCCACATCCTCTCCAGCATCTGCTGTCTCCAGATTTTTTAATGATTGCCATTCTAACTGGCGTGAGATGGTATCTCAATGAGGTTTTGATTTGCATCTCTCTAATGACCAGTGATGATGAGCATTTTTTCATATGTTTGTTGGCCTCATGTATGTCTTCTTTTGTAAAGTGTCTGTTCATATCCTTTGCCCATTTTTGAATGGGCTTGTTTGTTTATTTTTTTTCCTGTAAATCTGTTTCAGTTCTTTGTAAATTCTGGATATCAGCCCTTTGTCTGATGTGTAAACTGCAAGGATTTTTTCCCATTCTGATGGTTGCCGATTCATCCTAGTGACTGTTTCTTTTGCCATGCAGAAGCTGTGGAGTTTGATTATGTCCCATTTGTCTATTTTGGCTTTTGTTGCCAATGCTTTTTGTGTTTAATTCATGAAGTCCTTGCCTACTCCTATGTCCTGAATGGTTTTGCCTAGATTTTCTTCTAGGGTTTTTATGGTGTCAGGTCTTACGTTTAAGTCTTTAATCCATCTGGAGTTAATTTTAGTGAAAGGTGTCAGGAAGGGGTCCAGTTTCTGCTTTCTGCACATGGCTAGCCAGTTTTTCCAACACCATTTATTAAATAGGGATTACTTTCCCCATTGCTTGTTTTTGTCTGGTTTATCAAAGATAATATGGCCGTAGATAGTTTGTGTTGCCTCCGATGCTTCTGTTCTGTTCCATTGGTCTATATCTCTGTTTTGGTACCAGTACCATGCTGTTTTGATTACTGTAGCCTTGTAGTATAGTTTGAAGTCTGGTAGTGTGATGCCTCCTGCTGTGTTCTTTTTGTTTAGAATTGACTTGTCTATGCGGGCTCTTTTTTGGTTCCACATGAAATTCATGGTTTTTTTTTCCAGTTCTGTGAAGAAATTCAATGGTAGTTTGATGGGGATAGCATTGATTGTGGAAATTACTTTGGGCAGTATAGCCATTTTCACGATATTGATTCTTCCTATCCACGAACATGGAATGTTTCTCCATCTGTTTGTGTCCTCTCTTATTTCTTTGAGCAGTGGTTTGTAGTTTTCCTTAAAGAGGTCCCTTACATTCCTTGTGAGTTGTATTCCTAGGTATTTTATTTTCTTTGTAGCAATTGTGAATGGCAGTTCGTTCTTGATTTGGTTCTCTTTAAGTCTGTTATTGGTGCATAGGAATGCTTGTAATTTTTGCACATTGATTTTATATCCTGAGACTTTGCTGAAGTTGCTTATCAGTTTCAGGAGCTTGTGGGCTGAGGTGATGGGGTCTTCCAGGTATACTATTGTGTCGTCTGCAAATAGAGACAATTTGGCTTCCACCTTTCCTATTTGAATACCCTTTATTTCTTTTTCTTGCCTGATTGCTCTGGCTAGAACTTCCAGTACTATGTTGAATAGGAGCGGTGAGATAGAGCATCCTTGTCTAGTGCCAGATTTCAAAGGGAATGCTTCCAGATTTTGCCCATTCAGTATGATATTGGCTGTTGGTTTGTAATAAATAGCTTTTACTACTTCGAGATATGTTCCATCAATACCAAGTTTATTGAGGGTTTTTAGCATAAAGGGCTGTTGAATTTTGTCAAATGCCTTCTCTGCGTCAATTGAGATAATCATGTGGTTTTTGTTTTTGCTTCTGTTTATGTGATGAATTACATTTATAGACTTGCTCATGTTGAACCACCCCTGCATACCCGGGATGAATCCTACTTGATCATGATGGGTAAGTTTTTTAATGTGCTGTTGCAATCGGTTTGCCTGTATTTTATTGAAGATTTTTGCATCTATGTTCATCATGGATATTGGCCTGAAGTTTTCTTTTCTTCTTGAGTCTCTGCCAGGTTTTGGTATCAGAATGATGTTGGTCTCATAAAATGATTTGGGAAGGGTTCCCTCTTTTTGGATTATTTGGAAAAGTTTCAGAAAAAGTGGTAACAGCTCCTCTTTGTGTGTCTGGTAGAATTCAGCTGTGAACCCATCTGGACCTGGGCTTTTTTTTTTGTGGTAGGCTCTTAATTGCTGCCTCAACTTCAGACCTTGTTATTGGTCTATTCATAGTTTTGGCTTCCTCCTGGTTTAGGCTTGGGAGGACACAGGCGTCCAGGAATTTATCCATTTCTTCCTGATTTACTAGTTTATGTGCATAGAGTTGTTTGTAGTATTCTCTGATGATGGTTTGAATTTCTGTGGAATCTGTGGTGATTTTCCCATAATTGTTTTTTATTTCATCTATTTGCTTGTTCTCTCTTTTCATTTTTATCAGTCTGGCTAGTGGTCTGTCTATTTTGTTGATCTTTCAAGAAACCAGCTCTTAAATTTATTGATTTTTTGAAGGGTTTTTCTTGTCTCTATCTCCTTCAGTTCTGCTCTGATCTTAGTTATTCCTTGTCTTCGGCTAGGTTTTGAGCTTTTTTGATCTTGCTCCTCCAGCTCGTTCAATTTTGATGATAGGGTGTCAATTTTGGATCTCTCCACTCTTCTCATGTGGGCACTTATTGCTATATATTTTCCTCTACAGACTGCTTTAAATGTGTCCCAGAGATTCTGGTACGTTTTGTCTTCATTTTCGTTGGTTTCAAAGAACTTCTTTATGTCTGCCTTCATTTCATTGTTTATCCAATCAACATTCAAGAGCCAGTTGTTCAGTTTCCTTGAAACTGTGCAGTTCTGAGTTATTTTCTGAATTCTGAGTTCCAACTTGATTGCACTATGGTCTGAGAGATTGTTTGTTATGATTTCCGTTGTTTTGCATTTGCTGAGGAGTGCTTTACTTCCAATTATGTGGTCAATTTTGGAGTAGGTGTGATGTGGTGCTGAGAAGAATGTATATTCTGTGTTTTTGGGGTGGAGAGTTCTGTTAATGTCTATCAGGTTTGCTTGTTCTAGGTCTAAGTTCAAGTCCTGGATATCCTTGTTAATTTTCTGTCTGGTTGATCTGTCTGCTATTTACAGTGGAGTGTTAAACTCTCCCACTATTATTGTGTGGGAGTCCAAGTCTCTTTGTAAGTCATTAAGAACTTGCCTTATATATCTGGGTGCTCCTGCATTGGGACCATATATATTTACAATTGTTAGCTCTTCCTGTTGTTTTGATCATTTTACCATTATGTAATGACCCTACATGTCCCTTTTGATCTTTGTTGCTTTAAAGTCTATCTTATCAGAGACGACAATTGCAACTCCTGCTTTTTTTTTTTGCTCTCCATTTGCTTGGTAAATCGTCCTCCATCCTTTTATTTTGAGCCTTTGTGTATCTTTGCGTGCTAGGTGGGTTTCCTGGATACAGCACACCTATGGGTTTTGGTTGTTATCCAATTTGCCAGTCTGTGTCTTTTGATTGGTGCATTTAGCCCATTTATATTTAGGGTTAATATTATTATGTGTGAGTTTGATACTGCCATTTTGATGCCAACTGGCTCTTTTCCCCGTTTGTTTATGTAGATTCTTCATTTTGTTGATGATCTTTAGCATTTGCTATGCTTTTATGATGGCTGGTACTGGTTGTTTCTTTCTATGTGTAGTGCCTGTTTCCGGAGCTCTTGTAAAGCAGGCCTAGTGGTGACAAAATCTCTGAGTACTTGCTTGTTCATGAAGGATTTTATTTTTCCTTCACTTATGAAGCTCAGTTTGGCTGGATATGAAATTCTGGGTTGAAAGTTGTTTTCTTTGAGGATGTTGAATATTGGCCCCCACTTTCTTCTGGCTTCTAGAGTCTCTGCCGAGCGATCTGCTGTGAGTCTGATGGGCTTCCCTTTGTGGGTGACCCGACCTTCTCTCTGGCTGCCCTTAGTATTTTCTCCTTCATTTCAATTCTGGTGAATCTGAAGATTATGTGCCTTGGGGTTGCTCTTCTTGCAGAGTATCTTTGTGGTGTTCTCTGTATTTCCTGGAGTTGAGTATTGACCTGTCTTGCTAGGTTGGGGAAATTTTCCTTGATAATATCCTGAAGAGTGTTTTCCAGCTTGGATTCATTCTCTTCATCACATTCTGGTACACCTATCAAACGTAAGTTGGGTCTCTTCACATTGTCCCACATTTGTTGAAGATTTTGTTCATTCCTTTTTGTGCTTTTTTCTTTAATCTTGGTTTCACCTTTTATTTCATTGAGTTGATCTTCAATTTCTGATATTCTTTCTTCTGCTTGGTCAATTCGACTGTTGAAACTTGTGCATGCTTCATGAAGTTCTCGTGTTGTGTTTTTCAGCTCCTTCAATTCATTCATATTCCTCTCTAAGTTGTCCATTCTTGTTATCAATTCCTTTAATTGTTTTTCAATCTTTTTTCAAGATTCTTTTTTTCTTTGCACTGATTTAGAACATGTTCTTTTAGCTCAATGAAGTTTCTCATTATCCACTTTCTGAAGTCTGATTCCGTCATTTCGTCACACTCATTCTCCGTCCAGCTTGTTTCCCTTGCTGGTGAGGAGTTTTGGTCCTTTGTAGGAGGTGAGGTGGTTTGGTTTCGGGTGTTTTTCTCCTTTGTGTGCTTGTTTCTTCCCATCTTTATGGATTTATCCGCCTGTCGTCTTAGTAGTTGCTGATTTTTCAATTGGGTCCTTTTGTGGATGCTGAGATTGTTGATGATGAAGTGTTTCTGTTACTTAGTTTTCCTTCTAATGGTCTAGCCCCTCTGCTGTATGAGTGCTGAGGTCCACTCCAGGCCCTGCTTCTCTGGAGTATACCTGTAGTAGCTGTGGAACAGTGAGGGATGATACCAGTTTCTTTTTCTGCTCTCTTTGTTCCAGAATGATGCCCACGAAATGTCAGTCTGATTAGTCCTTTTTTGGGGTGACTTTTTGGATATACAGGGGTCAGGGAGCTGCTTAAGGAGACGGTCTATGCTTTATAGGAGCTCCAGTGCTGAGCTGTGACCTCCGTTGTTCGTTCAGTGTTGTTGGGAGGTTGTTTATGTCTGTTGCAATAGAACTCATAAAACACCACCCTTTTTTTACCCCCTTAGATGCTCTGTCTCAGGGAGTTGGGGCTTTCTTTATGAGTATCTGTTGCACTCTCCTGCCCCACTAGGTGGTAGTCTATTCACTCTTTTCCTGTCGGGGCTGTGACCTGCTAGCGCGGGTCCGCCCTGTTGCTCTGGAGCGCTCCCCCCTCCTGGTGGAGTCTCTCTGTTATGGTAGGTTGCCTGGGAAATGGTAGGCTGCGTCAGCCCTTGGCGGTACTTCAGTAGTGGCAGATTGCCTCAGCAATGGTGGACGCCCCTCCCTCACCGGGCTGCACCGTCCTAGATGCTGGCAGCAAAACTCTCAGCTCCAAGCGTCTCCAGTCACCGCCCTGCTTGTTCCCGTGAGGGTGGGACCGCCAAGCCCGAGCACCCAGCTCCCTACCTCACAGTCCGTCCTCTCTCTCTCTCACTCCCTCTCTGCAAGCTGAAAGATCGACTCTCTCACTGGCGCCCCAGTAGCCTGCCGATAGGGCACTGGGATCCGTGCGATCTCCCGTGCCGCTGCCCACTTCACCGGCTCAGATCACGCTTCCCAGGAAACTCCTGGTCTGGCTCACTGTCCAAGTCCCATTCAAACAGATGGACATGCCAATCTGCCCTTTTAAATCTCAGATTGCCAGTTTAACAGGGAACCCAGACCAGTGAGTTCCATGCGGGGTCCCACTGCGGCACCGGCCGAAGCAGCCACGTGAGCCGGTTGCATTAGCTGGCAAAACATCTCGTGTCTCTCCCACACCTGGGACTTTCAACGCTCTGTGGGCAAAAAAGGTCCATTGGAGAATGAGGCTAGGACTCACCCTCTGCGCCTTCACTGAGAGCTGCAATCCTGAGTTGCTTCTACGACGTCATCTTGAGAGTCCATCAGGATTCTATTTTATATAGCTACTTACTAAGGGCCTCACTGAATAATGCACACCTGGAGAATTGTCTGGAGACTATTTGATATGGACGTTCGCCCAGGGACTCAGTGGAAAATGCAGAGCTGAGAAATAGTCAAGAGGACAGAGTCAGGAGTCTATTATATGTGGTCACACGTTCAGAAACTGACTGAAGAATACACCCCTTGGGAATAGTCAGATTCCAGGTCATATGGTCACTCAATCACAGCATTACGGAATAATGCACAATGGGGCAATAATAAAAAGTCTATTTCATACTGCCTCTCATTTGGAGCTTCATTGCATAATTAACAGCTGTGGAGGAGTGAGGATCATATTGACGGTAACCCCAAATAAAGCAGCTCCGGGAATGATGCACACATGTGTGATAGTCAGGAGACTGATATAGACTCTCATACAGAACCTCTTCGAAAATTGCACATGTGGGGAATAATCACTAGTTTATTTCATATGGCTGTGCGTTTGGAGAGTCAAAAAATAATGCACACCTGTGGAGTAAAATTCGGTCTATTTTATAAGGCCACTCTTTCAGTGTTTTAGTGAATAACATGTATATCTGTTAAGTCAGGAAACTGTTTCACATGGCCACTCATTCTGGGTCTCTGTGAATAATACTCTCCTCAGAAACAGTCAAGCGTCTACTTCAAATGCCTACACATTCAGAGTCTCTGTAAGTAAAGAACAACTGGGCAATACACCTGAGTCTCTTTTTTATGTCCACGAAGTCAGAGTCTGATTCAATAATGCCCACCTGGGGAAGAGTTAAGGGTCTACTTCACGAAGCCACTCATTTTGATCCTCAGTGAATAATTCACACCAGGGTAATAGTCGAACATTTTTTGTATGGCCACTCATTCTGTGCCTCCCTGAATGATACACACCTGGGGAATTCTCAGGATTATATTTCATACTACCACTCATGTAGAACCTTATTGAATAATTCACAAAGGAGCAATAGTCAGGTGTCTATTTTTTATGGCCTCCCATTCAGAGTTTCAGTGAATAATGAGCTTCTATGGAGTAATCAGGACACTGTTTAAGACAGCCATGAATTAAGTGCCTTCCTGAATGACACACACTTTAGTGGTAGCCAGGAGTCTAATTCATATGAACTCTAATTCTGTGTAACGCTGAGTAATACACAACTGGGGGAGTTTCAGGAGTCTATTTGGTATGGACACTCATACCGAACCTGTTGAAATAATGCACACATATAGAATAATGAGGTGTCTATGTCATACGGCTACTCATTCAGACAAACTGTGAATAACGCACATGTGGAGTCATTAGAATTCTGTTTCATATGGCACCTCTTTCACAGCCTCACTGAATATTACCCACTTGTGATATAGTCTGGAGTCTATATTTTATGTCCACTCATTCAGAGAATCTCAAATAATTCACACCTGTGGAATAATCAGATATCTTTTTCCTATGGCTTCCCGTTGAGAGCCTCACTAAATGTATACACATGGATAAATAGTCAGGAATTACTTGTAACTTCTCACTCAGAGTCTCACTAAATAATGCACTCCTGAAGATGGCGTCGTAGAGGCGACTCAGGATTGCAGCTCTCAGTGAAGGCGCAGAGAGTGAGTCCTAGTCACATTGCCGGACTGACGTTTTTTGCCCACAGAACGTTGAAAGTTTCAGGTGTGGAAGAGACATGGGACGCTAGCTCTAGCACAGCTGGCTCTTGGGGCCGGTTCGGCCAGCGCTGTACCACAGTGGCACTTGGCACAGAACTCACTGGTCCTGGTGCCCTGTTAAACAGGCAATGTGAGATGTGGAAGGGCAGATTGGCATGTCCATCTGATTGAACGGGACTTGCACATGAGCCAGACCAGGAGATTCCTGGGAAACGTGATCTGAGCTGATGCATTGGGCAGTGTCACGGGAGATCGCACGGAGCCCAGTGCCCTATCAGCAGGTTACTGGGGCGCCAGTAAGGGAGTCAACCATTCATCTTGGGGAGATGAAGAGAGAGAGAGAGAGGATGGACTCTGAGGCAGGGAGCTGGGGCATCAGGCTTAGCTGGTCCCACCCTCACAGGGACAAGCAGGGTGGCATTTGGAGGCACTCTGACCTGAGAGTTTTGCTGCTGGCATTTAGGGCAATGCAGCCAGGTGAAGGAGGGGCGTCTGCCACTATGGATGCAATCCGCCCCTACTGAAGTACGGCCCAGGGTTGACACAACCTGCTGTTGCCCAGGCAACCTGCTATAACAGAGAGACTCTGTCAGCAGGGTGGAGCGTGCCACAGCAGAATGGAGACTCTCAGCAACAGGGCGGACCCACGCTAGCTGGGCAGAGCCCCAGAAGCCAAATAGTTCATAGACTACCTCCTAGCTTTGCAGGACAGTACAATAGATACTCACAAAGAAAGTCCCACTTTCCTGACACAGAGTATCTAAGTGGGGGAAAAATGGGGGAGGGTTATGAGTTCTGTTGCAGCAGACATAAACACATCCTCACTACAGCTATGAATGAACAACGGAGCACACAACACAGCAATGGAGCTCCTATAAAGCACAGGCTGTCTCCTCAAGCAGCTCCCTGACCCCTGTATATCCAAAGAGTAACCACAAAAAGGACTAATCAGACTGACATTTTGCGGGCATCATTCTGGAACAAACTGGTAGCATCCCTCACTGTTCTGCAGCTGCTACAGATGTACCCCAGACAAGCAGGGCCTGGAGTGGACCTCAGCACTCGTACAGCAGAGGAGCTAGACCACTAGAAGGAAAACTAAGTAACAGAAATAGCTCATCATCAACAATCTGGGCATCCACACAGAGACCCAATTAAAAAGTCAGCAACTACTAAGACGACAGGTGGATAAATCCATAAAGATGGAAATAAACCAGAGCAAAAAGGAGGAAGACACCCGAAACCAAAACACTTCACCTCCTACAAAAGACAAAATCTCCTCACCAGCAAGGGAACAAAGATGGACGAAGCATGAGTGTGACAAAATGACGGAATCAGTCTTCAGAAAGTGGATAATGAGAAACTTCAGTGAGCTGAAAGAACATGTTCTAAATCAGTGCAAAGAAACTAAGAACCTTGAAAAAAAATTGAAAGAAGATTCGAGGAAATGATAACAAGAATGGACAACTTAGAGAGGAATATGAATGAATTGAAGGAGCTGAAAAACACAACACGAGAACTTCACGAAGCATGCAAGAGTTTCAACAGCCGAATTGATCAAGCACAAGAAAGAATATAAGAAGTCGAAGATCAACTCAATGAAATAAAACGAGAAACCAAGATTAAAATTAAAAAGTGCAAAAAAGAATGAAGAAAATCTCCAAGAAATGTGGGACTATGTGAAGAGAACAAACCTACGTTTGATAGGTGTACCAGAATGTGATGAAGAAAATGAATCCAAGCTGGAAAACAGTCTTCAGGATATTATCCAGGAAAATTTCCCCAACCTAGCATGACAGGTCAATACTCAACTCCAGGAAATACAGAGAACACCGCAGAGATACTCCGCAAGAAGAGCAACCCCAAGGAACATAATCGTCAGATTCACCAGGGTTGAAATGAAGGAGAAAATACAAGGGCAGCCAGAGACAAAGGTCGGGTCACCCACAAAGGGAAGCTCATCAGACTCACCACAGATCTCTTGGCAGAGACTCTACGAGCCAGAAGAGAGTGGGGACCAATATTCAACATCCTTAAAGAAAAGAACTTTCAACCCAGAATTTCATATCCAGCCAAACTGAGCTTCATAAGTGAAGAAAAAATAAAATCCTTCATGAACAAGCAAGTACTCAGAGATTTTTGTCACCACTAGACCTGTTTTACAAGAGCTCCTGAAAGAGGCACTACACATAGAAAGAAACAACCAGTACCAGCCATCCCAAAAGCATACCAAATACTAAAGAGCATCAACAAAATGAAAAAACTATATAAGCCAATGGGAAAAACAGCCAGCTAGCATCAAAATGGCAGTATCAAACTCACACATAACAACATTAACCCTAAATGTAAATGGGATAAATGCAACAATCAAAAGACACAAACTGGCAAATTGGATAAGAAACCAAAACCCATCAGTGTGCTGTATTCAGGAAACCCACCTCACACACAAGGATACAGAAAGGCTCAAAATCAAGGGATGGAGGCAGATTTACCAAGCAAATGGAGAGCAAAAAAATCAGGAGTTGCAATTCTCGTCTCTGATAAAATAGATTTTAAAGCAACAAAGATCAAAAGGGACAAAGAAGGTCCATTTCATAATGGTAAAATGATCGATAAAACAAGAAGAGCTAACGATTCTAAACATATATGGACCCAATACAGGAGCACTCAGATATATAAGGCAAGTTCTTAATGACTTACAAAGAGACTTAGACTCCCACACAATAATAGTGGGAGATTTTAACACTCCACTGTCAATAGCAGACAGATCAACCAGACAGAAAATTAACACGGATATTCAGGAATTGAACTCAGATATGGAAAAAGAAAACCTGATAGACATTTACAAAAATCTCCACCCCAAATCCACACAATATACATTCTTCTCAGCACCATATCACACCTACTCCAAAATTGACCACATAATTAAAAGTAAAGCACTCCTAAGCAAATGCAAAACAACCGAAATCATAACAAACAGTCTCTCAGACCATAGTGCAAACAAGTTGGAACTCAGAAGTCATAAAATAACTCAGAACCGCACAGCTTCATGGAAACTGAACAACTGGCTCTTGAATGTTGATTGGATAAACAATGAAATGAAGGCAGAAATAAAGAAGTTCTTCAAAACAAATGAGAACAAAGACACAACGTACTAGAATCTCTGGGACACATTTAAAGCAGTCTGTAGAAAAAAATAGATAGCAATAAGTGCCCACATCAGAAGAGTGGAGAGATCCACAATTGACACCCTATCATCAAAATTGAAAGAGCTAGAGGAGCAAGATCAAAATTCTCAAAACCTAGCCAAGGAAAAGAAATAACTAAGATCAAAGCAGATCCTAAGGAGATAGAGACAAGAAAAACCCTTCAAAAATCAATAAATCCAAGAGCTGGTGTTTTGAAAAGATTAACAAAATAGACAGACCACTAGCCAGACTGATAAAAAAGCAAAGAGAACAACCAAATAGATGCAATAAAAAACGATAATGGGGAAATCACCACAGATTCCACAGAAATTCAAACGATCATCAGAGAATACTACAAACAACTCTATGCACATAAACTAGTAAACCAGGAAGAAATGGATAAATTCCTGGTAGCCTGTGTTCTCCCAAGCCTAAACCAGGAGGAAGCCGAAACTATGAATAGACCAATAACAAGGTCTGAACTTGAGGCAGCAATTAAGAGCTTACCATAGAAAAAAGCCCAGGTCCAGATGGGTACACGGCCGAACTCTACCAGACACACAAAGAGGATCTGGTACCATTCCTTCTGAAACTATTCCAAAAATTCAAATAGAGGGAACCCTTCCCAAATCATTTTATGAGACCAACATCTTCCTGATACCAAAACCCGGCAGAGACTCAACAAGAGAAGAAAACTTCAGGCCAATATCCATGATGAACATAGATGCAAAAATCTTCAATAAAATACTGGCAAACCGAATGCAACAGCACAATAAGAAACTTATCCATCATGATCAAGTAGGACTAATCCCAGGAATGCAAGGCTGGTTCAACATACACAAGTCTATAAATGTAATTCACCACATAACCAGAACAAAAAACAAAAACCACATGATTATCTCAATTGACGCCCAGAAGGCATTTGACAAAATTCAGCAGCCCTTTATGCTAAAAACTTTCAATAAACTTGGTATTGATGGAACATATCTCAAAGTAATAAAAGCTATTTATGACAAACCAACAGCCAATATCATACTTAATGGGCAAAAAGAGAAAGCATTCCCTTTGAAATCCAGCATAAGACAAGGATGCCCTCTCTTACCACTCCTATTCAACATAGTACTGGAAGTTCTAGCCAGAGCAATCAGGAAAGAAATAGAAATAAAGCGTATTCAAATAGGCAAGGTGGAATCCAAATTGTCTCTATTTGCAGACAGCATGTTAGTGTACTTAGAAGACCCCATCACCTCAGCCCAAAAGCTCCTGAAACTGATAAGCAACTTCAGTAAAGTCTCAGGATATAAAATCAATGTGCAAAAATCACAAGCATTCCAATACACAAATAACATCCTTAAAGAACCAAATAAAGAACGAACTGCCATTCACAATTGCTACAAAGAAAATAAAATACCTAGGAATACACCTCACAAGGAACGTCAGGGACCTCTTTAAGGAAAACTACAAAACACTTCTCAACGAAATAAGAGAAGACAAAAAAATGGAGAAATATTCCATGTTCGTGGTTAGGAAGAATCAATATCATGAAAATGACTATACTGCCCAAGGTAATTTACAAAATCAATGCTATCCCCATCAAAATATTATTGAATTTCTTCACAGAACTGGAGAAAACCACCATGAACTTCACATGGAACAAAATAGAGCCCGCATAGCCAAGTCAATTCTAAGCAAAAAGAACACAGTGGGAGGCATCACACTAACAGGTTTCAAACTATACTACAAGGCTACAGTAATCAAAACAGCATGGTACTGGTACCCAAACAGAGATATAAACCAATGGAACAGAACAGAGGCATCGGAGGCAACACAACATATCTACAACCATGTAATCTTTGATAAAACAGACAAAAACAAGCAATGGAGAAAGGATTCCCCGTTTAACATTTGGTGTTGGGAAAACTGGCTAGCCATGTGCAGAAAACAGAAACTGGACCCCTTCCTGACACCTTACACTAAAATTAACTCCAGATGGATTAAAGACTTAAACATAAGACCTGACACGAAAAAAACCCTAGAACAAAATCTAGGCAAAACCATTCAGGACATAGGAGTAGGCAAGGACTTCATGAATAAAACACCAAAAGCATTGGCAACAAAAGCCAAAATAGACAAATGGGACATAATCAAACTTCATAGCTTCTGCACGGCAAAAGAAACAGTCGCTAGAGTGAATCGGCAACCATCAGAATGAGAAAAAAATCTTTGCAGTTTACACATCTGACAAAGGGCTGATATTCAGAATTTACAAAGAACTCAAACAGATTTACAGGAAAAAAAACAAACAAGCCCATTCAAAAATGGGCAAAGGATATGAACAGACACTTTACAAAAGAAGACAAACATGAGGCCAACAAACATATGGAAAAATGCTCATCATCACTGGTCATTAGAGAGATGCAAATCAAAACCACATTGAGATACCTTCTCATGCTAGTTAGAATGGCGATCATTAAAAAATCTGGAGACAGCAGATGCTGGAGAGGACGTGGAGAAAGAGGAACACTCTTACACTGTTGGTGGGAGTGTAAATTACTTCAACCATGGTGGAAGACAGTGTGGCAATTCCTCAGAGACCTAGAAATAGAAATTCCATTTGACCCTGCAATCCCATTACTGGGTAGATATCCAAAGGACTATGAATCGTTCTACTATAAGAACACATGCACACGAATGTTCATTGCAGCACTGTTAACAATAGCAAAGAACTGGAACCAACCCAAATGCCCAACGATGATAGACTGGACTGGGAAAATGTGGCACATATACACCATGGAGTATTATGCAGCAATCAAAAATGATGAGTTTGTGTCCTTTGTAAGGACATGGATGAATCTAAAGAACATCATTCTCAGCAAACTGACACAAGAACAGAAAAAGAAATACCGCATATACTCACTCATAGGTGGGTGAGAAAAATGAGAACACATGGAGACAGAGAGTCGGTCTACTATACACTGGGGTCTATTGGGGGGAATGGGGGAGGGACAGCGGGGGGCTGGGGAGGGATAGCCTGGGGATGAATGCCAAGTGTGGGTGAAGGGGAGGAAGGCAGCAAAACACACTGCCATGTGTGTACCTATGCAACTATCTTGCACGTTCGGCACATGTACCCCAAAACCTATAATGCAATAAAAATTAAAAAAAAAAGACTTAAACATAAGAACTGACACCATAAAAACCCTAAAAGAAAATCTAGGCAAAACCATTCAGGACATAGGAGTAGGCAAGCACTTCATGACCAAAACACCAAAAGCATTGACAACAAAAGCCAAAATAGACAAATGGGACCTAATGAAACTCCACAGCTTCTGCACGGCAAAAGAAACAGTCACTAGAGTGAATCGGCAACCATCAGAATGGGAAAAAAATCTTTGCAGTTTACGCATCGGACAAAGGGCTGATATCCAGAATTTACAAAGAACTCAAACAGATTTACAGGAAAAAAACAAGCCCATTCAAAAATGGGCAAAGGATATGAACAGACACTTTACAGAAGAGGACATACATGAGGCCAACAAACACATGAAAAAATGCTCAGCATTACTGGTCATTAGAGAGATGCACATCAAAACCACATTGAGACACCATGTCACACCAGTTAGAATGGCGATCATTAAAAAATCTGGAGACAACTGGTACTGGAGATGATGTGGAGAAGTAGGAACACGCTTACACTGTTGATGGGAGTGTAAATTAGTTCAACCATTGTGGAAGACAGTGTGGCAATTCCTCAAGGACCTTGAAATAGAAATCCCATTTGACCCAGCAATCCCATTACTGGGTATATATCCAAAGGACTATCAATCGTTCTACTGTAAGAACACATGCACACGAATGTTCATTTCAGCACTGTTTACAATAGGAAATACCTGGAACCAACCAAAATGCCCATGGATAATAGACTGGACTGGGAAAATGTGGCACATATACACCATGAAATTTTATGCAGCAATCAAAAATGATGAGTTTGTGTCCTTTCTAATAAAATGGATGAATCTGGAGAACTTCATTCTCAGCAAACTGACAAAATAACAAAAAACGAAATACCGCATATTCTCAATCATAGGCGGGTGAGAAAATTGAGAACACATGGACACAGGCAGGGGGTCCACTACACACTGGGACTATTGCTGGAATGTGGGAGGTACAGCGTGGGGGCTGGGGAGGGATAGCCTGGGGATAAATGACAAGTGTGGGTGAAGGGGAGAAAGGCAGCAAAACACACTGCCATGTGTGTACCTATGCAGCTAACTTGCACGTTCTGCACATGTACCACGAAACCTACAATGCAATAAAAATTAAAAACTGGAAGAAAGCAATAAACACGTATTAGGAATAAAAAAGAATAATGCACACCTGTGGAGTAGTCAGGAGACTTTTTCATGTGGCCTCTCATTGAATGTATCATTGAAATATGTGCTGTAGTCAGGACACTCTTTCATGTAGACACATATTCAGATCCTCAGGGCATAAGATGGACCCTTGATATAGTACGAAATCTAATTAGTATGGCCACATCTTCTGATGCTCACTAAAGAATACACACCTGGAGAATAATTTGTAGTCTATTTTCGATGGACATTCATTAAGAACCTTGTTAAATAACGGAGACCTGTGGAGTAGCCAGGAGTCTATTCCATTTGGAAACACATTTATGGCCTTAGTGCATAATATGCACGTGTGGATTAGTCAGGATTACATTTGATATGGCCACTGATTCGTGAACTCAATGAATAATGCACAAATGTAAAGTACTCCACAGTTTATTTCATATAGCCACTCATAGATTCACTGAATAATAAAATTATTTGAGATAGACTGCCTCCTGTTTCATATGGTCATACAAAAAGAGCCTCACTGAGTGACACACACCTGGGAAAGATTTAGGAGTGAGCTTTACATAGCCTTTCATTTGCAACATAAGAGAACAATGCACACGTGTGTAATAGACACTATTCTATTTTATATGGCCACAAAATCAAAGCCTGACTCAGTAATACACAACTTTGGAATGGTCACTAGTCTATTCCATATGTGCAAATATTTAGAGTCAGAGTCATGCCTGTAGACTAGTCAGGAAACAATTTCATATGGCCAAATTTTCAGAAACTCGGTGAATAATAAATACCTGAGGAATACTCTGGACGCTATTACACATGCCCTTTCTTCAGAGGATCATTGAGTAAAGAACTCCTGTATTATAGTCAGAATTATATTTCATATAGCCACATACTGAGAGCCTAATTGAATAACAGACACCTAGGAAAAGTCAGGATTCTATTTCATATAGCCACTCATTTACAACCGACTGTAAAACCTCACGCCTGCATAGTATAAAGGAGTCTGTATTTTATGGCTACACATTCAGGGCCTCAAAGAATAATGCAGACATATGGAAGTGTTAGGAGTGTACCTGACATGGCCACTTATTCAGTTCCTCATTGAAGAATCATATATATCTGGAAAATACTCAGGCTTCTATTACATATAGCCACTTATTAAGAGACTCACTGAATAATGCACACCTGGAGAACTGTCTGGAGACTATTTGATATCAACATTCACCCAGCGACTCAGTGGAAAATGCAGAACTGAGAAATAGTCAAGAGGACAGAGTCAGGAGTCTATTTTATGTGGTCTTTTGATCAGAAACTGAATGAAGAATATACACCTTGGGAATAGTCAGAGTCCAGGTCATATGGCCACTCAATCACAGCATTACAGAATAATGCAAAATGGGGCAATAATAAGGAGTCTATTTCATGTGGCCTCTTATTCAGAGCTTCATTGCATAATAAACAGCTGTGGAGGAGTGACTACCCTATTGACAGTAGCCCCAAATAAAGCAGCTCCGTGAATGATACACACATGTGTGACAGTCAGGAGACTATTTGATATGGACACTTACACAGAACCTCCTCGAATATTGCACATGTGGAGAATAATCACTAGTCTATTTCATATGGTGGTTCGTTTGAAGAGTCGAAAAATAATGCACACCTGTGGAGTAAAATGCGCTCTATCTCATAAGGCCACTCTTTCAGTGTTTTAGTGAATAACATGTTTATCTGATAAGTCAGGAATCTCTTTCACATGGCCACTCATTCTGGGCCTCTGTGAATAATACTCCCCTCAGAAACAGTCAAGGGTCTACTTCAAATGCCTAGACATTCAGATTCTCTGTAAGTAATGAAAACATGGACAATACACCTGAGTCTTTTATTTATGTCCAGTTAGTTTGAGTCTCATTCTATAATACACACCTGGGGAAGAGTTAAGAGTCTACTTCATGTAGACACACATTTAGATCCTCAGTGAATAATTCACACAAGGGTAATAGTCGAGAATTTTTAATATGACCACTCATTCTGTGCCTCCCTGAATGATACACACCTGGGGAATTCTCAGGATTCTACTTTATACTACCACTCATTTAGAACCTTATTGAATAATTCACAATGGAGCAATAGTCTGTTGTCTATTTTGTATGACCTCTGATTCTGTTTCAGTGAATAATGAACTTCTATGGAGTAATCAGAACATGGTTTAAGATAGCCATGAATTAAGTGCCTTCCTGAATTACACAACCTGGGTGGCAGTGAGGAGTATATTTCATATGAATTCTAAATCTGTGTAACACTGAGTAATACACAGAAGCACTTCAAATATTGCACATGTGAATAATAATCACCAGTCCATTTCATATGGTCGTTCGCTTGGAGAATCAAAAAATAACATGGGAGAGGGATGATACACACAGGAGAGTGGAGGGTACACACAGGAGACAGTTGGTACACAAAAAAGAGAAGAGGATACACAAAGGAGAGGGGGCTACACACAGGAGAGTAAGGGATACACAGAGGAGAGAGGAGGATACACAAAAGAGAGAGGAGGATAAACACAGGAGAAAGAAATACACACAGGATAAAGAAGCATACACACAGGACCGGGTGATACACACAGGAGAAAGAAGAATAAACAGAGGAGAGAGAAAGATACACACAGAACAGGGGGAAACACACAGGAGAGAGAAGCGTACACACAGGAGAAAAAAGGATACACACAGCAGAGAGGAGGATACACACAGAAGAGAGGGGATACACAGAGGAGAGTTGGAAATACACACAGGAGAGAGAAAGTGTACACACAAAAGGGAGGGGATTACACATGGGAGAGGGGGATAAATACAGGAGAGAGGAGTACACAAACTGGAGGTCGGGGGGATACACAGAGGAGAGAGGAAAAATACACACAAATAAGAGGGTTGATATACACAGAAGAGAAAATGATACACACAGGAGAGAGAAGGATACACACAGGAGAAAGGAGAATACAAACTGGAGAGAGAAAGGTACACACAGGAGAGGGGGATACACACAGGAGTGAGGAGGATTCACACAGGAAAGAATAGAATACACAGCAGACAGGAGGATACATATAAAAAGAAAAGTGTACACACGGTAGACAGAAAGATACACACAGGAGAGAGAAGGATACAAATAGGAGAGTGGTGATACAAACAGGGGTGATAAGAGGTCACACAGGAGAATAGAGGATACACACATGAGAGAGATGGATACACACAGGAGAGAGGAGTATACACACAGCAAAGAGGAGGATACACCCAAAATAGAGGACCTACACAATGGAGTGAGAAAGATCCACACAGGAGAGAAGGGAATGCACACAGGAGAGAGGTGGATAAACACAGAAGTGGAACATACACACAAAAGAGAGGAGATACACACAGAAGAGATAAGGAATACACACAAAGAGTGGTGATCCATACTGGATAGTTGAGGGTACACACAGGAGAGAGGGGGTACACACAGGAGAGAAGATGATACACAAAAAAAGGGATACACACAGGAGAGTAAAAAATAAAAAGAGGAGAGAGGACGATACACAAAGAAGAGAGGAGGATAAACAGCACAGAAAGAAATAAACACAGGAGAGAGGGGCATACACAGAGAAGAGGGGGATACACACAGGAGAAAAATGGATAAACACAGGAAAGAGGAGGAAACACACAGGAGAGGGGGATACACACAGGAGAGAGGGGCATAGACACAGGAGAAAACAGGATACACACAGCAGAGAGAAAGATACACACACACAGGAGAGAGGAGATACACAAAGGAGAGAGGGGGATACACAGAGGAGAGGGAAGGGATACACACAGGAGGTAGGGTGTTGCACACAGGAGAAAAGAGGGATACACAGAGGAGAGAGAAGGGATAACCACAGGAGAGAGGAGCACGCACGCCAGAGTGGGGGATACACAAAGGAGAGAGGAGGATGCACACAAAAGAGAGGAGGAGACACACAGGAGAAAGGAGGATACAAGAAGGAGAGAGGAGAGCAAACTCAAAATAAAGGAGAATACACACAGGAGAGAGGACATACAGGCCAGAGAGAGGAGGATACACACACGAGAGAGAAAGATACACACAGGCGAGAGGAGAATACACAGAGAATAGTGGAGGATACACACAGGAGAGGGGGGATACACACAAAGAAGAGGGAGATACTAAGGAAGGGAGGAAAATAAACACAAAAGAAAGGGGATACACACAGGAGAGAGAAGGATACCAACAGGAGAGAGAAGGATACACACAGGAGAAAGGAGGATACACAAAGGAGAGGGGAAACACACAGGAGAGAGGGGGATACACACAGGAGAGGAAAGGGATACACACAGGAGGTAGGGTGTTACACACAGGAAAAAAGAGGGATACACAGAGGAGAGAGAAGGGATAACCACAGGAGAGAGGAGGATGCACGCTGGAGTGGGGGATACACAAAGGAGAGAGGAGGATGCACACAAAAGAGAGGAGGAGACACACAGGAGAAAGGGGGAAACAAGAAGGAGAGAGGAGAGAAAACTCAAAATAAGGGAGAATACACACAGGAGAGAGGAGCATACAGGCAAAAGAGAGGAGGATACACACACGAGAGAGAAAGATACACACAGGCGAGAGGAGAATACACACAGAATAGTGGAGGATACACACAGGAGAGAGGGGGATACACACAAAGAAGAGGGAGATACTAACGAAGGGAGGGAAATAAACACAAGAGAAAGAGGATACACACAGGAGAGAGAAGGATACACACAGAAGAAAGGAGGATACACAAAGGAGAGAAGAAACACACAGGAGAGAGGGGGATACACACAGGCGAGAAAGATAAACACAGAAGAGGGGGTATACACAAAGGAGAGAGAAAGATACACACGAGAGGGCGGTACACAAATGAAAATGGGAATTACGCACAGGAGACAGGAGGATACACACAGAAGAGAGGGTGAATACACAAAAAAGAGAGGGGAATACACACAGGAGAGTGAAGAATACACAAAGGAGGGAGGGTAATACACACAGGAGAGAGGGGGATACACACAGAGAAAAAAAGGATAAATAAACAAAAGAGAAAGATACACATCAAAAAAAGAAGGATAAAGAGAGAAGAGAGGAGGACACACGTAGGAGATTGGAGGATACACAGGAGAAAGGAGAATAAACACAGGAGAGGGGAGGATACATGCAGGAGAGAGGAGGATACACACAAGAGAGAGGATAAATATACACAGGAGAGAGAAAGATACACACAGGAGTGGCGTGATACACATAAAAGAGAAAAGGGTACACACAGTAGAAAGTAGAATACACACAGGAGAAAGGAGAATATACAAAGGAAAGGGGGATAAACACTGGAGAGAGGGAGATACACCAAGGAGAGAGGATACACAAAGACGAGAGGAGGATACACACAGGAGGGGGAATACACACAAAAAAGGAGACCATAAACACAGGAGAGGGGGATACACACAAGAGAAAGAAAAATACACACAAAAGAAAAAATGATACACACAGGACAGGGAGATACACACATGAGAGTGGGGCGTACACACAGGAGAGAGGAGGATACACACAGCAGAGTGGAGGATACACACAGGAGAGAGGGGATACACACAAGAGAGAGGAAGATAAAAACTGGAGAGACGGAAGATACACACTGGTTAGAGAAAGATACACACAGGAGAGGGGGATACACACAGGAGAGAAAAGGATACACACAGGAAAGAAGAAAATACACACAGGAGAGAGGAGAATACACACAAATGAGGGAAGAATACACACGGTACACAGAAGGATACACACAGGAGAGAGAAGAATACACAAAGGAGAGATGAGGGTTCACATAGGAGAAAAGAGGATATATACAGGAGATAGACGCATACACACAGGAGAGAGGAGTATACACACAGCAGAGAGAAGAATACACACAGGATAGACGGTATACACAGAAGAGTGAGGAAGATCCACACAGGAGAAAAGAGAATGCAAACAGGAGAGAGGTGGATACAAAGAGAAATGGGGCCAACACACAGCAGAGAGGAGAATTTACGCAGGAGAGAGCAGAATACACACAAGGGAGAGTGGGATACACACAGGAGAGAGGGGGGATACACACGGAGAGTGGTGATACACACAGGACAGTGGAGGGTACACATAGGAGAGAGGGGTTAACACAAGAGAGAAGAGGATACACAAAGAAAAAATGGATACACACAGGAGAGTAGAAAATAAACAAAGGAGAAAGAAGGATACACACAGAAGAGAGGAGGATAATCACATGAGAGGGGGATAGACATAGGAGAGAAGAGCATACACACAGGAGAGGGGGATACACAAATGTGGGGATCACTCCTGCAAAGGGCCCTTGACAGGACCCTCGCCATCTTGAGCTTGAGCCCATACACGTTTCTTCTCTCCTGGAGGCTATTGAGCTAAGGGGAAAGAGGAAGTCTGGTTGCACTGACTCTTTAATCATTTATTTTTGCCTCTGACATTTGCAACAGAATGGCTGAGCTCAGGCTTTGTGGTCTAATGAGACATTGTATAGTTAGACATTGTGTGCCTCCTAGTTCCTTCTCTGCACAATGACTGTATGACTTTATTTACCTCTGCTAACTCAATCATACTGTTTGCATATAATCCTATATGAATAGGTAAGTTTAGAATGACATTTGGAAACGTCCAGCTGTACCTTATTAACGATCTTATTGCTTGCTTGACTTATTTTAGATGAGCATATGTTTAGATTTATGACGCCCTTTTTCGCAAACTTTATTATCCCTTTGCTCTACACCCTATGATTATAAGTAATACTTTCTGTACCCCTTTTCTTGTGATTTTTGTTATTGGTTTTATTTCAAGATACAATGGAATGTACGTCACTCCTCAAGCGCTAAAAGGTATATAACCTGTGGTTTGCACAAATAAACTTGCTGCTTTGGCACTTGCTGTCCTGGTATTGCCTGGCAGTCCTCCAGACCCCACTTTCTATTTGTCTTTTCTTCCGTGCACTCCCTCTTCCAGGTTGAGAACATTTGAGTGGGGCTGAGGCTCTCCGCTGGTCGGAAGGCCCCCGGCAGACGTGCTGGACCCCCACACACAAAAGAGAGAGGGGCGTAGACACAGGAGAAAGGAGGATACACACAGCAGAAAGGAGGATACACACAGGAGAGAGGAGATACACAGAGGAGAGAGGGAGATACACTCAGGAAAGAGAAGGAATACACACAGAAGAGAGGGGATTACACACTGGAGAAAAGACTGATATGCACAGGAGAGAAATTGATACCAACAGGAGCGAGAAGGATACACACAGGAGAGAAAAGAATACACTCAGGAGAGAGGAGAATGCACACAGAAGAGAGAAGGATACATACAGGAGAGAGGAGGAGACACAGAGGAGAAAGAAGGATACACGCAGGAGAGAGGAGGATACACACAGGAGAGAGAAGGATACACACAGGAGAGGGGGATAACAACAGGAAAGAGGGGCATACACCCAGGAGAGGGGATACACACAGGAGAAAGGGGGATATACACTGGAGAGAAAAGGATACACACAGGAGTGGGGGACACACACAAAAAGAGGGGCGTACACAGAGGAGAAAGAAAAATACCCACAGCAAAAAAAAAGAATACACACAAGAGAGAGAAGATGCACACAGGAGGAAAAAGGATACACAGGAGAGAGAGAAAAATACACACAAAAGAGGGAAGGATACACACAGAAGACAGAAGGATACACACAGGGTAGTGGGGGATACACAAAAAAGAGGGGTGATTCATACAGGAGAGAGGAGGGTACACAGAGGATTAAGGGGGATACACACAGGAGAGAGGAGGATACACACAGGATAAGGGGATAAACACAGGAAAGAGAGGGATACACACAGAAGAAAGGATACACACAGGAGAGAGGAACATACACAAATAAAAGGGTGATAAACAAAGGAGAAAGGGGGATAAACAAAGGAGAGAAAAGTATACACACAGAAAACGGTGATACACACAGGAGAGAGTGGCGTAAACACAGGAGAGGAGGAAACAAACAGGAGAGGGGGATACACACAAAAGAGGGGGAAACACAAAGAAGAAAGGGCGGATACACACAGGAAAGAAAGGTGTTACACACAGGAGAGAAGGGAAAAACACACAAAAAAAGGGGAGGGATAAACACAGTAGAGAGAAAAATACACAAAAAAGAGAAGGATACACACAAGAGAGAAAAGTATACACACAGGAGAGGGGCATACACAAAAGAGAAAGGGGGTACACACAGGAGCGTTGGATACATAAAGAAGACAGAAAAATTCACACAGGGAAGAGGGGGATACACACAAGGTATGGGGATACAAACAGAAGAGAGGAGGATACATAAAGGAGAAAGGAGAATACACACAGCTGATAGGAGGATACACACAGGAGAGAGAAGGATACATAAAGAAGAGGGGAAACACACAAGAGAGTGAGGGAATCACACAGGCGAGAAAGACAAACACAGAAGGGAGTGGATACACACAGGAGAGAGGGGAATACACACAGGAGAGAAAAATACACACAGGAGCGAGGGGTTTATGCACAGGAGAGAGGAGGATACACACAGGAGAGAGGGGGGATACACAAAGAAGAGAGGGGGATACACACAAAAGAGTGAAGCATACACACAGGAGGGAGGAAAATACAAACAAGAGAGAGGAGGATACACAGAGAGGGAAAAGAATAAATACAAAAGAGAGGAGGATACACACAAAAGAGAGGAGGATTCAAATAGAAGAGAGGAGGATACATGCAGGAGATTTGGGGATACACAAAGGAAATAGGAGGATACACACAAAAGAGGGGAGGATACACACAGCAGAGAGGAGTATACACAAAGAAAAGGGGCATGCACACATGAGAAAGGGATATTCTCACAGGAGCGTTGGATACATATAGGAGACAGGGAAATACACAACACAGAGAAGGGGTTAAACACAGAACATGTGGATACACACAGCAGAGAGGGGGATTTACACAGAAGAGGGGAATACACACAGGAAAGATGGAGATCCACACAGGAGAGAGGGAAATACACACAGGAGAGAGGGCGTTACCCATAGGAGAGTGGTGGGATACACACAGGAGAGAGTAGGATACACACAAAAGAGAGGAGCATATACAGAGGACAGAGAAGGTTACGCACAGAATAGAGGAGATTTCACACAATAGAGAGAATGATGCACACAGGAGAGAGAAAAATACACACAGGAGAAAGGGGTATACACACAGGTGAGGGGAATACACAAAGGAGAGAGGGGCATACACACAGGAGAGAGAAAAGATACACACAGGAGAGAGAGGAGGATACACACAAAAGAGATGGGGATACACACAGGAGAGCGGTGATACACACAGGAGAGTAAATTAACCACACAGGAGAGATGAGGATACACAGAGTAGAGGGGGATACACAAAGTAGAAAAAAGCATGTACACAGGAAAGGGGATACACACAGAAGAATGAGGGATACACACAGGAAAGGGGAGGATACACACAAGAGATGGGAATAAACACAGGAGAGAAAATAATACAAACAGGCGAGACGGGATACACACACGAGAAAGGGGGGATACACACTAGAGAAAAAAAATGTTACACACAGAAGAGTGGGCGAAAACACACAGGAGAGAAAAAGAATACACACAGGATAACGGAATATACACGCAGGAGAGAGGAAAATACACACAGGAGAAAAAAGAATACACACAGGAGAGGGGGATACACAAAGTAGAGACGGGCATGCACACACAGAAAAAAGATACAGGAGAAAAAAGGAAACAAACAAAAAAGAAAAAGTTACACACAGAAGAGGGGGATACAAACAGCAGAGAGGGGCGTACACACAGGAGCGAAAAAAATACACACAGGGGAGAGGAAGATACCAAAAGGAGAGAGGGGATACACACAGGAGAGAGGGTGATACACATAGGAAAAAGGGGGGATACACACAAGAGAGATAGGAATTACACACCGGAGAGTGGGGAGAAATACACAGGAGAGAAAAAAGATACACACAGGAGAGTATAAAATACACACAGGAAAGAGAATGATACACACAGGAAAGAGAAGGATATACACAGGAGAGAAGAGGATACACAAATGAGAGAGGAGAATACACACAGGAGAAAAGAGAATACACACAGGAGAGGGGCATACACACAGAAGAGAGGGGATACAAACAAGGGATTTGGATACAAACAGGAGACAAAGTAATACACACAGGAGAGAAGGGGATACACACAGGAGACGGGGACACAGAGAGGGGAGAGGGGGATACATACAGAAGAAAAGAGAATACACACAAGACAGAGGGGCATAGACACAGTAGAGAGGAGGATACACACAGGAGAGAGGGGATACACACAGGAGAGAGGGGGATACACACAGAAGAGAGGGGGATACACACAGGAGAGTGGGGGATACACATAGGAGAAAGGCATAAACACAGACGAGAGGAGGATAAATAGAGGAGAGTTGGGTACACACAAGACACAAGGTAATACACAAAATAGAGAGGGTTATACACACAGGAAAGAGAAGAATGCACACAACAGACAGTGCATACATACAGGAGAGATGAGAATACACAAAGTAGAGAGGGGGATACACACAGGAGAGGGAAATACACACAAAAGAGAAAAAGAAACACACAAGAGACAGGGATACACAAAAAAAAGAGTTGGATACACACAGGAGAGAGGGAAATACACACAGGAGAGAGGGAAATACACACAAGAGAGATGGGCATACCCACAGGAGAGAGACTACACAAAGGAAAGAGGGGGATACACACAGGGAAAAGGGGGATACAAACAAGTGAGTGCAGCAAACACACAGAAGAGAGGGGGATACACACAGGAGAGTGGAGGCTACACAAAGAAGAAAGAAGGATACACAAAGAAGAGCCAGAAACACACAAGAGAGGGGGGATACACACAGGAGAGAGGAGGATACACACAGAAGAGAGGAGGATATACAAAGGAGAGAAGAGAATACACACAGGAGAGAGAAGAATACATACAAGAGAGGGGGATACACACAGAATAGAAAAGGTTACACATAGAAGAGAGGAAGATACACACAGGAGAGAGGAGGCTACACACAGGAGAGAGGAGGATACACAAAGATAAAGGGGAAACACAAAAGAGAGGGGGATTCGCACAGGCGGGGGTATAATCACTGGAGACGGTGGGATACACACATGAGGGGGGGTACACAAAGGAGAAAGGAGGATACACATAAGAGAGAGGAGGCTACACACAGAAGAAAGGGGGATACACAAAGAAAAGGGGGAAACACAAAAAAGAGAGGGGAATCCACATAGGCGAGGGGTATAAACACTGGAGATGGTAAAATACACACAGGAGAGAGGGGTTACAAAAAGGAAAGAAGGATACACACAGGATGGAGCGGTAAAAAGACAAAATAGAGAAGGATACACACAGGAGAGAAGGGTAATACACACAGGAGACTGGGGGATACACCCAGGAAAGTGGGGCATAAACACAGAAGGGAAGGGGATACACACAGGAGAGAGGGGGATACACAAAGTGGGAGAAGGATAAATACAGAAGAGAGGAGAATAAACACAAATGAGTGGAGGATAAAGACAGAATAAAGGAGGATACACGCAGGAGAGAGGACTATACACAAAGGAGAGAAGATACACACAGGAGAGAGGAATATACACACAGGAGAGAGGAAGATACGCAAAGGAGAGACATAGATACACGCAGAAGAGAAGGATAAACACAGGAGAGAGGAAGATACACACAAAACAGAGAAAGATACACACAGGAGAGAGGAGGATACACACAAAAAAGAAAAGGATACACACAGGAGAGAAGGGGATAAACACAGGAGAGGAGGATACAAAAAGGAGAGAAAAGGATACTGTAGAGAGGAATACACGAAGAAGCGAGTTGGATACACACAAGAGGGAGGGAAATACACTTAGGAAAGAGGGGAATACACGCATGAGAGAGAGGCATACCCACAAAAGAGAGAATGCACAAAGGAGAGATGGGGATACACACAGGAAAAAAGGATACAAACAGTAGACTGTGGCATACACACAGAAGGGAGGGGGAAACACACAGTAGAGAGGGGGATACAAACAAGAAAGAAAGGCATACACACAGGAGAGGGTGATACACACAGGAGAAGGGGGATACACACAATTGAGAGAAGAATACACACAGAAGAGGAAGATACACACAAAAACGAGGGGCGTACACACAGGAGAGAGAAGGATAGACACAGCAGAGAGGAGGATACACAAAAGAGAGAGGGGATACACACAAAAGAGAGAGATACACAGAGAAGAAAGAGGGATACACACAGCAGAGAGGGGGGATACACAGAGGGGTGAGGAAAGATTCACACAGGAGAGGGGACATACACACAAGAGAGAGGAGGATACACAGAGGAGAGAGAAAGATACACACAGGAGAGAGGAAGATACAGAGGACAGAGGAAGATACACACAGGAGAGAGAATACACACAAAAGAGAAAAGGATACACAGAGGAGACAGAAGGATACACAGAGAAAAGGGAGATACACACACGAGAAAGGGGGATAAACAAAAGAGAGAGGAGGATACACACAGGAGAGAGGGATACACACAGGTGAGAGAGGCGTACACACAGGAGAGAGGAAGATACACACAGGAGAGTGGAGGATGCAAACAGGAGAGAGGGTATACTCACAGGGGAGAGTGGGATAACCACAGAAGATGGGGTGATACAAACAGAAGAGAAAGAGGTTGCACATAGGAGAGTGGGGGGAAACACAAGGAAAAGAGGAGGGATACACAAAGGATATAGGAAGATACACACAGGAGAGAGAAAAATACACACAGGAGAGGTGCATACACAGAGGAGAGAGGGGGATACACACAGAAGAGTTGGATTCCCACAGAAACAGGGTAATACACACAGGAGAGTGGGGGATACAAACAGGAGTGGGGGATAAACACAGGAGAGAGTGGGATACACACGGGAGAGAGGGGAATACACACAAGAGAGAGGGCCATACACACAGGAGAGAGAAGGATACACACAGGCGAGAGGGGGATACACACAGGAACAAGGAAGATACAAACAGGAGAGTGCAGCATCCACACAGGAGGGAGGGGGATACACACAGGAGAGAGGAAGATCCACACAGGGAAGAGAAATACACACAGGAGAGAGGAGGATACACACAGAAGAGAGGAGGCGACACAGAGAAAAAAGGAGGATACACAAATAAGAGGGGGAAACACACAAAAGAGAGGGAGATACACACAGGCGAGAGGGATACGCCCAGGAGACGGGGAGATACACACAGAAGATAGGGGGATACACACAGGAGTGGGAGATACACACAAAAGAGAGTAGCATACACACAGGAGAGAGGAGGATACACACAGGGGAGAGGGAAAGAAACACACAGGAGGGAGGGGGATACACACTGGAGAGAGGGGAATACAAACAGAAGATTGAGGCGTACAAACAAGAGATTGAGGCATACAAACAGGTGGAAAGAAGATACACACAGGAGATTGAGGCATACACACAGGAGAGAGTGGGATTCACACAGGGAAAGAAGGATAAATACAGGAGAGAGGAGGATACACAAAGGAAAGAGGAAAATACACACAGGAGAGCGGAGGATACAAGCAGTAGAGAGGAGGATACACACAGGAGAGAGAAGGAATACACACAGGAGAGAGAAGGGATACACACAGGAGAGGGGGATACACACTGCAGAGAGGAGGATACACACAGGAGAAAAAAAGATACACATAGGAGAGTGGAAGATACACACACAACAAAGGAAAATACACACAAAAGAAAGGGGGATACACACAGGAGAGAGGGGGATACACACAGAAGTTTGGCGATACACACAGGAGAGAGGAGGGTACACACAGGAGAAAGGTGGATACACACAGGAGGGAGGAAGATACACAAAGGAAAGGGGGATACACACAGCAAAGAGTGGGATACACTGAAAAAAGGAGGATACACACAGGAGAGAAGAGGATAAACACAGTAGAGAAGGATATACACAGGAGAGAGAGGCATACACACAGGAGAGGGAGATACACACAGGAGAAAGGGGAATAGACACAGAAGAGGGGAGAATACCCAGAGGAGACGGGGAAACACACATGAGAACAGGGCGTACACACAGAAGAGCAGAGAATTCAAAAAGCAGAGAAAAGGATACACACTGGAGAGGGGATACACACAAGAGAGAGGGGGATACACACAGGAGAGAGAGGGATACACACAGGAAACAGCGGGGATACACACAGGAGAATGGGGGATACACACACGAGAGAGGAGGGATACACACAAGAGGGAGGAGGATACACACAGAAGAGAGGAGGATACACACAGTAGAGAAAAAGATACACACAGAAGCGGGGGAAACGCACAGGAGAAAGGAGGATACACAGGATAGAGGAGTTCACACACAAAAGAGAGCAGGAAACACACAGGAGACAGAAGAATACACACAGGAGAGAGGGGGATATACACAGGAGAGTGGTGATATACACAGGAGAGAGGAGGGTACACACAAAAGAGAGGGGCATACACACAGAAAAAATGGATAAACACAGGAGAAAAAGTGATACACACAGAAAATAGGAGGATACATACAGGTAAGGGGGATACACAAAGATAAAAGTGCGTACACACAGGAGAGAGGAGGATACAAACAGGAGAGAGGTTATACACACAGGAGAAAGGGGGTATACAGAGGATACTTCAAAGCCTCACTGAATATTACACACTTGTGATATAGTCTGGAGTCTATTTTTTATGGCCACTCATTCAGAGAATCACTAAATAATGCACAACTGCGGAATACTCAGAAGTCTTTTTCCTATGGCAACTAGTTAAGAGCCTCACTAAGTGTACACATCTGGAGAAATAGGATTTATTTTGATTCCCTCATTCAGAGTCTCATTAAATAATGCACACCTGTGGAATAGTCAGGAGACTTTTCCATGTGGCCTTTAATTCGGAGTGTCACTGAATAATGTGGTGTTTTCAGGAGTCTATATAACGTAGACACATATTAGGAGCCACAGTGAATAAGACAGGCCCTTGATACAGTAAAAAATCTAACATGGCCACATCTTCTGAGCCTCACTGAATAATACACACCTGGAGAATAATTTGGAGTCTAGTTTCAATGGACATTCATTCAGAGACTTGGAAAATGATGTACAACTTTGGAGTAGCCAGGAGTCTATTTTATTAGGACACTCATTCATAGCCTCAGTGGATAATATGCATGTGTGGATTAGTCAGGATTACATTTTATATGGCCAGTGACCCGTAACATCAGTGAAAAATGCAAAAATGTAAAATACTTAGCAGTCTATTTCATATGGACACTAATTCAGAGATTCACTGAATAATACCAATATTTGAGATAGACAGCATCCTGTTTCATATTGTTAAACAAAAAGAGCCTCACTGAGTAATGCACACCAGGAGAAGTTTTAGGAGTGTACTTTATATAGCCTTTAATTTACAGAATCAGGAAATAATGCACACGTGTGGAATAGACACTAGTCTATTTTATATTGCCGCAAAATCAAAGCCTTTTCGAATACTGAACATGTGGGGAATAATCACTTGTCTGTTTCATATGGTGCTTCGTTTGGTGAATCAAAAACTTATGCACACCTGTGGAGTAAAATAAGTTCTATTTTAGAAGATCACTCTTTCACTGTTTTAGTGAATAATATGTATATCTGAAAAGTAAGGAATCTCTTTCACATGGCCATTCGTTCATGGCCTCTGTGAAGAATATTCTCCTCAAGAATAGTCAAGTGTCTACTTTAAATGACTACACATTCAGAGACTCTGTAGGTAATGAACACCTGGGCCATACACCTGAGTCTCTTCTTTAAGCCCACTTTGCAGAGTCTCATTCAATAATACACACCTGGATAAGAGTTAAGAGTCTACTTCATGTAGCCACTCATTTAGAGCCTCAGTGAATAATGCACAAAAGGGTAATAATCGAGAATTTTTTATATGGCCACTCATTTTGTGCCCCACTGAGTGATATACACCTGTGGAATTCTAAGAATTCTATTTGATACTTCCACGCATTTAGCACGTCATAGAATAATTCACAATGGAGCAATAGTCAGGTGTCTATTTTATGTAGTCTATCACTCAAACTTTCAGTGAATAATAAACTTCTATGGAGTAATCAGGACGCTGTTTAAGATAGCCACGAATTCATTGCCTTCCTGAATGATACCCACCTGGGTAATCGCCTGGCGTCTATTTCATATAAACTCTAATTTTGTGTATCGTTGAGTAATACACACCTGGGGCAGTGTCAGGAGTCTATTTGGTATGGACACTCAACAGAACCTGTTTGATTAATGCACACATGGATAATAATGAGGAGTCTATGTCATACGGCTAGTCATTCGGACAAACAGTGAATAATGCACATGTAAAAAAATTAGAAGTCTGATTCTTATGGACCCTCTTTCACAGCCTCACTGAATATTCCACACTTGTGATATAGTGCGGAGTCTTTTCTTAATGGCCACTCATTCAGAGAATCACTAAATAATGCACACCTGCGGAATACTCAGAAGTCTCCTTCCTATGACCACTTGTTAAAGCCTCAATAAGTGTACACACCTGGGGAAATAGTCAGGACTTAACATTATCCCCTAATTCATAGTCTCACTAAATAATGCACACCTGTGGAATAGTCAGGAGACTCTTTCCTATGGCCTCTCATTAAGAGCCTCACTAAGTGTACACACCTGGGGCAATAGTTAGGATTTACCTATATCCCATCATTCAGAGTCTCACTGAATAATGCACAACTTTGGAATAGTCAGGAGACTTTTTCATGAGGCCTCTAATTCGGAGTGTCACTGAATAATGTGATGTAATCAGGAGTCTATTTCATGTAGACACATATTCAGAGCCACAGTGAATAAAACAGGCCCTTTATGTTGTAAGAAATCCAATTAATATGGCCACATCTTCTGAGACTCACTGAATAATACACACCTGGAGGATAATTTGGAGTCTGCTTTTGATGGACATTCATTCAGAGCCTCGGTAAATAATGTACACCTTTGGAGTAGCCAGCAGTCTCTTTTACTAGGACACTCATTAATAGCCTCAGTGGATAATATGCACCTGTGGATTAGTCCGGATTTCAATTTATATGGCCACTGACTCATATCCTCAGTGAAAAATGCACAAATCTAAAGTACTCAGCAGTCTATTTCATATAGACACTCATTCATAGATGCACTAAATAATACAAATATTTAATATAGCAGCATCCTGTTTCATATGGTCACACAAAATGAGCCTCACTGAGTAAGGCACACCTATGGAAGTGTTAGGAGTCTACATTATATAGCCTCTCATTTACAGCCTCAGGGAATAATGCACACGTGTGGAATAGACACTGGACTATTTTATATGGCCACAAAATCAAAGCCTGAGTGAGTAATAAACAACTTTGGAATAGTCACTTGTCTATTTTACATGCCCAAATATTTAGATTTAGAGTCAATAATACACGACTGTGCAAAAGTCAGAAAACAATTTCATATGGCCAAAGTTTCAGAGCCTCAGTGAATAATATATCCTGGGAAATACTCAGGACGCTATTACATGTGGCATCAATTTTAGAGCATCCTTGAATAAGAAACACCTCTATTGTAGTCAGAATTCTATTTCCTATAGCCACATATTCAGAGGTTAACTGAATAACATACACCTTGGGAAAAGTTAAAATTCTATTTCGTATAGCCACTCATTTAAAGCCAAAAGTCAAAACGCACGCCTTAGGAGAATTCAGGAGGCTCTATTTTATGGCCAATCATTCAGAGCTTCACAGAATAATACAGACATATGGAAACGTCAGGAGTGTATTTCACATGGCCATTTATTGAGAACCTCTATGAGAAATCTTATATATCTGGAACATACTCAAGATTATACTATATAGAGCTACTTATTCACAGACTCACTGAATAATGCACAGCTAAGGAATAGTCTGGAGTCTATTTAATATTAGTCTTCACCCAGCGACTCAGTGGACAATGCAGAATTGAAAAGTAGTCAAGAGGATAGAGTCAAGGGTTTATGTTATGTGGCCACTCGTTCAGAATCTCACTGAAGAATACACACCTTGGGAATAGTCAGTGTCCAAGTCATATGGACACTCAATCACAGCATTACCGAATAATGGACAATGGGCAATAGTAAGGAGTCTATTTCATATGGCCTGTCATTCGGAGCTTCAGTGCATAATAAACAGCTGTGGAGTAGTGAGGACCATTTTCTGGTAGCCACAAATTAAACAGCTCTGTGAATAATACACACATGTGTCAGAGTCAGGAGACTATTTGACATAGACACTCATACAGAACCATTTCGAATACTGCACATGTGGGGAATAATCACTAGTCTGTTTCATATGATGATTAGTTTGGAGAATCAAAAAATAATGCAAACCTGTTGAGTGAAATGGGTTCTATTTCATAAGGCCACTCTTTTAGTGTTTTAGTGAATAATATGTATATCTGATAAGTCAGAAATCTCTTTCACATGGCCACCCATTCAGGGCCTCTGTGAAGGAAACTCCCCTCAAAAATAGTCAAGGGTCTACTTCAAATGGCTACACATTCAAAGTCTCTGTACATAATGAACACCTGGGCAATACACCTGAGTCTCTTTTTAATGCCCACTTAGTCAGAGACTCATTCAATAATACACAACAAAGGAAGATTTAAGAGTCTACTTCATGTAGTTACTCATTTAGAACCTCAGTGAATAATGCACACCAGGGTAGTAGTCGAGCATTTCTTATATGGCCACTCATTTTGTGCCTCACTGAGTGATATACACCTGAAGAATCCTCAGGATCCTATTTGATGCTACCACTCATTTCGAACCTTATTGAATAATTCAAAATAGAGCAATAGTCAGGTGTCTATTTTATATGGTCTATCATTCAAAGTTTCAGTGAGTAGTAAACTGCTATGGAGTAACCAGGTCGCTGTTTAACATAGCCATGAATTAAGTGCCTTGCTGAATAATACGCACGTGTGTGATAGTCAGGAGTCTATTTCATATGAACTCTAATTTTGTGTATCGCTGAGTAATACACAGCTGGGGCAGTGTCAGGAGTCTATTTGGTATGCACACTCAAACAGAGCCTGTTTGATTAATGCACACATGGATAATAATGAGGAGTCTATGTCATATGGCTACTCATTCAGACAAACTGTGAATAATGCCCATGTGGAGTAATTAGAAGCCTGCTTCATATGGCCCCTCTTTCACAGCCTCCCTGAATATTACACAATTGTGATATAGACTAGAGTCTACTTTTTATGGTTCCTTATTCAGAGAATCACTAAATAATGCAAACCTGCGGAATAGTCATAAGTCTCTTTCCTATGGCCACTCGTTAAGAGCCTCACTAAGTGTTCACAGGTGCAGAAATAGTCAGGATTAACTTTTATACCCTCATTCAGAGTCTCACTAAATAATTCACACTTGTGCAATAGTCAGGAGACGTTTTTATGTGGCCTCTAATTCAAAGTGTCACTGAATAATGTGGTGTAGTCAGGAGTCTATTTTATATAAACTCTAATTTTGTGTATCACTGATTAATACACAGCTGGGGCAGTGTCTGGAGTCTATTTGGTATGGACACTCAGACAGAGCCTGTTTGATTAATGCACACATGGATAATAATGAGGAGCCAATGTCATATGGCTACTCATTGAGACAAACAGTGAATAATACACATGTAAAGTAATTAGAAGTCTGATTCTTAATGACCCTCTTTCACAGCCTCACTGAATATTACACACTTGTGATATAGTCTTGAGTCTATTTTTTATGGCTTCCCATTCAGAGAATCACTAAATAATTCAAACCTGGGGAATAGTCAGAAGTCTCTTTCCTATGGCCGCGCGTTAAGAGCCTCACTAAGTGTAAAGACCTGGGAAAAGAGTCAGGATTTACCATTATCCCCTAATTCAGAGTCTCACTAAAAAAGGCACACCTGCGGCATAGTCAGGAGACTCTTTCCTATGGCCACTCATTAGGAGCCTCGCTAAGGGTACACACCTGGGGAAATAGTCAGGATTTACCTATATCCCTTCATTCAGAGTCTCACTAAATAATGCCCACCTGTGTAATAGTCAGGAGACTTTGTCATGTGGCCTCTAATTTAGAGTGTCACTGAATCATGTGATGTAGTCAGGAGTCTATTTCATGTAGACACATATTCAGAGCCACAGTGAATAAAACAGGCCCTTTATGTTGTAAGGAATCTAATTAATATGACGACATCTTCTGAGCCTCACTGAATAATACACACCTGGAGAATAATTTGGAGTCTATTTTCGATGGACATTCATTCAAAGCCTCGGTAAATAATGTACACCTGTGGAGTAGCCAGGAGTCTATTTTATTAGGACATGCATTCATAGCCTCACTGGATAATATGCACGTGTGGGTATGTCAGGATTCCAATTTATATGGCCACTGACTTTTCACCTCAGTGAAAAATGCACAAATCTAAAGTACTCAGCAGTCTATTTCATATAGACACTCATTCATAGATTTACTAAATAATACAAATATTTAATATAGCAACATCCTGTTTCATATGGTCACACAAAATGAGCCTCACTGAGTAAGGCACACCTAGGGAAGTGTTAGGAGTCTACTAGAAATAGCCTCTCATTTCAGCCTCAGGGAATAATGCACATATGTGGAATAGACACTAGACTATTTTATTTGGCCACAAAATTAAAGCCTGAGTGACTAATACACAACTGTGGGATAGTCACTTGTCTATTTTACATGCCCAGATATTTAGAGTCAGACTCAGTAATACATGCCTGTGGACAAGTCAGAAAACAGTTTCAAATGTCCAAAGTTTCAGTGCCTCAGTGAAGAATACATACCTGGGAAATTCTCAGGACGCTATTACATGTGGCGCCAATTTCAGAGATTCCTTGAATAAGAAACTCTTTTATTGTTGTCAGAATTCTATTTCCTATATTCACATATTCAGAGCCTTATTGAATAACATACACCTTGGGAAAAGTTAAAATTCTATTTTGTATAGCCACTCATTTAGAGCCGAATGTAAAAACGCACGCCTGAGAAGCATTCAGGAGGCTCTATTTTATGGCCACTCATTCATTCACAGAATAATACAGAACTATGAAAATGTCAGGAGTTTATTTCACATGGCCACTTATTCAGAACCTCACTGAGGAATCATATATATCTGGAAAATACTCAGGATTACCATATATATCGCCACTTATTCACAGATTCACTGAATAATGCACAGCTAAGGAATAGTCTGGAGAATATTTGATATGAGTTTTCACCCAGTGACTCAGTGGACAATGCAGAACTGAAAAATATTCAAGAGCATAGAGTCAAGGGTTTATCTTATGTGGTCACTCGTTAAGAACTCACTGAATAATACACACCTTGGGAATAGTCAGTGTCCAAGTCATATGGACACTCAATCACAGCATTACCGAATAATGCACAATGGGGCAATAGTAAGGAGTCTATTTCATATGGCCTGTCATTCGGAGCTTCAGTGCATAATAAACAGCTGTGGAGTAGACAGGACCCTATTTAAGGTAGCCCAAAATTAAGCAGCTCCGTGAATGATAAACACATGTGTCAGAGTCAGGAGACTATTTCACATAGACACTCATACAGAATCTTTTTTTTTAAATTTTTATTGCATTATAGGTTTTGGGGTACATGTGCAGAACGTGCAAGATAGTTGCATAGGTACACACATGGCAGTGTGCTTTGCTGCCTTCCTCCCCTTCACCCACACTTGGTATTCATCCCCAGGCTATCCCCCCAGCCCCCCCCACTGTCCCTCCCCCATTTCCCCCAACTGTCCCCAGTGTATAGTAGACCGCCTCTCTGTGTCCATGTGTTCTCATTTTTCTCACCCACCTATGAGTGAGTATATGCAGTATTTCTTTTTCTGTTCTTGTGTCAGTTTGCTGAGAATGATGTTCTCCAGATTCATCCATGTCCTTACAAAGGACACAAACTCATCATTTTTCATACAGAATCTTTTCGAATACTGCACATGTGGGGAATAATCACTAGTCTGTTTCATATGATGATTAGTTTGGAGAATCAAAAAATAACTCACACCTGTTGAGTAAAATGGGTTCTATTTCATAAGGCCACTCTTTCAGTGTTTTAGTGAATAATATGTATATCTGATAAGTCAGGAATCTCTTTCACATGGCCACTGGTTCATTGCCTCTGTGAAGAATAGTCCCCTCCAAAATAGTCAAGGGTCTACTTCAAATGGCTACACATTCAAAGTCTCTGTATGTAATGAACACCTGGGAAATACACCTGAGTCTCTTTTTTATGCTCACTTAGACAGAGACTCATTCAATAATACACAACAAGGAAAGATTTAAGAGTCTACTTCATGTAGCCACTTATTTAGAACCTCAGATTATTATGCACACCAGGGTAAGAGTCGAGCATTTCTTATATGGTCACTCATTTTGTGCCTCACTGAGTGATATACACCTGAAGAATCCTCAGGATTCTATTTGATACAATCACTCATTTAGAACCTTACCGTATAATTCACAATAGAGCAATAGTCAGGTGTCTATTTTATATGGTCTATCATTCAAAGTTTCAGTGAATAGTAAACTTCTATGGAGTAATCTGGATGCTGTTTAACATAGCCACGAATTAAGTGCCTTGCTGAATGATACGCACGTGTGTGATAGGAGTCTCTTTCATATGAACTTTAATTTTGTGTATCGCTGAGTAATCCACACCTGGGGCAGTCAGGAGTCTATTTGGTATGGACTCTCAAACAGAGCCTGTTTGATTAATGCACACATGGATAATAATGAGATGTCTATGTCATATGGCTATTCATTCAGACAAACTGTGAATAATGCACATGTGGAGTAATTAGAAGTCTGTTTCATATGGCCCCTCTTTCACAGCCTCACTGAATATTACACATTTGTGATATAGTCTGGAGTCTATTTTTTATGGCCACTCATTCAGAGAATCACTAAATAATGCAAACCTGCGGAATAGTCAGAAGTCTTTTTTCTATGGCCACTGGTTAAGAGCCTCACTAAGTGTACACGCCTGGAGAAATAATCAGGATGAACCTTTATCCCATCATTCAGAGTCTCACTAACCAATGCACACCTGTGGAATAGTCAGGAGTCTTTTACATGTGGCCTCTAATTTGGAGTGTCACTGAATAATGTGGTGTAGTTAGGAGTCTATTTCATGTAGACACATATTCAGAGCTTCAGTGTATGAGACAGACACTTGATACGGTAAGGAATCTAATTGTTATGGAAATATATTCTGAACCTCACTGAATAATACACACCTGGGGAAAAATTTGGAGTCTATTTTCGTTGGACATATATTTAGAGCCTTGGAAAATGATTTACACCTGTGGAGAAACAGGAGTCTATTTTATTAGGACACTCATTCATAGCCACAGTGGATAATATGCACGTGTGGATTAGTCAGGATTCCATTTAATATGGCCATTGACTCATAACTTCAGTGAAAGATGCAAACATGTAAAATACTTAGCAGTTCTATTTCATATAAACACTCATTCAGAAATTCACTGAATAATACAAATATTTGAGATAGACAGCATCCTGTCTCATATGGTTAAACAAAAAGATACTCACTGAGTAATGCACACCAGGGGAAGTGTTAGGAGTCTACTTTATATAGCCTTTAATTTACAGAATCAGGACATAATGCACATGTGTGGAATACACACTAGTCTATTTTATATTGCTGCAAAATCAAAGCCTTTTCAAACACTACACATCTGGAAAATAATCACTTGTCTCTTTCATATGGTGTTTCGTTTGGTGAATCAAAAACTTATGCACACCTGTGGAGTAAAATGCGTTCTATTTCAGAAAGCCACTCTTTCAGTGTTTTAGTGAATAATATGTATATCTGAAAAGTAAGGAATCTGTTTCACATGACCACTCATTCAGGGCCTCTGTGAAGAATACTCTCCTCAAAAATAGTCAAGTGTCTACTTTAAATGGCAATACATTCAGAGACAGTGTAAGTAATGAACACCTTGGCAATACACCTGAGTCTGTTTTTTATGCCCACTTAGTCAGCGTCTCACTCAATAATACACACCTGGGGAAGAGTTAAGAGTATACTTCATGTAGCCACTCATTTAGAGCCTCAGTGAATAATGCACACCAGGGCAATAGTCGAGCATTTTTTATATGGCCACTCATTTTGTGCCTCACTGAGTAATATACACCTGAAGAATCCTAAGGATTCTATTTGATACTACCATGCATTTAGCACCTTATTGAATAATTCACAATGGAACAATAGTCAGGTGTGTATTTTGTATGGCCTATCACTCAAAGTTTCAGTGCATCACAAACTTCTATGGAGTAATCAGGACGCTGTTTAAGATAGCCACGAATTCAGAACATTCATGAATGCTACACACCTGGGTAATAGCCTGGCGTCTAATTTATATGAACTCTAATTTTGTGTATCGTTGAGTAATACACACCTCGGCAGTTTCAGGAGTCTATATTGTATGGACACTCAAACATAACCTGTTTGCTTAAAGCACACATGTATAATAATGAGGAGTCTATGTCATATGGCTACTCATTCAGACAAACATTGAATAATGCACATGTAGAGTAATTAGATGTCTGATTTTTATGGACCCTCTTTCACAGCCGCACTGAATATTCCACACTTGTGATGTAGTGTGGAGTCTCTTTTATATTGCCACCCATTCGGAGAATCACTAAATAATTCACACCTGCGGAATAGTCAGAAGTCTCTTTCCTATGGCCACTGGTTAAGAGCCTCACTAAGTGTACTCACCTGGGAAAATAGCCAAGATTTACCATTATCTCCTCATTCAGAGTCTCACTAAATAATGCACACCTGTGGAATAGTCAGGAGACTCTTTCCTATGGCCACTCATTAAGAGAATCACTAAGTGTACACGCCTGGGGAAATAGTCAGGATTTACCTATATCCTTTCATTCAGAGTCTCACTAAGTAATGCACACCTGTGTAATAGTCAGGAGACTTTTCATGTGGCCTCTAAATCGGAGTGTCACTGAATCATGTGATATAGTCAGGAGTCTATTTAATGTAGACACATATTCAGAGTGACAGTGAATAAACAGGCCCTTTATGTTGTAAGGAATCTAATTAGTATGGCCAAATCTTCTGAGCCTCACTGAATAATACACTTTTGGATAATAATTTGGAGTCTATTTTCGATGCACATTTATTCAGAGCCTTGGTAAAGAATGTACACCTTTGGAGTAGCCAAAAGTCTATTTTATTAGGACACTCATTTATAGCCTCACTGGATAATATGCACGTGTGGATTAGTCAGAATTCCAATTTACATAGCCAATGACTTGTCAACTCTGTGAAAAATGCACAAATATAAAGCACTCAGTAGTCTATTTCATATAGACACTCATTCAGAGATTCATTCTCTGTTAAATAATACAACACAGAATGAATATTCCACACAGGCTCATTCTGTGTATTAAATAATACAAATATATAATATAGCAGCATCCTGTTTCATATGGTCACACAGAATGAGCCTCACTGATTAAGGCACACCTAGGGAATTGTTAGAAGTCTACTTTAAATAGCCTCTAATTTACAGCCTCAGGGAATAATGCACACGTGTGCAATAGACACTGAACTATTTTATATGTCCACAAAATCAAAGCCTAAGTGAGTAATACACAACTTTGGAATAGTCACTTGTCTATTTTACATGCCCAAATATTTAGAGTCAGAGTCAATAATACACGAATGTGGACAATTCAGAAAACAGTTTCAAATGGCCAAAGTTTCAGAGCCTCAGTAAATAATACATACCTGGGAAATTCTCAGGACTCTATTACATGTGGCATCAATTTCAGAGCTTCCTTGAATAAGAAACACATCTATTGTAGTCAGAATTCTATTTGCTATAGCCACATATTCAGAGCCTAACAGAATAACATACACCTTGGGAAAAGTTAAAATTCTATTTCGTATAGCCACTCATTTAAAGCCGAATGTAAAAACGCATGACTGAGGAGCATTCAGGAGGCTCTATTTTATGGCCACTCATTCAGAGCCTAACTGAATAACATACACCTTGGGAAAAGTTAAAATTCTATTTCGTATAGCCACTCATTTAAAGCCGAATGTAAAAACGCACGACTGAGGAGCATTCAGGAGGCTCTATTTTATGGCCACTCATTCAGAGCTTCACAGAATAATACAGACCTATGAGAATGTCAGGAGTGTATTTCACATGGCCACTTATTCAGAACCTCAGTGACGAATCATATATATTTGGAAAATACTCAGGATTATACTATATATAGCCACTAATTCACAGACTCACTGAATAATGCACAGCTAAATAATAGTCTGGAGACCATTTGATATGACTCTTCACCCAGTGACTCAGTGGACAATGCGGAACTGAAAAATAGTCAAGAGGATAGAATCAAGGGTTTACGTTATGTGGTCACACTTTCAGAATCTCACTGAAGAACACACACCTTGAACATAGTCAGTGTCTAAGTCATATGGACACTCAATCACAGCATTACTGAATAATGCACAATGGGGCAATAGTAAGAAGTCCATTTCATATGGCCTGTCTTTCGGAGCTTAAGTGCATAACAAACAGCTGTGGAGTAGTCTGGACCCTATTTAAGGTAGCCCCAAATTAAGCAGCTCCGTGAATGATACACAGATTTGTCAGAGTCAGGAGACTATTTGACATATACACTCATAGAACAGGTTTTGTAATACTGCACATGTGGGGAATAATCACTAGTTTCTTTCATATGCTGATTAGTTTAGAGAATCAAAAAATAACGCACACCTGTTGAGTAAAATGTGTTCTATTTCATAAGGCCACTCTTTCAGTGTTTTAGAGAATAATATGTATATCTGATAAGTCAGGAATCTCTTTCACATGGCCACTCGTTCATGGCCTCTGTGAAGAATAGTCCCCTCCAAAATAGTCAAGGGTCTACTTCAAATGGCTACACATTCAAAGTCTCTTTATGTAATGAACACCTGGGGAATACACCTGAGTCATCTTTTATGCCCACTCAGTCAGAGACTCATTCAATAATACACAACAAAGGAATATTTAAGATTCTACTTCATGTAGCCACTTATTTAGAGCCTCAGATAATTATGTGCACCAGGGTATTAGTCGAGCATTTTTTATATGGCCACTAATTTTGTGCCTCACTGAGTGATATACACCTGAAGAATCCTCAGGATTCTATTTGATACTACCACTCATTAGTTCCTTATTGAATAATTCACAATGGAGCAATAGTCAGGTGTATATTTTATATGGTCTATCATTCAAAGATTCATTGAATAGTAAACTTCTATGAAGTCATCAGGATGCTGTTTAATGTAGCCACTAATTAAGTGTTTTGCTGAATGATAGGCACCTGTGTGATTGTCAGGAGTCTATTTCATATGAACTCTAATTTTGTGTATCGCTGAGTAATACACACCTGGGGCAGTGTCAGGAGTCTATTTGATATGCACACTCAAACAGTACCTGTTTGATTAATGCACACATTGATAATAATAAGGAGTCTATGTCATATGGCTACTCATTCAGACAAACTGTGAATGATGCACATGTGGAGTAATTAGAAGTCTGTATCATATGGCAACTCTTTCACGGCCTCAGTGAATATTACACATTTGTGATATAGTCTGGAGTCTATTTTTTATGGCCACCCATTCAGAAAATCACTAAATAATGCACACCTGTGGAATAGTCAGAAGCCTTTTTCCTATGGCCACTCGTTAAGAGCCTCACGAAGTGTACACACCTGGAGAAATAATCAGCATTTAACTTTATCCCCTCATTCAGAGTCTCACTAAATAAAGCACACCTGTGGAATAGTCAGGATACTTTTTCATGTGTCCTCCAATTCAGAGTGTCACTGAATAATGTGGTGTAGACAGGAGTCTATTACATGTAGACACATATTCAGAGTTTCAGTTTATAAGACAGACATTTGATATATTAAGGAATCTAATTGATATGGAAACATATTCTGAGCCTCACTGAATAATACACACCTGGGGAATAATTTGGAGTCTATTTTCGAGGGTCATATGTTCAGAGCCTTGGAAAATGATGTACACCTGTAGAGAAGACAGGAGTCTATTTTATTAGGACACTCATTCATAGCCTCAGTTGACAATATGCACGTGAGGATTAGTCAGGATTCCATTTTATATGGCCACTGATTTGTAACCTCAGTGAAAAATGCAAAAATGTAAAATACTTCGTAGTCTATATCATATAGACGCTCATTCAGAGATTCAATGAATAATACAAATATTTGAGATAGACAGCATCCTGTTTCATATGGTTAAACAAAAAGAACCTCACTGAGCAATGGACACCAGGGGAAGTGTTAGGAGTCTACTTTATATAGCCCTTAATTTGCAGAATCAGAAATAATGCACAAGTGTGGAATAGACACTAGTCTATTTTATATGGCCACAAAATCAAAGCCTTTTCGAATACTACACATGTGGGGAATAATCACCTGTCTGTTTCATATGGTGTTTCATTCGGTGAATCAAAAACTTATGCACAGCTGTGGAGTAAAATGGGTTCTATTTCAGAAGGCCACTCTTTCAGTGTTTTAGTGAATAATATGTATATCTGAAAAGTAAGGAATCTCTTTCACATGGCCACTCGCTCTGGGCCTCTGTGAAGAATACTCCCCTCAAAAATAGTCAAGTGTCAACTTTTAATGGCTACCCATTCAGAGACTCTGTAGGTAATGAACACCTGGGCAATACACCTGAGTCTCTTTTTTATGCCCACTTAGTCGGAGTCTTATTCAATAGTACACACCTGGGGAAGAGTTAAGAGTGTACTTCATGTAGCCACTCATTTAGAGCCTCAGAGAATAATGCATATGAGAGTATTAGTCGAGCATTTCTTATATGGCCACTGATTTTGTGCCTCACTGAGTGATATACACCTGAAGAATCCTAAGGATTTTATTTAATACTACCATGAATTAAGGACCTTATTGAATAATTCACAAAGGAAAAATAGTCAGGTGTCTATTTTATATAATCTATCACTGAAAGTTTCAGTGAATAATAAACTTCTATGGAGTAATCAAGACACTCTTTAAGGTAGCCACGAATTCAGTGCCTTCCTGAATAATACACACCTGGGTAATAGCCTGGAGACTATTACATATAAACTCTAATTTTGTGTATCATTGAGTAATACACACCTGGGACAGTGTCAGGTGTCTATTTTGTATGGACACTCAAACAGACCCTGTTTGATTAATGCACATATATATAATAATGAGGAATCTATGTCATACGGCTACTCATTCAGAGAAACAGTGAATAATGCACATGTAAAGTAATTAGAAGTCTGATCCTTATGGACCCACTTTCACAGCCTCACTGAATATTACACACTTGTGATATAGTCTGGAGTCTGCTTTTTATTGCCACCCAATCAGTGAATCACTAAATAAGGCACACCTGCGGAATAGTCGGAAGTCTCATTCCTATGGCCACTCATTAAGAGCCTCACTAAGTGTATACACCTGGGGAAATAGTCAGGATTTACCATTATCCCCTCATTCAGAGTGTCACTCAATAATGCACACCTGTGGAATAATCATTAGACTCTTTCCTATGGCCACTCGTTAAGAGCCTCACTAAGTGTAAACACCTGGGAAATAGTCAGGATTCACCTATATCCCTGCATTCAGGGTCTCACTAAATAATGCACACCTGTGGAATAGTCAGGAGACTTTTTCATGTGGCCTCTAATTTGGAGTGTCACTGAATAATCTGATGTAGTCAGGAGTCTATTTAATGTAGACACATATTCAGAGCCACAGTAAATAAAACAGGCCCTTTAAGTTGTAAGGAATCTAATTAATATGGCCATATCTTCTGAGCCTCACTGAATAATACACACCTGGAGAATAATTTGGAGTCTATTTTTGATGAACATTCATTCAGAGCCTCGGTAAATAAAGTACACCTGTGGAGTAGCCAGGAGTCTATTTTATTAGGACACACATTCATAGCCTCAGTAGATAATATGCACTTGTGGATTAGTACAGATTCCAATTTGTATGGCCACTGACTCTTAACCACAGTGAAGAACGCACAAATGTAAAGTACTCAGCAGTCTATTTCATATAGAGACTCATTCAGGGATTCACTAAATAATACAAGTATTTAATATAGCAGCATCCTGTTTCATATGGTCACACAAAATGAGCCTCAATGAGTAAGGCACACCTAGGGAAGTGTTAGGAGTCTAATTTATAGAGCCTCTCATTTACAGCCTCAGGGAATAATGCACACGTGCGGGATAGACACTAGACTATTTTATGTGGCCACAAAATCAAAGCCTGAGTGAGTAATACACAACTTTGGAATAGTCACTTGTCTATTTTACATGCCCAAATATTTAGAGTCAGAGTCAATAATACACGCCTGTGGACAAGTCAGAAAACAATTTCATACGGCCAAAGTTTCAGAGCCTCAGTGAATAATACATTCCTGGGAAATACTCAGGATGCCATTACATGTGGCATCAATTTCAGAGCTTCCTTGTATAAAAAACACCTCTATTGTAGTCAGAATTCTATTTCCTACAGCCACATATTCAGAGCCTAACTGAATAACATACACCTTGGGAAAAGTTAAAATTTTCTTTGGTGTAGCCACTCATTTAGAGCCGAATGTAAAACGCATGCCTGAGTACTATTAAGGAGGCTCTATTTTATGGCCAATCATTCAGAGCTTCACGGAATAATACAGACCTATGAAAACATCAGGAGTGTATTTCGCACGGACTCTTATTCAGAACCTGAGAGAAGAATTATATATATATAGAAAATACTCAGGATTATATTATATATAGTCACTTATTCATAGACTCACTGAATAATGCACAGCTAAGGAATAGTCTGGAGACTACTTGATATGACTCTTCACCCAGCGACTCAGTGGACAATGCAGAACTGAAAAATAGTCAAGAGGATAGAGTCAAGGGTTTATTTTATGTGGTCAGTCATTCAGAATCTCACTGAAGAATACACACCTTTGGAATAGTCAGTGTCCAAGTCATATGGACACTCAATCACAGCATTACCGAATAATGCCCAATGGGAAAATAGTAAGAAGTCTATTTCATATGGCCTGTCATTCAGAGCTTCGGTGCATAATAAACAGCTGTGGAGTAGTCAGGACCCTATTTAAGGTAGCCCAAATTAAGCAGCTCCGTGAATGATACACACATGTGTCAGAGTCAGGAGACTATTTGACATAGACACTCATACAGAAACTTTTCAAACACTGCACATGTGAGAAATAATCACTAGTGTGTTTCATATGGAGATTAGTTTGGAGAAGCAAAAAATAACTCACACCTGTTGAGCAAAATGGGTTCTATATCATAAGGCCACTCTTTCAGTGTTTAAGTGAATAATATGTATATCTGATAAGTCAGGATTCTCTTTCACATGGCCACTCGTTCAGGGCCTCTGTGAAGAATACTCCCCTCAAAAATAGTCAAGGGTCTACTTCAAATGGCTACACATTCAAAGTCTCTGTATGTAATGAGCAGCTGGGCAATACACCTGAGTGTCTTTTTTATGCCCACTTAGTCAGAGTCTCATTCAATAATACACAACAAAGGAAGATTAGAGAGCCTACTTCATGTAGCCACTCATTTAGAGCCTCAGTTAATAATGCACACCAGGGTAATAGTAGAGCATTTTTAATATGGCCACTCATTTTGTGCCTCACTGAGTGATATACACCTGAAGAATCCTCAGGATTCTATTTGATCCTACCACTCATTTAGAACCTTATTAAATTATTCACAATGGAGCAATAGTCAGGTGTCTATTTTATATGGTCTACCATTCAAAGTTTCAGTGAATAGTAAACTTCAATGGAGTATTTAGGACGCTTTTTAACATAGCCACGGATTTAGTGCCTTGCTGAGTGATACATACCTTTGTGATAGACAGGAGTCTATTTCACATGAACTCTAATTCTGTGTATCGCTGAGTAATACACACCTGGGGCAGTGTCAGGAGTCTATTTTGTATGGACAGTCAAACAGAGGCTGTTTGATTAATGCACACTTGGATAATAATTAGGAGTCTATGTCATTTGGCTACTCATTCAGACAAACTGTGAATAATGCACATGTGAAGTAATTAGAAGTCTGTTTCATATGGCCCCTTTTTCACAGCCTCACTGAATATTACACAGTTGTGATATAGTCTGGAGTCTATTTTTTATGGCCACTCATTCAGAGAATCACTAATTAATGCAGAGCTGCAGAATAGTCAGAAGTATCTTTTCTATGACCAGTCTTTAAGAGCCTCACTAAGTGTATACACCTTGAGAAGTAGTCAGGATTTACCTTTATCCCCTCATTCATAATCTCACTAAATAATGCGCACCTGTGGAATACTCAGGAGACTTTTTCATGTGGCCTCTAATTCGGAGTGTCACTGAATAATGTGGTGTAGTCAGGAGTCTATTTCATGTAGACACATATTCAGAGCTACAGTAAATAAGACAAACCCTTGATATAGTAAGGAATCTAATTGATATGGAAACATATTCTGAGCCTCTCTGAATAAAAAACACCTGGGGAATAATTTGGAGTCTATTTTCAATGGACACATACTCAGAGCCTCGGAAAATAATGTTCACCTGTGGAGTAGCCAGGAGTCAATTTTATTAGGACACTCATTCATTGCCTTAGTGGATAATATGTACATGTGGATTAGTCAGGATTCCATTATATATGGCCACTGATTCGTAACCTCAGTGAAAAAAGCAAAAATGTAAAATACTTAGCAGTCTGTTTCTTATAGACACTCATTCAGAGATTCACTGAATAATACAAATATTTGAGATAGACAGCATCCTGTTTCATATGATTAAACAAAAAGAGCCTGACTGAGTAATGCACACCAGAGGTAGTGTTAGGAGTCTACTTTATATAGCCTTTAATTTACAGAATCAGGAAATAATGCACACGTGTGGAATAGACACTAGTCTATTTCACATGGCTGCAAAATCAAAGCATTTTCTAATACAGCAAATGTGGGGAATAATTACTTCTCTGTTTCATATGGTGTTTCATTTGGTGAATCAAAAACTTATGCACACCTGTGGAGTAAAATGGATTCTATTTCAGAAAGCCACTCTTTCAGTGTTTTAGTGAATAATATGTATATCTTAAAAGTAAGAAATCTCTTTCACATGGCCAGTCGTTCATGGACTCTGGGAAGAATACTCCCCTGAAAAATTATCAAGGGTCTACTTTAAATGGCTACACATTCAGAGACTCTGTAGGTAATGAACACCTGGGCAATACACCAGAGTCTCTTTTTTATGCCCACTTAGTCAGAGTCTCATTCAATAATACACACCTGGGGAAGAGTTAAGTGTCTACTTCATGTAGCCTCTCATTTAGAGCCTCAGTGAATAATGCACACCAGGGTAATAGTCGAATATTTTTTATATGGCCACTCATTTTGTGCCTCACTGAGTAATATACACCTGAAGAATCCTAAGGATTCTATTTGATGCTACCACGCATTTAGCACCTTATTGAATAATTCACAATGGAGCAATAGTCAGGTGTTTATTTTATATTGTCTATCACTCAAAGTTTCAATGAATAATAGAATTCTATGGAGAAATCAGGACACTGATTAAGATAGCCACAAATTCAGCGCCTTGCTGAGTGATACACACCTTGGTTACAGAGTGGCATCTATATCATATGAACTCTAATTTTGTGTATCATTGAGTAATACACACCTGGTGCGGTGTCAGGAGTCTATTTGGTATGGACACTCAAACAGAACCTGTTTTATTAATGCACACATAAGTCATAATGAGGAGTTTATCTTATATGGCTACTCATTCAGACAAACAGTGAATAATGCACATGTAAAGTAATTAGAAGTGTGATTTTTATGGACCCTCTTTCACAGCCTCACTGAATATTACACAATTGTGATATAGTCTTGAGTCTTTTTTTTATGGCCACTCATTCAGATAATGACTACATAATGCACACCTGCGGAATATTCAGAAGGTTCTTTCCTATGGCCACTCGTATAGAGCCTCACTAAGTGTACACACCTGGGGAAATAGTCAGGATTTACCTATATCCCTTCATTCAGAGTCTCAATAAATAATGCACACCTGTGGAATAGTCAGGAGAGTTTTTCATGTAGCCTCTAATTCAGAGTGTCTCTGAATAATGTGATGTAGTCAGAAGTCTGTTTCATGTAGACACATATTCAGAGCTACAGTGAATAAAACAGGCCCTTTATTTTGTAAGGAATCTATTTAATATGGCCACATCTTCTTAGGCTCACTGAATAATACACACCTGGAGAATAATTTGGAGTCTCTTTTGGATGGTCATTCATTCAGAGCCTCGGTAAATAATGTACACAGTGGAGTATCCAGGAGTCTATTATATTAGGACACTCATTCATAGCCTCAGTGGATAATATGCACGTGTGGATTAGTCCAGATTCCAATTTATATGGCCACTGACTCGTAACCTCAGTGAAAAATGCACAAATGTAAAGTACTCAGAAGTCTATTTCATATAGACACTCATTCAGAGATTCACTAAATAATACAAATATGTAATATAGCAGCATCCTGTTTCATATGGTAACACAAAATGAGCCTCACTGTGAAAGGCACTCCTAGGGAAGCCTTAGGAGTCTACTTTTATAGTCTCTCATTTACAGCCTCAGGGAATAATGCACACGTGTGTAATAGACACTAGACTATTTTATATGGCAAGAAAATCAAATCCTGAGTTAGTAATACACAACTTTGGAATTGTCACTTGTGTATTTTACGTGCCCAAATATTTAGAGTTAGAGTCAATAATACACGCCTGTGGACAAGTCAGAAAACAATTTCATATGGCCAGCGTTTCAGAGCCTCAGTGAATAATACATTCCTGGATAATACTCAGGATGCTATTACATGTGGCATCAATTTCAGCGCTTTTTTGAATAAAAAAACCCTCTATTGTAGTCAGAATTCTATTTCCTACAGCCACATACTCAGAGCCTAACTGAATAACATACACCATGGGAAAAGTTAAAATTCTATTTCATATAGCCACTCATTTAGAGCCGAATGTAAAAACGCTTGCCTGATGAGCATTCAGGAGGCTCTATATTATGGCCACTCATTCAGAGGTTCACAGAATAATACAGACCTATGAAAACGTCAGGAGGGTATTTCACATGGCAACTTATTCAGAACCTCAGTTAGGAATCACATATATTTGGAAAATACTCAGGATTATATTATATATAGCCACTTATTCAGAGACTTACTGAATAATGCACAGCTAAGGAATACTCTGGGGAGTATTTGATATGACCGTTCACCCAGCGACTCAGTTGAAAATGCAGAGCTGAGAAATAGTCAAGAGGACAGAGTCAGGGGTGTATTTTATGTGGTCAATCGTTCAGAAACTGACGAAGAAAACACTCCTTGGGAATAGTCTGAGTCCAGGTCATATGGCCACTCAATCACAGCATTACCTAATAATGCTCAATGGGGCAATAGTAAGGAGTCTATTTTATATGGCCTCTCATTCACAGCTTCAGTGTGTAATAAACAGTTGTGGAGGAGGGAGGACCCTATTGAAGTTATCCCCAAATAAATCAGCTCCGTGAATGATACACACATGTGTGAAAGTCAGGAGACCATTTGTTATGGACACTCATACAGAACCTCTTCAAATATTGTGTAAGTGGGGAATAATTACTAGTCTATTTCATATGGTGGTTCGTTTGGGGAGTCAAAAAATAACGCGCACCTGTGGAATAAAATATGGTCAATTTCATAAGGCCACTCTTTCAGTGTTTTAGTGAATAACATGTATATCTAATAAGACAGGAATCTCTTTCACATGGCCACTCGTTCTGGGCCTCTGTGAATAATAATCCCCTCAGAGGCAGTCAAGGGTCTACTTCAAAGGCCTACACATTCAGAGTCTCTGTAAGTAATGAACACCTGGGCAATACACCTGAGTCTCTTTTTTATGCCCAGTTATTCAGAGACTCATTCAATAATACACAACAAAGGAAGATTTAAGAGTCTACTTCATGTAGCCACTCATTTAAAGCCTCAGTGAATAATGCACACCAGGGTAATAGAAGAACATTTTTTATATGGCCACACATTTTGTGTCTCACTGAGTGATATTCACCTGAAGAATACTCATGATTCTATTTGATACTACCACTCCTTTAGAACCTTATTGAATAATTCACAATGGAGCAATAGTCAGGTGTCTATTTTGTATGGCCTCTCTTTCAAAGTTTTAGTATATAGTAAACTTCTATGGAGTAATCAGGACAATGTTTAAGATTGCCATGAATTAAGTGCATTCCTGAATTATAGAAACCTGAGTGGTAGTCAGCAGTCTATTTCATATGAACTCTAATTCTGTGTAACGCTAAGTAATACACACCTGAGGGAGTTTCAGGAGTCTACTTGGTATGGACGCTCATACCAAACCTGTTGGAATAATGCACACATGGAGAATAATGAGGAGTCTATGTCATACGCCTACTCATTCAGACAAACAGTGAGTAATGCACATGTGGAGTCATTAGAATTCTGTTTCATATGGGCCCTCTTTGACAGCCTCACAGAATATTACACACTTGTGATATAGTCTGCAGTCTATATTTTATGGCCACTTATTCAAAGAATCACTGAATAATTCACACCTGCGGAGTAGTCAGAAGTCTCTTTCCTATGGCTAACCATTGACAGCCTTACTAAATGTACACACCTGGATAAATAGTCAGGATTTACTTGTATCTCCTCATTCAGAGTCTCACTAAATAATGCACACGTGTGGAATAGTCAGGAAACTTTTTTATTTGGCCTCTCATTTAATGTGTCATTGAACAATGTTGTGTAGTCAGGAGACTCTTTCTTGTAGACACATATTCAGAGCCTCAGTGCATAAGACAGACCCTTGATATAGTAAGAAATCTAATGAGTATGTCCACATATTCTGAGGCTCACTGAATAACACACACCTGGAGAATAATTTGGAGTCTATTTTCGATGGACATTCATTCAGAGCCTCGGTAAGTAATGCAGACCTATGGAGTAGTCAGGAGTCTCTTTCATTTGGACACACATTCATAGCCTCAGTGGATAATATGGACGTGTGGATTAATCAGGATTCCATTTTATATGGCCACTGACTCCTAAACTCAATGAATAATGCACAAATGTAAAGTACTCAGCAGTTTATTTCATATAGCTGCTCATTCAGTGATTCACTGAATAATAAAATTATTTGAGATAGACAGCCTCCTGTTTCATAATGTCATACAAAAAGAGCCTCACTGAGTGACACACACCTGGGGAAGTGTTAGGAGTGTAATTTACATAGCCTCTCATTTACAACCTAAGGGAATAATGCACATGTGTGGAATAGACACTAGTCTGTTTTATATGGCCACAAAATCAAAGCCTGAGTCAGTAATACATGACTTTGGAATAGTAACTAGTCTATTATATATGCCCAAATATTTAGAGTTAGAGTCAATAATACATGCCCGTAGACTAGTCAGGAAACAATTTTATATGGCCAAAGTTTCAGAGCCTTAGTGAATAATAAACACCTGAGGAATACTCTGGACGCTGTTACATGTGGCATTACTTAAGAGGTTCATTGAGGAAAGAACACCTGTATTGTATTCAGAATTCTATTTCATATAGCCACATACTGAGAGCCTAACTGAAGAACAGACAACTTGGGAAAGTCAGGATTCTGTTTCATATAGCCAGTCATTTATACCCGAATGTAAAACTCACACCTGAGTAGTATATAGGAGTCTGTATTATATGGCCACACATTCAGACCCTCACAGAATAATACAGACGTATTGAAATGTCAGGAGTGTACTTGAAATGGCCACTTATTCAGTTCCTCACTGAAGAATCATATATATCTGGAAAATACTCAGGATTCTATTATATATAGACACTTATTAAGGGCCTCACTGAATAATGCACACCTGGAGAATTGTCTGGAGTCTATTTGATAAAACTGCTCACCCAGCGACTCAGTGGAAAATGCAGAACTGAGAAATAGTCAAGAGGACAGAGTCAGGAGTCTATTTTACGTGTTCACTTGTTCAAAAACTGACTGAAGAATACACACCTTGGGAATAGTCAGAGTCCATGTTATATGGCCACTCAATCACAGCATTACCGAATAATGCACAATAGGGCAATAGTAAGGAGTCTATTTCATATGGTCTCTTATTCAGAGCTTCAGTGCATAATAAACAGCTGTGGAGAAGGGAGATGCCTTTTGAAGGTAGCACCAAATGGAGCAGCTCTGTGAATGATACACATATGTGTGAGAGTCAGTAGAATATCTGATATGGACACTCATACAGAAACTCTTCGAATATTGCACATACGGGGAATAATCACTAGTCTATTTCATATGGTGGTTCGTTTGGAGAGTCAAAAAAGATTGCGCACCTGTGTAGTAAAATGTGGTCTATATCATAAGGCCACACTTTCAGTGTTTTAATGAATAACATGTGTATCTGATAAGTCAGGAATCTCTTTCACATGGCCACTCGTTCTGGGCCTCTCTGAATAATAATCCCCTCAGAAACAGTCAAGGGTCTATTTCAAATGCCTACATATTCAGAGTCTCTGTAAGTAATGAACACCTGGGCAATACACATGAGTCTCTTTTTTATGCCCACTTAGTCAGAGTCTCATTCAATAATACACATGTGCAGAAGTGTTAAGGGTCTACTTCATGTAGCCACTCATTTAGATCCTCAGTGAATAATCCACACCAGGGTAACAGTCTAGCATTTTTATATGGACACTCATTCTGTTCCTTTCTGAATGATATACACCTGGGGAATTTTCAGGATTCTATTTCATACTACCACTCATTTAGAACCTTATTGAATAATTCACAATGGAGCAATAGTCAGGTGTCTAATTTGTATGGCTTCTCTTTCAAAGTTTCAGTGAATAATGAACATCTATAGAGTAATAAGAACGTTGTTTAAGATAGCCATGAATTAAGTGCCTTCCTGAATGATAGACACGTGGGTGGTAGTCATCAGTCTATTTCATATGAACTCTAATTCTTTGTAACTCTAAGTAATACACACCTCGGGAAGTTTCAAGAGTCTACTTGGTATGGACACTCATACTGAACCTGTTGGAATAATGCACACATGGAGAATAATGAGGAGTCTATGTCATACGTCTACTCATTCAGACAAGCAGTGAATAATGCACATGTGGAGTCATTAGAATTTTGTTTCATATGGGCCCTCTTTCACAGCCTCACAGAATGTTACACACTTGTGATATAGTATGCAGTCTATATTTTATGGCCACTCATTCAGAGAATCACTGAATAATTCACACCTGCGGAATAGTCAGAAGTCTCTTTCCTATGGCTACCCATAGAGAGCCTCAC
>JASSZA010000332.1:0-67500 GCA_031835075.1 Saguinus oedipus
TCACTCATAGGCGGGTAAGAAAAATGACAACACATGGACACAGGGAGGGGAGCACCACACAGTGGGGTCTGTTGGGGGGAATAGGGGAGGGACAGCTGGGGGTGAGGAGTTGGGGAGAGATAGCATGGGGGGAAATGCCAGATGTAGGTGATGGGGAGGAAGGCAGCAAATCACACTGACACGTGTGCACGTATGCAACAGTCCTGCATGTTCTTCACATGTGCCCCAAAACCTAAAATGCAATTAAAAAAAAAGAATAAAAAGAAATTCTAATTTCTGTAGTCTTTTAGTAGAGATGCACTTTCAGCACGTTGACCAAGTTGGTCTCGAACTCCTGACCTCAAGTAATCTGCCGGCCTTGGCCTCCCAAATTGCTGGGATTCTAGATGTGAGCCTCCGTGCCCGGCCTCCAGTTGGCCGTTGACTGATCTGGTAAGAGGTGGGGGCTGAGGAATTTCCAGCTTTTTTTTAGTTTTACTGTTTTTTTTATTTTTTTTGTTTTTTTTTTTTTTTGAGACAGGGTCTCACTTTGTCCCCCAGGCTGGAGTGCAGTGGCCTGATCTCAGCTCACCGCAACCTCCACCTCCCAGGTTTCAAGCGATTCTCCTGCCTCAGCCTCCTGAGTAGCTGGGACTACAGGCTCCCACCACCACATCTGGCTAATTTTTTGTGTTTTTTAAAAATGGGGTTTCACCATGCTGGCCAGGCTGGTCTCGAACTCCTGACCTTGTGATCTCCCTGCCTCGGCCTCCCAGAGTGCTAGGATGACAGGCCCGGCCACTGTTTTTGTTTTTTAAAGAACAGCACGATCGCACGTCTCACGAGTGCCACAGAAAACACAGGTAAAATATTTTCCACCAGATTAGGACTTCTTATTGACCGTAAAAAAATCCTGTACCGGAAAATCAAAACCTTCTTTGTAAAATGTCTAACGCATATTACGGTTAACATTCACGCCCATTGCTATCCGGCCTTGGGGTAATTGAAGTCGATTCAAGCTCAGCCTCTAAGAATGTGTAACACCTGTTCAGGGGGGTTTGCTTGGAGAAGGAATCCCCACTTTGAGACGCAAACCCCACTGGAGAGGTGTTACACGTTCTCAGAGATTCAGCTTGAGACGCACATTTCTCTCTCTCTTTCAACTTCTGGATGTGTCGAAGTGTGGAAAATACTTCTGTGAGTATCATTTACATGTTACTGCTGCGTTCCACGCGAAGGTGTCGGAGAGGATCACGACTTCTTTATGTGGCCCATCCGAAAAAAAAGTCTGCAATGTGGCCACGTGCGGTGGCTCACGCCTATAGTCCCAGCACTTTCGGAGGCCGAGGGGGGTGGATCACCTGAGGTCAGGAGTTCGAGACTAGCCTGACCAACATGGTGAAACCCCGTCTCTACCAAAAATACAGAAATTGGCCTAGTATAGTTGTGGGCTGCTGTAATCACAGCTACTTCGAAGGCTGAGGCAGGAGAATCGCTTGAATCCGGGAGGCAGAGGTTGCAGTGAGCTGAGATCCTGCCACTGTACTCCAGCCTGGGCTACAGAGTGAGACTCCATCTAAAATATGTATACATTTATTTATTTATATAAAAAATAATATGTATTTTATGTTATATATTTCATGTATTTTTATATCACATATATTAATATATTTTTATATTATATATTTTATATACATTTTATATTATATATTATATTTTTATATCATATATTTTATATATTTTATATATTTTTATATTTATATATTTCATATATATTTATATTATATATTTCATATATTTTTATATTATATATTTAATAATATATATATTATGTTATGTATTTTATATATGTTTTATATTATATATTAATATATATTATATTATTTATTATATATATTTTATATCATATATTATATATATATATTATGTATTATATATTTTTATATTATAAATTTTATACATATTTTATATATATTTTATATCATATATTTAATATATTTTTATATTATATATTTTATATACATTTTATATTATATATTATATTTTATATCATATATTTTTATATTATATATTATATATTTATATCATATATTATATATTTTATATATGTTTTATATTATACATTATATATTTTATATAATATATTTTATATATTATATATTATATATTTATATCATATATTATATATTTTATATATGTTTTATATTATATATTATATATTTTTTATATCATATATTTTATATTATATATTTATATCATATATTTTATATATTTTTTATATTATGTATTATATATTTTTATATTATATATTCTATATATATTTTATATATTTTTATATCATATATTTAATATATTTTTATATTATATATTTTATATTATATATATTATATATTTTTATATCATATATTTTATATTATTTTATATTATATATTTCATATCATATATTATATATTTTATATATGTTTTGTATTATATATTATATATTTTATATTATATATTATATATATATGTTTTATATTGTGCAGTGTTCATTGTTGCCAACAAAATGCTAACCTTTTGCACAAAAGAAAGCTTCTTTTCCTGTCTATAGCAATATAATTTTTTAGCATTGAGGAAGAAAACACACCATATGAGCTCTATCGTTTCAGCCAGTTTAGAGTCCAATTCACTGGTAATAAGTACATTCAAATAATCCTGCAATCATCATCACCATCCGCCTCCAGAATGTTTCCATCTTCCCAAACAGAAACTCTGTCCACATTAAGCACCAATTTCCGGGCTGGGCAACATGACTCACGCGTATAATCCCAGCACTTTGGGAGGCCGAGGCGGGCAGATCACGAGGTCAAGAGATCAAGACCATCCTGGTCAACATGGTGAAACCCCCGCGTCTAGTAAAATACAAAAATTAGCTGGGCACGGTGGCACGTGCCTGTAATCCCAGGTACTCGGGAGGCTGAGGCAGGAGAATCGCTTGAAGCTTGAGGCGGAGGCTGCGGTGAGCCGAGATCGCACCACTGAACTCAGCCTGGCGACAGAGCAAGACTCCATCTCAAAGAAAGCCAAAGAAACACCAATTCCCCATTCCACCTTCCCAGTCTCTGCCAGTCAAAGTTCTAGCTTCTGTCTCTGTGAAATCTGTCTGTTCTAAATATTTTAGATCAATGGTGTCATACGCTATGTGGACTTTCACGTCTGGCCTTCTCTCACTGAGCCTGATGTCTTCAAGGTTCATCCACACTGCCGCCCGTGTGTGAGCCTCATCCCTTTTCCTGGCTGTATAGTATTCCAGTGGGTGCACAGAACACATTCCGTTCACCCGTTCATCCGTGGATGGACACCTGGCTGACTTCCATCTTTGGGCTGTTGTGAGTCACGCTGCTGTGTATGTGGGTGTAGCCGTGTGCTCTGTCTTTCTAGGAAAGCCCGGAGACGTATGTTCACACATGACGTGATGTCCTCTGCGGAGACGTCGATGGAGCTGGAAACCCTCATTCTCGGCAAACTAACACAGCAATGGAAATCCAAACACTGCATGTTCTCACTCCTAAGTGGGAGAACACGTGGACCCAGGGAGGGGAACATCGCACACCAGCACCTCTCAGGGTTAGCTTAAAATACATTCTTTTTCGGTTGAGATTTCAGCCTTTCTCTGTCTTTCTTTATTTTTCTTATGTGTCCTTCCTTCCTTCCTTCCTTCTTCTTTCTTTCTCCCTCTCTCCCTCTCTCCCCTCTCCACCTCTCCCCTCCTGTTTCCCTCTGGGCACCTGCTTGTGGGCAGAACACTCTCTGGGAAATGCCAGTTGAATCCAACAGCCCGTCCAGCGGGCTTGGAAAGGCTCCTGTTCTATCAGGTTTAGCCAAACGTTAAAAAAAAAAAGAAAAAAAAAGAGGGGTGGATTATTTAAGGCCTGCCAGGGTACGAAAGGTTCTCGGGGCATAAAATTAACTTCCACACACAGCCCGGCTGTGAGGGAGGTAGCTGGGTGGGCGGCCTGCGTCTGTGCCACTTTTCATGTGGACCTGGGGGACCCAGGGAACCCAGAGAGGCCCACACAGCGAGCCTGGCTGGAGGGAGCGTAAAAGCTCAGGCAGCCGCCAGGCCCAGGCCCCTATTTGGCAGGGAGATTTTATTAACACGGCTACGCATCCAGTTGGGGAGCATGAGAGTTGTGAAATCTATAAAAGCAAGGGGCTTTGAGTTCATGCTTTAATGACGGGTCTCAGGATTTGCAGAGACAATCGGCCACTTTATACCTGGCTGGGGGGTGGGGGGGAAGAAGGCCGAGCTGGAACCGGGGCTCAAAATCCATCCTCCAGCCTCTTCCCTGTGGGTACAGACAAGAAAGAGACGTCCGAAAAAACCAGCCCCCGCCTTGGCATCCTTACCTGCAGCAGGAGGAGGTGAGGACATAGTGACTGACTAGCTGTTTGGCTGGAAAAAAATGCCAGTTAAATTTGCTTTATATATATATATATATATATTTATATAATTATTATTCTTTAAGTTCTGGGGCACATGTTCATATCAAAAAAAAAAAAAAGCTCATTTTCACGGTTCATGAGAGAAATGCACATCAGGGCCGGAGTGGGGGCTCAGGCCTGTCATCCCAGCACTTTGGTAGGCTGAGGCAGGAAGATCACCTGAGGTCGGGAGTTCAAGACCAGCCTGGCCAACATGGTGAAATCCCGTTTCCACTAAAAATACAAAATTAGCCGGGCGTCGTGGCGCGTGCCTGGCATCCCAGCTACTGGGGAGGTTGAGGCAGGAAATTGCTTGAACCCGGGAGGCGGAGGCTGCGGTGAGCTGAGATCGTGCCACTGCACTCCAGCCTGGGTAACAAGTGAAACTCTGTCTCAAAAAAAAAGAGAAAGAGACAGAGAGACATGCAAATCAAAACCACATGGAGATACCATCTCACGCCAGTTAGAATGGCGATCATTAAAAAATCTGGAGACGGCAGATGCTGGGGAGGATGTGGAGAAATAGGAACACTCTTACACTGTTGGTGGGAGTGAAAATTAGTCCAACCATTGTGGAAGACAGTGTGGCGATTCCTCAAGGACCTAGAAATAGAAATTCCATTTGACCCAGCAATCCCATTACTGGGTATCTATCCAAAGGACTATAAATTGTTCTACTATAAGGACACATGCACACGTATGTTCATTGCAGCACTGTTTACAATAGCAAAGACCTGGAACCAACCCAAATGCCCATCGAAGATAGACTGGACAGGGAAAATGAGTCAGGTAGACACCATGGAATACTATGCAGCCATGAAAAAGGAGGTCTTAATTTCCCTCCTGGGTGTCCAAGGATCCAGGTAGGTAATGAGGTTGTGAGAACTGTGAATCACGAAGGAGTTCCTTCTGTGACCTCAGAGAAAGACACACTAAAGGCTGAGTCCTCATTTAAAGTCTGACTTCCAAAACGCAGCACGCACTCTTCAACATAAAAACAGAGATACACATGTTCACGACGGCTGTGCTCCAGACCCTGATTTCTCTAGAGGAGCTGATGGAAACCTCACGCATTTGTGGGATGAAAAGCTTTCGATGCACAACAGTCTCGCCTGGGGCGTAGGAAGGCGTGGAGATGTGTGTGTGGCTTTTGCGGGTTTTTTTTTTAAACCATGAGAATCACGGTGGAATGCGAGGTTTTGATGCCGGCTAAATCCACGTTTTATGAGGCGGAATTTTTAATATTGAAATTGAGAAAGAGCTGGAGGGTCTTGGGACTCCCCGTTGGAAGTGAAAGAATGTGGTCATAAAAAAAAAAAAAAAAAAAAAGCGTGATTTTTCTTACCCAGAGGTTGCTAAACAGTGACTCTTAATTATCTGAAAGGCACTGAAATCAGACCCGATTTGCAGGGACACCTCCCCACGACAGGCTCACATCACCGACCCTGATTTCGGCCGCTGAATCTCCGTCAGTGTTTCTGCAAGGTGAGCTCACACCCAGAATGTGGCCACCAATTAAACCCTGCATACTAGGGAAAAAAAAATTAAGAAATGGGGCCCAGCGCAGTGGCTGATGCCTGTAATCCCAGCACTTTGGGAGGCCGAGGCGGACGGATCACCTGAGGTCAGGAGTTCGAGACCAGCCAGGCCGACATGGCGAAACCTCATCTCTACTAAAAAAAAAAAAAATAATAAGTTTGTCTTATTCTCTGTAGAAAACCTGCTAGGGTAAAGGCGATTTTGAAGGTGCTGACCTTCCTCTGCCTTTGGGGTGCTGAGACTGATAGTGATTTTTAGAAGGGTATGAACACTTAACCTTAAACATATGCTCCGTTGCTGTGACATTCAGACCCTCCCTTCCGAAACGTCTCACTGTGAAAGCGCCCATGGGGTATTTTTTAATCTTTAACCTCTTCCTTCCCACCCAGGGGGAGGAAGAGGTCCCCTCCCTGTGTCCATGTGTCCTCAACTCCCACTTATGAGTGAGAACATGCGGTGTTTGGTTTTCTGTTCTTGCGTCAGTTTGCTGAGAATGACGGTTTCCAGCTTCATCCATGTCCCTGCAAAGGACGTGAGCTCCTCCTTTTTTATGGCTGCGTAGTATTCCACAGCGTCTATGTCCTACATTTGCTTTATGCGGTCTATTGTGTGTGGGCATTTCGGTTGGTTCCAAATCTTCTACCTTTGTAACAAAGGTGCATGATCTGGACATGTGTCCAGAACCTAAACTATAATAAATAAAAATGAAATTCAATTAAAAAATGAAGGGAAAACGTCAACAAGAATGACCAGAGTGCACAAACTTCTCCCCCCGTGGCCATTTCTGAGGTCGACGGATCACAAGGTCAGCAGTTCGAGACCAGCCTGGCCAACATGGTGAAACCCCGTCTCTACTAAAAATACACAAATCACTCGGGTGTCATGGCGAAGCCCAGCTACTCTGGAGGCTGAGGCGGGAGAATCACTTGAACCCGGGAGGCGGAGGCTGCGGTGAGCCGAGATCATGACATTGCACTCCAGCCTGGGCAGCAGAGTGAGACTCAGTGTCAAAAAAAAAGTGGCCGGGCGCGGTGGCTCACGCCTGTCATCCCAGCACTTTGGGAGGCCGAGGTGGGTGGATCACGAGGTCAAGAGATCGAGACCAGCCCGGCCAACATGGTGAAACCCCGTCTCTCGTAGGTGGAGTTTCCAGTGACCTGAGATCACGCCACCACTGCACCCCAGCCTGGGAGGTTCAAGCGATTGGCCTGCGTCAGCCTGACCAGTACGTGGGGTGACGCGCGCCCGCCGTTGGGACCGGCGAATTTTTGTATTTGTAGTAGAGATGGGGTGTCACCATGTTGGTCAGGCTGGTCTTGAACTCCCGACCTCAGGTGGAATGAGAGGTGTGGGCCACGGCGCCCGGCCCAGAATTCCGTTCTGAGTGTCGACATGGACTTACCTGTGTCCTACCCACCACTTAGGAAGTCTGCTGCTCCTACAGATAAATAGATCCAGCTTGAGGCCAGGAGTTCAAGACCACACGCTCCAGCCTGGGCAACAAGAGCGAATCTCGGTCTCAAAAATAATAACAAAATAAAATAAAACAAAATGGCCAGGGGCGGTGGCTCACGCCTGTAACCCCAGCACTTTGGGAGGCTGAGGCGGACGGATCACGAGGTCGGGAGTTCGAGACCAGCCTGACCAACACAGAGAAACCCCGTGTCTGGTAAAAATACTAAAATTAGCCGGGAGTGCTGGCAGGCGCCTGTCATCCCAGCTACTCGGGAGGCTGAGGCAGGAGGGTCGCTTGAACCCAGGAGGCAGAGGCTGCAGTGAGCTGAGATCACGCCACTGAACTCCAGCCTGGGGGCCAGAGCGAGACTCCATTTCAGAAAAAAAGAAAGCACACAATGATGTCACGTGTAATGTTCTCACACCTTGAGTGAGAGAGCGAGTCTGTCTCAACAAATAAATTAATTCAATAACAATGAATCCATATGTCAATCCACAGTTTCTTCTCAAAAAATAGAATTGATTTAACAAACCGAGAATGAATCAACACGTAGGTTCGTAGTTTCTTTCCTCGAAAAATTAATTAAATAGAAGGATGAACCAGCACCTAAATCCATAGTTTCTTCCCCCAAAAAATCAAGTAAAAAGAAAAAGAATGAATCAGCAGCTGATGTATAGTTTCTTCTCCGAAAAGTAAATAAAATTAATTAAATAAAACAAGAATGCATCAATACATAGATCTGTAGTTTTCTTCCCCAAAAACTCAAATAAAAGAATGAATCAGCACCTAGATGTACAGTTTCTTCTCAAAAAGGAAGTTAAATTAATTAAAGCAAGAAGGGATCCATACATAGATACATTGTTTCTTCTGGGAAAAAAAAACTGATTAAATAAAACAAGAATCAATCAACAGCGCAGATACAGCGTTTCTTCCTGAAACAATAAATAAAATGAATTAAATAGAACAAGAATGAATCAATACATAGATCCATGGTTACGTCTGAAAAAGTAAATAAATTTAAAGTGAGAACGAATCCACAGATAGAGCCATTTCTTCTCAAAAAATAAATAACGTTAATTAACCAAAGTAAGAATGAATCCGTACAGAGATCCATCGTTTCTTTTCAAAAAAAAAAAAAGAATAAAATTAAGTAGATAAATAAAATAAGAATGAGTGAACAAATACATCCATAATTTCTTCTCGAAAAAAAAATAAATAAATACATAAAAATAAATAAATGAATAAATAAAAGCAATGAATCAAATAAACCAGGAAGGAATCAACAGCAAGATCCACGGTTTGTTCCACGCTGTAGACTTTGGGGATAAGAATGAGATGCTCTTCGGCAGATCTGGGGGTACGTCACCCCCAGGGTTTAGCAGGGCCCTGTGATCACGGCATGAAGGTTCTTCGTGGGGCAGTTACCTGTCGTGATCAAACGCCTCCCCTCCCTGGGGTTGACAGGTGAGGTGAGGAGCTGGCCACGTGGCCAGCCGGGGCCCAGCCCTCCAACAGCAGGGAAGGAGGAGCAGAGCCCAGCTCTGGTGCATTTGGAGTCACTCACCAGGGAAACCGGGGGACGGCCTCTCCACCCAAGCACGTGGGTAGCGGCCGGGCACAGGCTGGCACCCCCTTAGACGGAAACGTGCACAAATGGGGTTCCCGGTGACGGGTCCTCGGGGCTGTGGTGTGCCTCCATTTCCATCTCCACGTGAGTCAATGTCACTCAGGGACGGATACGCTCCAGGAAACACGTGGATCTGATCTCTGGGAAAAGGCAGCCTTTCCGACGTGAGCTGCAGGCTTTGAAAGCCGAGGGTGTCGGAAGCTCCCCGCCAGGGAGCTGTTAGGTGGGGTGAGCTTCTCGTGTCACCACCCTGCTCTGTCCAGACGGACTTCCCGGGGGGGACCCCAGGAGGCAGGGCACTGGGACTCAGTTTCCCCAGCGGCTAGAAACCACTCTCTGGGACGTCTCTTCGTGAGAAGGAGAACATCTGTGTTGGAAATAGATGCTCAGTGGCCCCCGAAAAAGATCAGCCCTGAGACAGAGGATCTCTCAGCGACTCAGTTTTTACCTCCCTGGCTGCAGGGAGCGGACCCTCACTGGCCATCGTGCCACCGGGGTGCAATGAACAAAGGAAAACACACACATGTATCCCTGACGAACGTGGGGTCTGATCCCCGTGGGCCGGAGCCGGACCTCACCGTCTAAACTAAAACCCGAGTGGCTGAAAACTTAAAACTTTTCTAAACGGGCGAAAGCCACGGAGAGCTGGGACCCGCCTGTGAGCACGTCCAGCACTGATATCTCGGTGAAAGTACAAGGACGTAGAATGTCCTACGTGCCCGTGAGCTCGGCGTGTCTAACGGCTACGTAGGATTGCTATGGAATACTATGCAGTCATGAAAAAGGAGGTCTTAATTTCCCTCCTGGGTGGCAAACTTTACAAAGTTACGAGCACACTTATTCTTTCAGAAGAAAGGAACTGCAGACAGGAAGTTGTCTCCTTCCCACAATCTGTGTCTATGCCGTGCTCTTCGTGGGACTGTCGCCCGTGCCCTTCGTGGGACTGTCGCCCGTGCCCCCTGCTGCTCGATTTCTCCCTGGACAGGTTGTACGCTGGCTTCTAAGACGCATCTGCATTTTATTTTATTTTATTTTTTTTTTTACTGTCTTCTCAAAAGTTTTGTCAAAAGCACAGCTGGACTCCGATGACATCACCGTGCTATTAACAGTGGCAAAATATTACCGTGACCCGTGTGCGTTTCATCACCTTTTATTTTTATTTATTTATTTATTTTTTTTGAGACCGAGTCTCATTTTGTCACCAGGCTGGAGTGCAGTGGCGTGATCTTGGCTTCCGGCGACCTCCGCCTCCCAGGTTCAAGCCATTATCCTGCGTCAGCCTCCTGACTAGCTGGGACTACAGGTTCGGGACCCCACGCCCAGCGAATATCTGTATTTATAGGTTGGTTGGGAACCCCTGACTTCGTGATTCACCCGCCTTGGCCTCCCAGAGTGCTGGGATTACAGGTGTGAGCCAGCGTGCCCGACCCTCATTACCTTTTCCCTAACGATTAGTGAGTGTATTCATCTGTTTTCATGCTGCCGATAAAGATATACCAGGAAATCCGAGGCGGGTGGATCACGAGGTCAAGAGATCGAGTCCATCCCGGTCAACATGGTGAAATCCCGTCTCTACTAAAAATACAAAAAATTAGCTGGGCATGGTGGCGCGTGCCTGTAATCCCAGCTACTCGGGAGGCTGAGGCAGGAGAATTGCCTGAACCCAGGAGGCGGAGGTTGCGGTGAGCCGAGGTCGCGCCATTGCACTCCAGCCTGGGTAACAAGAGCGAAACTCCGTCTCAAAAAAAAAAAAAAGATATAGCAGACGCCAGGCGCAATGGTTCACACCTGTGGTCCCAGCACTTTGGGAGGCTGAGGCGGACAGATCGCCTGAGGTCACGAGTTCAAGACCAGCCTGGCCAACATGGTGAAACCCCGTCTCTAGTAAAAATACACAGTTACCCGGGTGTCATGGCGAAGCCCAGCTACTCTGGAGGCTGAGGCGGGAGAATCACTTGAACCCGGGAGGCGGAGGCTGCGGTGAGCCGAGATCATGACATTGCACTCCAGCCTGGGCAGCAGAGTGAGACTCTGTGTCAAAAAAAGTGGCCGGGCGCGGTGGCTCACGCCTGTCATCCCAGCACTTTGGGAGGCTGAGGCGGGTGGATCACGAGGTCAAGAGTTCGAGACCAGCCTGGCCGACATGGTGAAACCCTGTCTCTACTAAAAATACAAAAATTAGCTGGGCACGGTGGCACGTGCCTGTAATCCCAGCTACTCGGGAGGCTGAGGCAGGAGAATTGCCTGAACCCAGGAGGCGGAGGTTGCGGTGAGCCGAGGTCGCGCCATTGCACTCCAGCCTGGGTAACAAGAGCGAAACTCCGTCTCAAAAAAAAAAAAAGATATAGCAGACGCCAGGCGCAATGGTTCACACCTGTGGTCCCAGCACTTTGGGAGGCTGAGGCGGACAGATCGCCTGAGGTCACGAGTTCAAGACCAGCCTGGCCAACATGGTGAAACCCCGTCTCTAGTAAAAATACACAGTTACCCGGGTGTCATGGCGAAGCCCAGCTACTCTGGAGGCTGAGGCGGGAGAATCACTTGAACCCGGGAGGCGGAGGCTGCGGTGAGCCGAGATCATGACATTGCACTCCAGCCTGGGCAGCAGAGTGAGACTCTGTGTCAAAAAAAGTGGCCGGGCGCGGTGGCTCACGCCTGTCATCCCAGCACTTTGGGAGGCCGAGGCGGGTGGATCACGAGGTCAAGAGATCGAGACCAGCCTGGTCAACATGGTGAAACCCCATCTCTACTAAAAATACAAAAATTAGCTGGGCACGGTGGCACGTGCCTGTAATCCCAGCTACTCGGGAGGCTGAGGCAGGAGAATTGCCTGAACCCAGGAGGCGGAGGTTGCGGTGAGCCGAGGTCGCGCCATTGCACTCCAGCCTGGGTAACAAGAGCGAAACTCCGTCTCAAAAAAAAAAAAAAAGATATAGCAGACGCCAGGCGCAATGGTTCACACCTGTGGTCCCAGCACTTTGGGAGGCTGAGGCGGACAGATCGCCTGAGGTCACGAGTTCAAGACCAGCCTGGCCAACATGGTGAAACCCCGTCTCTAGTAAAAATACACAGTTACCCGGGTGTCATGGCGAAGCCCAGCTACTCTGGAGGCTGAGGCGGGAGAATCACTTGAACCCGGGAGGCGGAGGCTGCGGTGAGCCGAGATCATGACATTGCACTCCAGCCTGGGCAGCAGAGTGAGACTCTGTGTCAAAAAAAGTGGCCGGGCGCGGTGGCTCACGCCTGTCATCCAGCACTTTGGGAGGCTGAGGCGGGTGGATCACGAGGTCAAGAGTTCGAGACCAGCCTGGCCGACATGGTGAAACCCTGTCTCTACTAAAAATAACAAAAATTAACCAGGTGAAAATTCTTTTTGATTGCACAGTTGATTGCTAAAGTCTAGGCTTCTCTATACCTGTTTTTTACTGTTTTTTTTTTTTTTTGTTTTTGAGACAGAGTCTTGCTCTGTCGCCCAGGCTGGAGTGCAATGGCGCGATCTCGGCTCACCGCAACCTCCGCCTCCCGGGTTCAAGCGATTCTCCTGCCTCAGCCTCCTGAGTAGCTGGGCTTCGCCATGACACCCGGGTAACTGTGTATTTTTAGTAGAGACGGGGTTTCACCATGATATGGCCAGGCTGGTCTCGAACTCCTGACGTCGGGTGATCCGCCCGCCTCAGCCTCCCAAAGTGCTGGGATGACAGGCGTGAGCCACGGCACCCGGCCTCACCATTTGGTTTTAAAAGGCTGATTAAATCGGGGCACTATTATGGAATCATTGCTACTTCAGCTTTTTCTGTTCATTCCACCAAGGTTTTCAGAGTCGATTTTTTATTTTTTGAGATGGAGTCTGTCTGTCTCCCAGGCTGGAGTGAGATGGTCTGACCTCAGCTCACTGCAACCTCCACCTCCCGGGTTCAAGCTTTCTGCTCCGGAGTTACTCTACTTAGGACAGACTCTCCATTTCCATCCAACTTGCTGAAAAACATATTATCTTCTTTTTCATGGCTGCGTAGTATTCCGTGGTGTATATAAACCGCATTTTCTTTCTTTTTCTTAAAAATTGAAACAGGCTGTCACTCTGTCAGCCGGTCTGCAGTACAGTGGCATGATCTCAGCTCACCTCAAACTCCACCTCCGGGGTTCAACTTCTATCAATTCTTCTTCCTCAGCCTTCTGAGTAGGTGTTTTTCTTTTTTTTCTTTTTTTTTTTTTTTTTTGAGACGGAGTTTCTCTCTTGTCGCCCAGGCTGGAGTGCAGTGGCGCGATCTCGGCTCACCGCAACCTCCGCCTCCCGGGTTCAGGCAATTCTCCTGCCTCAGTCTCCCGAGTAGCTGGGATGACAGGCACGCGCCACCATGCCCAGCTAATTTTTTGTATTTTCAGTAGAGATGGGGTTTCACCATGTTGACCAGGATGGTCTCGAACTCCTGACCTCGTGATCCACCCTCCTCGGCCTCCCAAAGTGCTGAGGTGACAGTCATGAGCCAGTACACCCCGATTTTCTTTTTCCTTTTTAAATTGTTTTAAGATGCTCCTGTTCTTTTGCAAACATATGATATCCGCCAGAAGGAATTTAGGGAGACCGAGCCGGGTCGTACCGTCTGGGGGAGGCAGGTCTGCACAGTCAGGAAGGAAAGAACATTCCAGAACATTTCAACTGTCCGAGCCACGCTGAGAAGCCAGGAAGACAAGCCCCTAGTCACCCGCAATCATCCACAAGAGGAATCCATGGAGATGAGAGCTAATTACTTAATCACTCGCATTTGCAAATCGCATTATTGGAAAAGAAATTACTCTGCTGATCGAATTACAAGATATTTATGTGCTAATAGCCCTGATTAACTGGCCGTGTTAATCTGTCATTTTGAAAGCTGATATTAGCAGCATCCATCTCCCCGGAAAATAAACGCTTTACGGGGAATAAAACGGGGTGTGTGTGGAGCTGACTTGCTGGGGATCCTGTTAACCCCTTTTGGGTTCAAAACAGCCCCTGGCAGAGACAGAGCTGTGCCCCATGAAGTCAGAGAAGCTGAAGGAGAACACTCAGGGAAACACACACACAGACACACACACACACATGCGTTTCCCAAACTGGGTGCCCCAGGGAACGCCCCTCACGGGTATCATTTTGCTATGATAGTGTAAGATCTGGGGTCCACGGGCAGAGGGTGCAGGATGGAGGCCTGGGCACACACGTGCCGTGATGTTTTCCTGCATCCATCCCCGTCACCTACATTAGGTGTTTCCCCTAAAGCCCTCCTTCCCCTGACCCCCCAGCCCTGCTATCCCTCCCCCAGCCCCCACCCCCTGCTAACCCTCCCCTGCCTCCCCATTATCCCATCCCCTGTTATCCCTCCCCTAGCCCCCCACCCCTATCCCTCCCCATCCCCACCTCCTGCTATCCCTCCCCTAGCCCCCCACCCCTGTTATCCCTCCCCTAGCCCCCCACTCCATTATCCCGTCCCTGGCCCCCACCCCTACTATCCCTCCCCCAGCCCCCACACCCTGCTATCCCTCCCCTGCCTCCCCATTATCCCACCCCCTGTTATCCCTTCCCTAGCCCCCCACCCCTATCCCTCCCCATCCCCACCTCCTGCTATCCGTCCCCTAGCCCCCCACCCCTGTTATCCCTCCCCTAGCCCCTCACTCCATTATCCCATCTCTGGACCCCACCCCTGCTATCCCTCCCCCAGCCCCCACCCCCTGCTATCCCTCCCCTGCCTCCCCATTATCCCACCCCCTGTTATCCCTTCCCTAGCCCCCCACTCCCTATCCCTCCCCATCCCCACCCCCTGCTGTCCCTCTGCAATCCCCCCACCCCCTGCTATCCCTCCCCAGCCCCCAACCCCTGCTATCCCTCCCCAGCCCCCACCCCCTGCTATCCCTCCCCTAGCCCCCACACCCAGCTATGCCTCCACTCGCCCCCCACCTCCTGCTATCCCTCCCATAGCCCCCACCCCCTGTTTTCCCTCCCCAGCCCCCACCCCCCAGGCCCCAGTGTGCGATGCTCCCCTCCCTGTGTCCACGTGTTGTCATGGTCCAACACCCGCCTGTGAGTGAGAACACGGGGTGTGTGGTTTTCTGTTCCTCTGTCCGTTTTGCTGACGATGATGGTTTCCAGCTTCACGGGTTTCAATGCTCTGATGTTCAATGCTCTGATGCAGCCTGTCCGACCGTCTCCGACATTTAAAGACAGACATGAACAGCAGCAGAAACCCCTGGTCTCTCCCACCCCATCCAGCCCTCTGCTCTGCTCCCCCCCCCCACACCCAGGGTGACCCCCTGTGATGCGTTCTGTGTATTTCCTTTCACACGTCACGGGACTGCCTTTCTGTGTTTTAAGTGTCCCTCAGTTTATGGAAAGTGTACATCATGCTGTGTGCACTTTTCAGACACCAGCATTTCATGCTCAGAAAAAAAGAAAAAAAAAAATGAAGTCGTTGAATCATTCCAAAGATTCATTCATCCTGCATTTCTGCAGACTGCTCGTTTTGGTGAGTCCCTCATATCCCAGCGGAAGAATATTCCGGAACATATGGATGCCTCTTTCTGCCTGTGGCCATTACATTTTTTTCCTAGTGGAAATAGGAAATAAAAATAGAAAATATTTCTTTCTTTTTTGAGATGGAGTTTTGGTCTTGTTACCCAGGCTGGAGTACAGTGGGGGGATCTCAGCTCACTGCAGCCTCCGCCTCCCGGGTTCAAGAGATTCTCCTGCCTCAGCCTCCCGAGGAGCTGGGACTACAGGCGCCCGCCACCACACCTGGCTCGTTTTTGTATTTTTATTAGACACCAGTTTTCACCATCTTGGCCAGGCTGGTCTCGAACTCCTGGCCTCAGATGATCCTCCAGCCTCAGCCTCCCAAGGTGCTGGGATTACAGGCAGCCACCCCACACTTTGCTAATTTTTTTTTTTTAGTAGAGACGGGGTTTCTCCACATTGGTCAGGCTGGTCTCGAACTCCTGATCTCAGATGATCCTCCAGCCTCCCAAACTGCTGGGATTACAGGCACCCACCCCCACACTTTGCTAATTTTTTTTTTTTTTAGTAGAGACGGGGTTTCTCCATGTTGCTTAGGCTGGTCTTGAACTCCCGATCTCAGATGATCCTCCCGCCTCAGCCTCCCAAAGTGCTGCGATTACAGGCACCCACCCCCACACTTTGCTAATTTTGTTTTTTTTTTTTTAGTAGAGACAGGATTTCTCCATGTTGCTCAGGCTGGTCTTGAACTCCTGACGAGAGACGATCCTCCTGCCTCAGCCTCCCAAAGTGCTGGGATTACAGGCAGCCACCCCCACACTTTCCTAATTTTTTTTTTTTTTTTTTAGTAGAGACGGGGTTTCTCCACATTGGTCAGGCTGGTCTCGAACTCCCGACCTCAGGTGATCCTCCTGCCTCAGCCTCCCAAAGTGCTGGGATTACAGGCAGCCACCCCGACACTTTGCTAATTTTTTTTTTTTTTTTTTTTTTTTTTTAGTAGAGACGGGGTTTCTCCATGTTGCTTAGGCTGGTCTTGAACTCCCGACCTCAGATGATCCTCCCGCCTCAGCCTCCCAAAGTGCTGCGATTACAGGCAGCCACCCCCACACTTTGCTAATTTTTTTTTTTTTTTTTTTTTTTTTTTTTTTTTTTTTTTTTTTTTTTTTTAGTAGAGACGGGGTTTCTCCACGTTGCTCAGGCTGGTCTCGAACTCTTGACCTCAGATGATCCTCCTGCCTCAGCCTCCCAAACTCCTTGGATGACAAACATGAGCCCCTGCGCATGGCTGGAAACAGGAATATTTCTATGTGATATTTTAGAACAGGAAAAGTGTAGAACATTTTCAGAACGTTTTTGGCGCGTTACCTGATGGGCACATCAAGGCTGACACTTGCAGACATTGCGATATTTATAAGTAAAACGTCGGTGGCACAAAAGAAACGGCGAGCGAGGATCCGTCCTCTCGGGAGGGCGGTTCACTGTTGGACAAGGGGGAATGGGGACTGATGCCTGACGGGGTCACCGCTACTGCCGTGTCCCCCTTTCTGCCACGTTTAGACCACACAAGCCACGCTAATCCCGATTCGCTATTTTATTTTTTATTTTTATTTATATTTTTTGAGATGCGGTTTCACCATGTTGGCCAGGATGGTCTCGAACTCTTAACCTCGTGATCCACCCGCCTCGGCCTCCCAAAGTGCTGGGATGACAGGCCTGAGCCACCACCCCTGGCTGTTGGGTTTTTTATTTATTTATTTATTTTTGGTAGAGACACGGTTTCACCATGCTGGCCAGGCTGGTCTCGAACCCCTGACCTCAGGCGATCCAGCCACCTCAGCCTCCCAAAGTGCTGGGATGACAGGTGTGAGCCACTCTGCCCGGCTTTTTTTTTTTCTTTTTTTTTTTTAATTTGAGACACAGTTTTGCTCTTGTCACCCAGGCTGGAGTGCAGTGGTGCGATCTTAGCTCACGGCGGCCTCCACCTCCCGGGTTCAAGTGATCCTCCTGCCTCAGCCTCCCGAGTACCTGGGATTACAGCCGCGCACCACGATGCCCAGCTAATTTTTGTGTTTTTAGTAGAGACGGGGTTTCAGCATGTGGACCAGGAGGGTTTCGATCTCCTGACCTCGTGATCTGCCACCTGCCTCAGCCTCCCAAAGTGCTGGGATTACAGGCATGGGGCACTGCACCTGGCCCCCTTTTTTTTTTTTTTTTTTTTTTTTTTTTTTTTTTGCTTTGAGGCAGAGTTTTGCTGTTCTCGCCCAGGCTGGAGTGCAATGGCGTGGCCTCAGCAACCTCCGCCTGCCGGGTGCAATCGATGCTCCTGTGTCAGCCTCCCGAGAACCTGGGATTACAGACACCCACAGCCACACCTGGCTGATTTATATACGTGTGTGTGTGTAGTTTTCACCATGTTGGGAAGGCTGGTCTCGAACTCCTGACCTCAGGTGATCCAACGGCCTCGGCCTCCCAAAGTGCTGGGATGACAGTTACTGATTTAAAAAAGAAAGGCCCGGCGCGGTGGCTCACGCCTGTCATCCTAGCACTTTGGGAGGCTGAGGCAGGAGGATCGCCTGAGGTCAGGGGTTCGAGACCAGCCTTCCCCACATGGAGAAATCCCATCTTTAAAAAAAAAAAAAAAGACAAAGAGACTGAATTGGAGGCTCTTCTCTTTGGAGGTGATGTAGAAGGCGGCAATTGACTCCGGAGGTCGGGCTTTGGGAGGCCAAAGTGCTGGGATTACAGGCCGAGGTGGGCGGATCACGAGGTCAGGAGTTCGAGACCATCCTGGTCAACATAGTGAAACCCCATCTCTACTTAAAATAAAAATAACTGGCCAGGCGCAGCGGCTCACACCTGTAATCCCAGCACTTTGGAAAACTGAGGTGGGCGGATCATGAGGTCAGGAGTTCGAGACCACCCTGGCCGATATGGTGAAACCCCGTCTCTACTAAAAACATAAGAATTAGCCGGGCAAGGTGGCGGGTGCCTGTAGTCCCAGCTGCTCAGGAGGCTGAGGCGGGAGGTTCCCTTGAACCCAGGAGGTGGAGGTGGCAGTGAGCCAGGATTGCACCCCTGCCCTCCAGCCTGGGTGACAGAGGAAGACTCTGTCTAAAAAAAGAAGCTGCCATCTAAGACTACCGGCTCGCCCTTGAATTCTTTCCTGGGTGGAGAGAAGAACCGTCCCAGGCGAGGCTGTCATTGGAGGCCCCACCTGCCTGGCATCACAGCTGTGAGTATCTCAGCTGCAAAGGGTCCTAGAGAGAATCCGTTAAAGAATGGGAGGCCAGGTGTGGAGGCTCATGCCTGCAATCCTTGCATTTTTGGAGACCGAGGCGGCTGGATCGCCTGAGGTCAGGAGTTCGAGACCGGCCTGGCCAACATGGTGAAACCGTGTCTCTACCAAAAATAAAAAAAAAAATTAAAAAAAATACAAAAAAAAACCCAGCCAGGTGTGGTGGCTCATACCTGTAATCCCAGCACTTTGGGAGGTCGAGGCGGCTGGATCGCCTGAGGTCAGGAGTTCAACACCAGACTGGCCATCCTGGTGAAACTGTAGAAATTAAAATCTACTAAAAATACAGAAATTAGCTGGGCATGGTGGTGGGCACCTGTAATCCCAGCTACTCGGGAGGCTGAGGGAGGAGAATGGCTCGAACCCGGGAGGCGGAGGCTGCGGTGAGCCGAGATCGCGCCATTGCACTCCAGCCTGGGTGACAAGAGCGAAACTCCGTCTCAAAAAAAAAAAAAGAACCAGAAATCCAAATCAGGTGTCCAAATACATTACGTGTCAAAATGACTGGGTCATGAGGTGCACACATATTTGGCTAAACATAATTCTGGGTGTGTCCTTGTTTCTTTTTTTTTTTTTTTTTTTTTTTTTTTGGTGTTGGTGGGTGGAGGTTTTGAGACAGAGTGTCTGTCTGTCCCCAAGGCTGGAGTGTGGTGGCGCGATCTCGGCTCACTGCAGCCTCCGCCTCTCGGGTTCAAGAGATTCGCCTGCCTCAGCCTCCCGAGTATCTGGGACTACAGGCACCTGCCACCACAAACGGCTAATTTTTGTATTTTTAGTAGAGATGGGGTTTCACCATGTTGGCCAGGCTGGTCTCGAACTCTTGACCTCCCAAAGTGCTGGGATCACAGGCATGAACCGCCACAGCAGGCTAATTTTGTATTTTTAGTAGAGAAGGGGTTTCACCATGTTGGCCAGGCTGGTCTCGAACTCCTGACCTCCCAAAGCGCTGGGATCACAGGCATGAGCCGCCACACCAGGTTAATTTTTGTATTTTTAGTAGAGAAGGGGTTTCACCATGTTGGCCAGGCTGGTGTCGAACTCCTGACCTCCCAAAGTGCTGGAATCACAGGCACCTGCCACCACAAACGGCTAATTTTTGTATTTTTAGTAGAGATGGGGTTTCACCATGTTGGCCAGGCTGGTCTCGAACTCCTGACCTCCCAAAGCGCTGGGATCACAGGCATGAGCCGCCACAGCAGGTTAATTTTGCATTTTTAGTAGAGAAGGGGTTTCACCATGTTGGCCAGGCTGGTCTCGAACTCCTTACGTCCCAAAGTGCTGGAATCACAGGCATCTGCCAGCACAAACGGCTAATTTTCCATTTTTAGTAGAGAAGGGGTTTCACCATGTTGGTCAGGCTGGTCTCGAACTCCTGACCTCCCAAAGTGCTGGAATCACAGGCATCTGCCACCACACCAGGCTAATTTTCCATTTTTAGAAGAGAAGGGGTTTCACCATGTTGGCCAGGCTGGTCTCGAACTCCTGACCTCCCAAAGTGCTGGAATCACAGGCACCTGCCACCACACCAGGCTAATTTTTGTATTTTTAGTAGAGAAGGGGTTTCACCATGTTGGCCAGGCTGGTCTCGAACTCCCGACCTCGTGATCCTCCAGCCTCGGCCTCCCGGAGTGCTGGGATCACAGGCGTGAGCCTCCACGCACGGGCGTTTTAATTTTAATAAAAAGAAACTCAGAGGCATTTAGCAGACTGGCAAGGTTGCAGACCTCAGCTCCCATTCTTAAATTTCCCAGCTGACCGACTGAGCCAGAGGAGTTTCGGGGGGGAAGAAAGCACCCCCTTTTCTTTTGTGCCTTCAATCCAGAGGCGTTTCTGGCAGCCCCGGGGTCCTCCCGTGAATGAAATAAAGGCTTTCTTTCACACAATGGGTCTCTGCGTGTGTCTGCGACAAAGAGCCTGTGGGAGAAAGCCTTTACCTATTGATGTGGGCGCCCAGCAGGAGGATCAGGAGGGCCAGGCTGTCAAAGGCCTGTTTAGGACATTGTGTAGGCTTTGGGGGAGTTCTGTGCCGGCTCAGACAGGCCATTATGGAGGGCTGGGATCAATTGGAGGCAAACGTGTGAAGAGGAAAGAGATCTCAAACCCCACGCCTGCCCGCGGGGATGACGGTGAGGGAGAGGGAGGTGTGCAGAGGGGACCTCTGAGGCGGTGCAGCCACTTCTGGGCCGAGAAAGATGAGACACGCATGTCACGGGTGACTGGTTTTCATCCTGGAGGAGAAAGTCACTTCTGAAGAACTCAGGAGCAGTCAAACTCTTACCCACTTTTTTTTTCTTTCAGCTACAATCAGGCGTTAGAAGAGCAAGCTGCTTTCCTGGGGGTGGGGGGGGCGGTGTGTGCGCTCAGCTCTGTCATCCCAGGACTTTGGGAGGCCGAGGTGGATGGATCTCTTGAGGTCAGGAGTTCGAGACCAGCCTGGCCAACGTGCTGAAATCCCCATCTGTACTAAAAAAAAAAAAAATTTAAAAATAAAAAAAGGGCCGGGCGCGGTGGCTCACGCCTGTCATCCCAGCACTTTGGGAGGCTGAGGCGGGAGGATCACGAGGTCAGGAGTTCGACACCAGCCTGACCGATTTCGTGAAACACCATCTCTACTAAAAATAAAAAAAATCAGCCGGGTGTGGTGGGTGCCTGTAATTCCAGGTACTCGGGAGGCTGAGGAAGGAGAATCGCTTGAACCCGTGAGTCGGGGGTTGCAGTGAGCTGACACTGCGCCATTGCACTCCAGCCTGGGCGACAGAGCGAGACTCCATCTAAAAAAAAAAATTAGGCCGGGCGCGGTGGCTCACGCCTGTCATCCCAGCGCTTTGGGAGGCCGAGGCGGGTGGATCACGAGGTCAAGAGATCGAGACCATCCCGGTCAACATGGTGAAACCCCGTCTCTACTAAAAATACAAAAAATTAGCTGGGCGTGGTGGCGCGTGCCTGTAATCCCAGCTACTCAGGAGGCTGAGGCAGGAGAATGGCTTGAACCCGGGACGCGGAGGTTGCGGTGAGCCGAGATCTCACCATTGCACTCCAGCCTGGGTCACAAGAGCGAAACTCCGTCTCAAAAAAAAAAAGAAAAAAAAATTAGCCGAGCATGGTGGCGGGAGCCTGTAATCCCAGCTACTGGGGAGACTGAGGCAGGAGAATGGCTCGAACCCCGGAGGTGGAGGTTGCAGTGAGCCGAGGTCACATCACTGCCCTCCAGCTTGTCTGTCAGGAATGAGACTCTATTTCAAATTAAAAAAAAAAAAAAAAAAGGTGTGGGGCAAGCTTATTTCTCATAATCCAAGCAGATCTCATATTTTTTTTTTCTTTTTTTCTGAGACGGTCTTGCTCTGCTGGATTCTAGCAATCCTCCTGCCTCACCCTCCTGAGCAGCTAGCAGCAAAGACCTGCCCATGCCCAGCCAATTTTTCTGATTTTTTCTGGACATGGGATCTTGCTCTGCTGCCCCGGCTGGTCTCAAACTCCTGGGCTCAAGCGATCCTCCTGCCTCAGCCTCTCAAAGTGCTGGCATGACAGGCATGAGCCACTGCACCCGGCCCTCTTAAGGTTTTAATTATAACAAGTGAAGTCTGATTTTTTTGAGGTTCTCAGTGTGCCAAGATGGTGCATCCCACATTATAATTATTTTTGCTGGCAACAGACACCTGGTAAATGTAACTTATTCAGCTGAGAATCTTCCAGAAGGAATAAGCCAAAATCCAAATGGTTCCAATTCTTCTAGAAGCTCTTTTTCATTTTTCTTTCGTTCTTTCTTCTTTTTTTTTTTTTTTTTTTTTTTTTAGACAGAGTCTTACTTTCTCTGTGGCCCAGGCTGGAGTGCAGTGGCACGATCTTGGCTCACGGCAGCCTCCAGCTCCCGGGTTCAAGCGATTCCTCTGCCTCAGCCTCCCGAGTAGCTGGGACTACAGGCACGTGACACCACACCCAGCTAATTTCTGTTTTTTGGGTTTTTTTTTTTTCTTTTTTTTTGAGATCGACTCTTGCTCTGTGGCCCAGGCTGGAGTGCAATGGCACAATCTCGGCTCACTGTAACCTCCGCCTCCCGGGTTCAAGCGATTCTCCTGCCTCAGCCTCCCGAGGAGCTGGGATTACAGGTGCACACCACCACAGCCAACAAATTTTTGGTAGAGATGGGCTTCCGCCATGTTGGTCAGGCTGGTCTCGAAATCCTGACCTCGTGATCCGCCCACCTCAGTCTCCCAAAGTGCTGGAATGACAGGCGTGAGCCACCGTGCGCGGCTAATTTCCGTATTTTCTTTTTTGTGGAGATGGGGTCTGGCTGTATTGCCCCGTCTGGTCTCGAACTTCTGACCTCAGGTGATCCTCCCGCCTCGGCCTTAGATAATATTGCAACACCGGATTCCAATTCTTTGAGGTGCGTAAGTTGTCAAATTCGTAGACACGGAAAATTGAATGGTGCAAGCCAGGGTTTTGGGGAGGGAGAAAACGGGACAGCGTTTTGGTTTTGCAAGATGGGAAACTTGACCAAATATTTTGCGTAAAAATGGAAAATACTCAACACAACTAAATTCTCCTCTTACAAAGGCTCAAGATGGTAAATTTTATATCGTGTGTGTGTGAGTGAGTGTGTTTCTTTCTCTCTCTCTGTCTCTCTCTCTCTATTTTTGAGACACAGTCTTGCTCTGTTGCCCAGGCTGGTGTGCAATGGCGTGCCATCAGCTCACTGCAACCTCCGCCTCCTGGGTTCAAGCAATTCTCCTGCCTCAGCCTACAGTGTAGCTGGCACTATACGCACGTGCCTCTGTGTCTGGCTAATTTTTGTATTTTTAGTACAGACGGGGTTTCACCGTGTTGGCCAGGCTGGTCTCGAACTCCTGACCTCAGGCGATACACCCGCCTCGGCCTCCCAAAGTGCTGGGACTACAGGCGTGAGCCACCTCACCCAGCTAATTTTTATATTTTTCGTAGAGACGGGGTTTCACCACGTTGGCCGGGCTGGTCTCGAACTCCTGACCTCGGCCTCCCAGAGTGCTTGCCCACTAATCGTTTTATTTTCTCTGCTTTTTTTTTTAAAAAATAGTGATTTACTTGGTATTCAAAACTATGCATCAAAGTCACAGTTGTGTCAGCTTAGAGGAGCCGAGACCTCGTGATGGGCTTCCTGGGCGCTCTGGAGGAATCCGTTTGGGGAACGGAGACGGGCTGTGGGTTTCTGCTTTACCTCAAGGACTAGCTGACGTTATGGGATCTGCTGGAAAGGGGACCCGTGGGGCTGAGACCCAGAGATCTGGGATTTCCGGGCTGAGATTCACAGCCCTCGGTGACACCGATGGTTGAATGTGCGGGGTCGGGAGCCAGGGAGCTCACAGTTGTTCTGTTGTGACCTGCAGAAGCTGGATGAGTGGGATTGTGAGTCACGCTGCCGAACGAATCGTGAGCAAATCAACCCTCCTGCGGCACCGATGACACAGCTTGGTTTACAAAACCTTTATTGCAAAAAAATAAAAGGCATTGATCATCTCCCAGGTACAAGCACTGTTCTAGGAACTTGGGTGCATCCGTGAAGGCATCGACGTTCCTTGATTGATTGTAGAGCTGACGTCACAGCTGAGCTTTACAGAAGCGAGTGGGGAGCCTATTCTGAGTTAGAAAATAATGTGGTGTGGACAGAAGATGAACAGTGTTTCGGTGATCGGTGAGCCACAAATCTGGGGTGATGGTGCACCCGGGGGGTGCTGCATAGACATGTCAGACGCCCAAAGGCACAAGGGTGACTGGAGCTTTCAGGGGCCATCAAGGAAAGTAGAGGGCAGATGGGTTGAGATAAAGAGCTTGGAGGTGAAGTCACAGCCAGCTTCATACACGTCCCTGCAAAGGACATGAACTTATCCTTTTTGACGGCTGCATAGTATTCCGTGGTGTCACACACTTTTTTTTTTTTATGGAGTCTGTCATCGATGGGCATTTGGGTTGGTTCCAGGTTTTTGTGCATGTGTCTTTATAGTAGAATGATTTATAATCCTTTGGGTATATTCCCAGTAATGAGATTGCTTATTCCATCTTTAAAGCCAACTGCAAAGTATCTTCTTTTTCCAAGACAGACTTTTTCCTTTCCTCTTCGGAGATGCCTCTCTTTCTGACTATGGGCAAGCTGCTCCTCCCCTTATAGGGACCTTTGTAAGTCATTACCTTGGGCTCATCTACATGATTCAGGATTATCTCAGACTTTCTTATTTAATCACATTTGCAAAGGCCCTTTGGCATGTAAGGTCATATACTCAAAGGCTGTAGGAATTAGATTGTAAACGTTTTTTTGGAAACATTATTCTGTCTTACCACAAGGGGATTAGAATGTGGACCTCTTTGGGTCATTATTCTGTCTCCCACATGGGGATCAGGATGTGGACCTCTTTGGGTCATTATTCTGTCTCCCACATGGGGATTAGGATGTGGACATCTTTGGGGCCATTATTCTGTCTCCCATATGGGGATTAGGATGTGGACATCTTTGGGTCATTATTCTGTGTCCCATATAGGGATTAGGATGTGGGCATCTTTGGGGTCATTATTCTGTGTCCCACATGGGGATTAGGATGTGGGCATCTTTGGGTCATTATTCTGTGTCCCATATAGGGATTAGGATGTGGGCATCTTTGGGGTCATTATTCTGTGTCCGATATGGGGATTAGGATGTGGACATCTTTGGGTCATTATTCTGTGTCCCATATGGGGATTAGGATGTGGGCATCTTTGGGGTCATTATTCCGTCTCCCACATGGGGATTAGGATGTGGACATCTTTGGGTCATTATTCTGTCTCCCACATGGGGATTAGGATGTGGACATCTTTGGGGTCATTATTCTGTCTCCCACATGGGGATTAGGACGTGGACATCTTTGGGGCCATTATTCTGTCTCCCACATGGGTATTAGGACGTGGACATCTTTGGGTCATTATTCTGTCTCCCACATGGGGATTAAGATGTGGGCATCTTTGGGGTCATTATTCTGTCTCCCACATGGGATTAGGACGTGGACATCTTTGGGTCATTATTCTGTCTCCCACATGGGGATTAGGATGTGGACATCTTTGGGGCCATTATTCTGTCTCCCATATGGGGATTAGGATGTGGACATCTTTGGGTCATTATTCTGTGTCCCATATAGGGATTAGGATGTGGGCATCTTTGGGGTCATTATTCTGTGTCCCACATGGGGATTAGGATGTGGGCATCTTTGGGTCATTATTCTGTGTCCCATATAGGGATTAGGATGTGGGCATCTTTGGGGTCATTATTCTGTGTCCGATATGGGGATTAGGATGTGGACATCTTTGGGTCATTATTCTGTGTCCCATATGGGGATTAGGATGTGGGCATCTTTGGGGTCATTATTCCGTCTCCCACATGGGGATTAGGATGTGGGCATCTTTGGGGTCATTATTCCGTCTCCCACATGGGGATTAGGATGTGGACATCTTTGGGTCATTATTCTGTCTCCCACATGGGGATTAGGACGTGGACATCTTTGGGGTCATTATTCTGTCTCCCACATGGGTATTAGGACGTGGACATCTTTGGGTCATTATTCTGTCTCCCACATGGGGATTAAGATGTGGGCATCTTTGGGGTCATTATTCTGTCTCCCACATGGGATTAGGACGTGGACATCTTTGGGTCATTATTCTGTCTCCCACATGGGGATTAGGACGTGGACATCTTTGGGGCCATTATTCTGTCTCCCACATGGGTATTAGGACGTGGACATCTTTGGGGTCATTATTCTGTCTCCCACATGGGGATTAAGATGTGGGCATCTTTGGGGTCATTATTCTGTCTCCCACATGGGATTAGGACGTGGACATCTTTGGGGCCATTATTCTGTCTCCCACATGGGATTAGGATGTGGACATCTTTGGGGTCATTATTCTGTCTCCCACATGGGGATTAGGATGTGGACATCTTTGGGGTCATTATTCCGTCTCCCACATGGGGATTAGGATGTGGACATCTTTGGGGTCATTATTCCGTCTCCCACATGGGGATTAGGATGTGGGCATCTTTGGGGTCATTATTCTGTCTCCCGCATGGGATTAGGATGTGGGCATCTTTGGGGTTATTATTCTGTGTCCCACATGGGGATTAGGATGTGGACATCTTTGGGGTCATTATTCTGTCTCCCGCATGGGATTAGGATGTGGGAATCTTTGGGGCCATTATTCTGTCTCCCACATGGGATTAGGATGTGGACCTCTTTGGGTCATTATTCTGTCTCCCACATGGGGATTAGGACGTGGACATCTCTGGGGCCATTATTCTGTCTCCCACATGGAGATTAGGACGTGGACATCTTTGGGTCATTATTCTGTCTCCCACGTGGCATCTCCAGGGACCTTTATCTCTGCAGTAAGATACAAAAATAGACCCGGCGTGGAGGCTCACACCTGTGATCCCAGCACTTTGGGAGGCTGAGGCAGGAGGATCACGTGAAGTCAGGAGTTCGAGACCAGCCCGGTCAATATGGTGAAACCCTGTCACTATTGAAAGTACAAAAATTGGCCTGGCGTGCTGGCACATTCGTATAATGCCACCTACCTGGGAGGCTGAGGAGGGAGAATCGCTTAAATCTACGAGGCAGACGCTGCAGTGAACCGAAATCCCACCACTGCACTCCAGCCTGGGCGACAGAGTGAGTCCCTGGCAAAAAAGAAAATAAATAAATAAAGAAATAGAAACATTCCAGCCACAACCTGCTGAATTCTGTCCTGGAAATGTGGACTAAATATTCCCAACAAGGGCCATCCACGGTGGCTCACGCCTGTCATCCCAGCACTTTGGGAGGCCGAGGCGGGTGGATCACGAGGTCAAGAGATCGAGACCATCCCGGTCAACATGGTGAAACCCCGTCTCTACTAAAAATACAAAAAATCAGCTGGGCGTGGTGGCGCGTGCCTGTAATCCCAGCTACTCAGGAGGCTGAGGCAGGAGAATTGCCTGAACCCAGGAGGCAGAGGTTGCGGTGAGCCGAGATCGCGCCATTGCACTCCAGCCTGGGTAACAAGAGCGAAACTCCGTCTCAAAAAAAAAAAAAAGAAAAAAACCCACCAAAATCCAGAGCTTGGAACCCTCATCTGCTGTTGGGTGGAAGCTTTGGGAGGTCATTGGAATTAGATTGAATGTCGTGGACATGGTCCTCGTGATAGGATAAGTAGGATAAGAAGTGTCATTATACGCAGGAGGAGAGGCAGCAGCGTTCTCTCTCCCTCTGACAGATGAGGGCACGGTGGGCACATACTGTCTGCAAACCTGTAAGAGAATCCTCCGTAATAACTGAATCTGCTGGCACACAGAAGGAAAAGTGTCCAGTGTCCAAAAGTACAAGAAATAAATACCTTTTTTTTTTTTTTGAGACGGAGTTTCACTCTTGTTACCCAGGCTGGAGTGCAATGGCGCGATCTCGGCTCACCGCAACCTCCGCCTCCTGGGTTCAGGCAATTCTCCTGCCTCAGCCTCCCGAGTAGCTGGGATTATAGGCACCTGCCACCACACCAGGCTAATTTTGTATTTTTAGTAGAGAAGGGGTTTCACCATGTTGGCCAGGGTGGTCTCGAACTCCTGACCTCCCAAAGAGCTGGGATCACAGGCACGAGCCGCCACACCAGGCTAATTTTGTATTTTTAGTAGAGAAGTGGTTTCACCATGTTGGCCAGGCTGGTCTCGAACTCCTGACCTCCCAAAGAGCTGGGATCACAGGCATGAGCCGCCACACCAGGCTAATTTTGTATTTTTAGTAGAGAAGGGGTTTCACCATGTTGGCCAGGCTGGTCTCGAACTCCTGACCTCCCAAAGAGCTGGGATCACAGGCATGAGCCGCCACACCAGGCTAATTTTGTATTTTTAGTAGAGAAGGGGTTTCACCATGTTGGCCAGGCTGGTCTCGAACTCTTGACCTCCCAAAGTGCTGGAATTACAGGCACCTGCCACCACAAACGGCTAATTTTCCATTTTTAGTAGAGAAGGGGTTTCACCATGTTGGTCAGGCTGGTCTCGAACTCCTGACCTCCCAAAGAGGTGGGATCACAGGCATGAGCCGTCACACCAGGCTAATTTTCCATTTTTAGAAGAGAAGGGGTTTCACCATGTTGGCCAGGCTGGTCTCGAACTCCTGACCTCCCAAAGCGCTGGGATCACGGTCATGAGCCGCCAGACCCGGCGTCCATGTTTCGTTATGGGAATCCTCACCCCACAAACACTCTGAGTTTCCAGAAGCAAAGTCAAGCAGCCTCCTTCCCACCTCCACTCTCCACCTCGTCGTTTTCACCAATGCCCCGTGTCTGGGGACCTCTGGGGAGTTCTTGGTCACTGCCCCTGACATTCTAGGCGCTCCCAAGGAAGCGTCTGATTCCAGTGAGTCAATCGGCTTCCGTCTTTCCTTGGACACCCCCGTCCGCAGACTCTGACAGAGTCACTAGCGCGTTTCTTCCCCCACATTCACCCGTCAGGGTAACTGGTGTTTACTGGCTAAGAAGCATACGTGACTTCCAGGATGCCCCCCCAGGGGGCGGGGGGCTAGGGGAGGGTGGCTAACGTCCTCGGTGACCGTGCCACATAAACGTTGGCTGGAACGTTTCTGTTTTCCCCTCCGTGGGTTCTTTGCTTCATTTCGGTGTTTGCAGAGAGCTGGATACGGAAAATCACACAGACAGAGCGGGAGGCGGTGATTCTGGGCTGGAGACACGCGTTGGAGTGGCAGTGGGGGGTGCTGGGGTGGGTGGTTAGTGGCCGGAGGGGGGAGACGGGGGGCTCGTCTGTCAGGGGCTGCGTGATGAAGACAGATCTGCCCCAGTCACGCTGGGTTAACGAGGCAGGGAGCGTTGGGTTCCCTCCTGGCGGTGCGGCGGGCCAGCAGGTGCGACGGCGGAGATCGTCTGTCTCCGCAAAGTCCAGACAACACCAATTGACCTCTGCGTTGAACACGCTGACGACCGGTTCTCAGACCGCATGTTCAAGCAGGAGAATTGTTTAATTAAAAAAAGGAGAAAAAAAAGAATACCGCAGGACGGAGACATGAGGGCTTCCATCTGAACACACAAAGCTGTCTGTGGTTGGGGGCAGCTGCCTTGGGGAACAGTGACCCCGTCTTCAGGCACATGCATGTGGCTGTGATCGGGGACTCTGTGCCTTCAGCCCGACACTATCCAGGGCTCCGTCGGGGACAGCGGCCGGGTGGCGCGTGGATGTGTCGGGTGCCGGGGAGCAGGGAGAGGTGGGGTCCCCAGAGAGGTGCTACCCGAACCCACATTTTCACATCATCGTGTTGTGTCCCTTGGAGAGGCGTGGAGGGCAGGACTCGTGGCTGCCCGGCGGCCGCAGCCGACCCAGTGTTCACCAATGCCAGCCTGTCAGCCTCGTCAGGCATCCGCCACGGAGTGGAAGTTGTTTTTATTTTATTTCTAACGGTGCCCCGGAGTCCATTAAAACGCACTCATCCTGACATTCGCAGAACGCCGAATGATCAAAGCCGAAAATGCCCATACAGCTTGTGACATGAAACCGGCGTGTCTGACGGAAGACTGACACGCCGTAACAGGTCAGGTAATTAGGAGAGAATCTGTGATATGTGTGTTGCGCCGGCTCGGCGTGTACACATGATCACAGCCATCAGACAACAGAGCGGGCTGTCTTCTCCCCGTGCATCCTCAAGCCGATGGCATCCTCCCGTGCCGCTGATGCACACGGCATCCGCAGAGAGACTGAATTAATTTGACAGTAAAAGGTGCCACCACTTACCGGCTTCTTTAAATACCTGTTTTTTAATTGCAACGGGACAGGTTGTGATTTCCGCACCGCCGGGAATCGCCGGGGAAGCACGCGCGGCTGTTATCGGCAAGGTGCTTTCCTCACGTTTTACCGGACAGCCCCGAGCACACGGGTATCCGTGCGCACACGCACGCTGTCTCTGTCACACACGCATGCATGCCTGCACAAACACACGTATTTGTTTTTTGTCCTTTTCTGCTTTTTGTTGCAGTGTATAATGACAGCATGTGCCGAGACACACACTTTGCTGTTGTGTGTAAACACGGCACGTGCAGAGAGACGTCTGGCTGTTGTGTGTAATGACAGTACGTGCAGACAGATGCTTTGATGTTGTGTGTAATGACGGCACGTGCAGATACACTGACTGTCGTGTGTAATGACGGCATGTGCAGACACACTGACTGTTGTGTGTAATGATAACATGTGCAGACACGCTGACTGTCGTGTGTAATGATAACATGTGCAGACACACTGGATGTTGTGTGTAATGATGGCACATGCAGATACACTGACTGTTGTGTGTAATGACGGCATGTGCAGACACACTGACTGTCGTGTGTAATGATAACATGTGCAGACACACTGACTGTCGTGTGTAATGATAACATGTGCAGACACACTGACTGTCGTGTGTAATGACGGCATGTGCAGACACACTGACTGTCGTGTGTAATGATAACATCTGCAGACACACTGACTGTCGTGTGTAATGACGGCATGTGCAGACACGCTGACTGTTGTGTGTAATGATAACATGTGCAGACACACTGTTGTGTGTAATGATAACATGTACAGACACGCTGACTGTCGTGTGTAATGATAACATGTGCAGACACACTGGATGTTGTGTGTAATGATGGCACGTGCAGATACACTGACTGTTGTGTGTAATGACGGCATGTGCAGACACACTGACTGTCGTGTGTAATGATAACATGTGCAGACACACTGACTGTCGTGTGTAATGATAACATGTGCAGACACACTGACTGTCGTGTGTAATGATAACATGTGCAGACACACTGACTGTTGTGTGTAATGACGGCATGTGCAGACACACTGACTGTCGTGTGTAATGATAACATGTGCAGACACACTGTTGTAATGATGGCATGTGCAGACACACTGACTGTCGTGTGTAATGATGGCATGTGCAGACACACTGACTGTTGTGTGTAATGATAACATGTGCAGACACACTGACTGTCGTGTGTAATGATAACATGTGCAGACACACTGACTGTCGTGTGTAATGATAACATGTGCAGACACACTGACTGTTGTGTGTAATGACGGCATGTGCAGACACACTGACTGTTGTGTGTAATGACGGCATGTGCAGACACACTGACTGTCGTGTGTAATGATAACATGTGCAGACACACTGACTGTTGTGTGTAATGACGGCATGTGCAGACACACTGACTGTTGTGTAATCACGGCATGTGCAGACACACTGGATGTTGTGTGTAATGACGGCATGTGCAGACACACTGACTGTTGTGTGTAATGATAACATGTGCAGACACACTGACTGTTGTGTGTAATGACGGCATGTGCAGACACACTGACTGTCGTGTGTAATGACGGCATGTGCAGACACGCTGACTGTTGTGTGTAATGATAACATGTGCAGACACGCTGACTGTTGTGTGTAATGATAACATGTGCAGACACACTGACTGTGGTGTGTAATGATAACATGTGCAGACACACTGACTGTTGTGTGTAATGATGGCATGTGCAGACACACTGACTGTTGTGTGTAATGACGGCATGTGCAGACACACTGACTGTTGTGTGTAATGATAACATGTGCAGACACACTGACTGTTGTGTAATCACGGCATGTGCAGACACACTGACTGTTGTGTGTAATGATAACATGTGCAGGAACACTGACTGTTGTGTAATCACGGCATGTGCAGACACACTGGATGTTGTGTATACTGACAACATGTGCAGAGACACTTTGCTGTTTCCTCATGTGCATGCTAATTGCTCAAAAGTAATGCGTTTCTTCCCCTCTCTTCCCAGCTCCCTCCTCCCACAATGCAGCCCCAGCAGCCAACGCTGAACGCCACATTCATTATGATGATTAAGGAATTGTCTCATCTTTCTGCCTTGATGTGTTTATGAAATTAATGAAGGCTGCGACAGATGAATTTGTGCACGCAGGGTAGAAGGAGGCAGAGGGCCCGGTTCTCTCTGCCACGCTCACGTCTTAATTGGCTTAATGGATTTTCCATGGTCCGGGATGTGTGCTTTCTCCTCTCTCAGGCAAACTAATTATGGCTTTTTACATTAAATTCTAATAGATTTCAATTTATCTCCTCTGAATTATCACAATAATTACGGTAATAAATTAAGCTCGTCGACACCGTGCGTCAAGAAGCGTGGAGTCTGGCATCACAGCAGCGTGGCGTGGCACGGGCTGACTCCATGGGCCTGGGGTGGTGAGGGTGCCGCCCCCGGCCCCGGGAGAGGGTGTGTGTTTGCACGTGTACGAGTGAATGTCTGACTTATCCTGAACGTCTGCAGAGAGTTCTCCCAACAGAGAGTTCCTCTAAAGGGTAGAAATATTTACAGATAATCATTTTACCTTCTCTAAAGTTCCCCGCTGTTTTGTTTCATTTTTTTGGATTTTGGTGGTTTTTTTTTTTGAGACAGAGTTTCATTCTTGTCGCCGAGGCTGGAGTGCAATGGCGCGGTCTCGGCTCACCGCGACCTCAGACTCCCTGGTTCAAGCGATTCTCCTGCCTCAGTTTGAAGTTGTGTCTTGTCTGGTTTGTTTACATTTTTGTTTATTTTTCGTTTTCGGTTGTTTGTTGATTTTTGTGGTGTGTGTGTGTGTTTGTGGTGTGTGTGTGTTTTTGGTGTGTGTGTTTCTGGTGTGTGTATGTTTGTGATGTGTGTGTTTGTGGTGTGTTTTTGTTGATTTTTGTGGTGTGTGTATGGTTGTAGTGTGTGTGTTTTTGTTGTTTTTTTGTGGTGTGTGTGTTTGTTGATTTTTTTGTGGTGTGTGTGTGTTTGTGGTGTGTGTGTTTGTGGTGTGTTTTTGTGGTGTGTGTGTGTTTTTATTGATTTATGTGGTGTGTGTGTGTTTGTTGGGTGTGTGTGTGTGTTTGATTTTTGTGGTGTGTGTGCGTTGTTGATTTTTGTGGTGTGTGTGTTTTTGTTAATTTTTGTAGTGTGTGTGTGTTTGTAGATTTTTGTGGTGTGTGTGTGGTTGTAGTGTGTGTGTTTTTGTTGATTTTTTTGTGGTGTGTGTGTTTGTGGGGTGTGTGTATGTGTTTGTTGATTTTTGTGGTGTGTGTGCATTTTTGTTGATTTTTGTGGTGTATGTGTGTTTTTGTTGATTTTTGTGCTGTGCGTGTTTTTGTTAATTTTTGTAGTGTGTGTGTGTGTGTGTTTCTTTATTTTTCTGGTGTGTGTGTGTGTGTTTGTGGCATGTGTGTGTATTTGTGGTGTGTGTGTGTGTGTGTGTGTGTGTGTGTGTGTGTTTTAGATAAAGTCTTCCTCTGTCGCCCAGGTAGGAGTGTAGTGGTGCAATCTCAGCTCACTGCGACACCCTCTTCCTGGGTTCAAGCGATTCTCCCGCCTCGGCCTCCCGAGCAGCTGGGATTTCAGGCGCCCACCGCCACACCCAGCTAATTTGTGTATTTTAGTAGAGATGGGGCTTCGCCGTGTCGGCCGGGCTGGTCTCGAACCCCTGACCTCAGGTGATCCGCTAGTCTGAAAACGTAGTCTCATTACTATACAAAGACGAAGAATTAGGAGGAGAAAAAGTCGACTGTCTAAATCAATCTCTGACCGTCTTGGCCCATCGGCCCTATTAGCGTTTACATCAGCTGCAGGCAGGAGCTTCACGGGTGGGTCCCAGATGACACTCTGATTCGGCATGGAGTGGTAAAGACTGCCAGGGAGGCCTCTCGTGACATTCGCAGTCTGTCGAGGATTTGACATCCGCATGGCGGGCGGCGTCCGGGGTGGTGGGGAGATGCCTCTGATGAAGAGTGTTGAAGACGAGCCTTCACCTCCTCTGCAGAAATAATGGGAGGCCATTAAAATGGAAGGCAAGGATCTGATACTGTATGTGATATCTGACGCCCACCTCACTCAGCAGAGGGGACACGGCTAATGGGGTATTTGTGCTGGTGAGATATTTCCACACTCAGGGACATATCGGAGAAATAGGGGAGGGAAAAGGCCGGGCAGGGTGGGTCATGACTGTCATCCCAGCACTTTGGGAGGCCGAGGTGGGCGGATCACCTGAGATCAGGAGTTTGAGACCAGCCTGGCCAACATGGCGAAACCCTGTCTCTGCTAAAAATAGAAAAATTAGTCAGATGTGGTGGCGGATGCCTGTGATCCCAGCTCCTCGGGAGACTGAGGCAGGAGAACCACTTGAACCTGGGAGGTGGAGGATGTAGTGAGGCGAGATGCTGCCACTGTACCCCAGCCTGGGCGACAGAGTGAGACTCAATCCCCCCTCCCAAAAAAAAGCGAGCGTGGTGCCACATTTCTGTCATCCTAGCTACTTGGGAGGCCAACGTGGGTGAATTGCTTGAGCGCATGAGTTCAAGACTAGCCTGGGCAACATAGCAAGACCCTGTGTCTACAGAAAAAATAAAAATTAGCTAGGTATGGTGACACATCCTTGTAGTCCTAGCTACTCAGGAAGCTGACATGGGGGATCACTTGAGCCCAGGAGGTTGAGGCTGCAGTGAACTGTGATATCTAACCTTTTAGGAAGTGGAGGTGGGGAATCGCTTGAGGCCAGGAGTTCAAGAGCTGCATGGGTTTGGGGAGTAGAAAATTTTTTTTTGTTTTTTTATTAAAGAATAAATCATAACTGTGCTCATAACTCTCTGTGAGGCCTCATCCTTGTAGCCGTTAGACACGCCGAGCTCATCCTTTTTCATGGCTGCATAGTATTCCATGGTGTCTATGTGCTATGTTTTGTTTGATTGGACACTGTGGGAAGTAGAAAAGTTCTTTTTTAAAGTTTCCTTTCTTGTTAAATCACAAGTGTGCGGATAACTCTCTGTGAAGCCCCATCCATGTAGCTGTTAGACACGCCATGCTCATCCTTTTTCATGGCTTCATAGTATTCCACGGTGTCTATGTGCTACGTTTTGTTTGATTGGGCACGGTGGGAAGTAGAAAAGTTCCTTTTTAAAGTTTCCTTTCTTGTTAAATCACAAGTGTGCTCATAATTCTCTGTGACGCCCCATCCCATGTAGCCGTTAGACACGCCGTGCTCATCCTTTTTCATGACTGCATAGTATTCCATAGCAATCCTATGTAGCCGTTAGACACGCCGAGCTCACAGGCACATAGGACATTCTACGTCCTTGTACTTTTACCGAGATATCAGTGCTGGACGTGCTCACAGGCGGGTCCCAGCTCTCTGTGGCTTTCGCTGGCTTAGAAAAGTTGTAAGTTGTCAGCCAGTCGGGTTTTAGTTTAGATGGTGAGGTCTGGCTCCGGCCCACGGGGATCAGACCCCACATGCATCAGGGATAAATGTGTGTGTTTTCCTTTGTTCATTGTAGTCTCGTGGCACGATGGCTAGAGAGGGTCCCCTTGCTGAAGTCCCCATCTCTATAAAAACTTAGCAGAGCGTGATGGCATGTTTATGTAATGCCAGCTACTTGGGAGGCCAAGGTGGGTGAATCATTTGAGCCCAGGAGTTCAGGACCAGCCTGGGCAACATAACAAGACCCTGTCTCTGCAGAAAATTTAAAAATTAGCCAGTTATGGTGACACATGTTTGCAGTGCCAGCTACTTGGGAGGCTGAGATAGGAGGATCACTTGAGCCCAGGAGGTTGAGGCTGCAATGAACTGTGATATCTAACCTTTTAGGAAGTGGAGGTGGGGAATCGCTTGAGGCCAGGAGTTCAAGACCTGCCTGGGCAATACAGCAAGACCCCATCTGTGCAAAAAGTGAGCAGAGCATAATAGCATATTCCTGTAATTTCACCTACTTGGGATACTAAGGTGGGTGAATCACTTGAGCCCAGGAGTTCAAGACCAGTCTGGGCAACATAGCAAGACCCCGTCTCTACAAAAAAACTTAACAAATAGCCATATGGTGATGCATGCCTGTAGCCCCAGCTACTCGGGAAGCTGAGATGGAGGATCACTTAAGCCCAGGTGGCTCACACCTGTAATTCCAGCACTTTGGGAGGCCAAGGTGGGCGGATCACATGAGGTCAGAGTTCGAGACCAACCTGACCAACATGGAGAAACCCCGTCTCTACTAAAAATACAAAATTAGCCACGCACTGTGGTGCGTGCCTGTAATCCCAGCTACTTGAGAGGCTGAGGCAGGAGAATCACTCGAACCTGGGAGGTGGAGGTTGTGGTGAAACAAGATGGCACCGTTACACTCCAGCCTGGATGACAAGAGTGAAACTCTGAAAAAAAAAAAGAGGGGACTGAAAAATTAGGATGGAGGCCGGCAGCTCACACTCATGGAAGTTGCAGCCACCCCCAAAAAAATCCCACACGGGCTGTGCCCTCTGGAAGCTCCAGGAGCAGGCAGCCCTCACCCCGGCTTCCTCATCCGTCTGTGGCACTGGTGGTTGGGGATTTGAAGTTGCAAGGTGTCTGCCTGACTTCCCGCAGAAGCCGCAGAAACAGAAGAAACAATTTCTGTCCCCTAATAGAAGCCAACAGCTGGTGAGAGGCCCAGAATGAGATGACGCCAAAATCAGGCAGCCGCTGTGTGGGAGGGACCCACGCAGCAGGCATCTGCCATCATTGTTTTCCCAAGGCAACAGTTCCACGGCCACCCTCAGCCCCACTCAGCCTCACAGGTTGGTTCTGAGGCCACTGTCTGCTCAGCTCAGCTAGACGGGAGGCGGCTGGATGCAGAGGGTCAGGGCTGGATGGGAACTTGGTAACCTCTGCCCCTGGCCTAGGTTCAGGGAGGTTGTGGGCAGAGGGCTGGAGAAGAGGGAGGAAGAGGAGGATGGAGCTGATCCATGGTCTGTGATGTTCTCCTGGTGTGGACGGAGCTGATCCATGGTCTGAGATGCTCACCTGGTGTGGATGGAGCTGATCCATGGTCTGAGATACTCACCTGGTGTGGATGGAGCTGATCCATGGTCTGAGATGCTCACCTGCTGTGGATGCAGCTGATCCATGGACTGTGATACTCACCTGGTGTAGATGGAGCTGATCTATGGTCTGAGATACTCACCTGGTGTGGATGGAGCTGATCCATGGTCTGTGATGTTCCCCTGGTGTGGACGGAGCTGATCCATGGTCTGAGATGCTCACCTGGTGTGGATGGAGCTGATCCATGGTCTGAGATGCTCTCCTGGTGTGGATGGAGCTGATCCATGGTCTGAGATGCTCACCTGGTGTGGACGGAGCTGATCCATGGTCTGAGATACTCACCTGGTGTGGATGGAGCTGATCCATGGTCTGTGATACTCACCTGGTGTCGACGGAGCTGATCCATGGACTGTGATACTCACCTGGTGTGGACGGAGCTGATCCATGGTCTGAGATACTCACCTGGTGTGGATGGAGCTGATCCATGGTCTGAGATACTCACCTGGTGTGGATGGAGCTGATCCATGGTCTGAGATGCTCACCTGGTGTGGACGGAGCTGATCCATGGTCTGAGATACTCACCTGGTGTGGACGGAGCTGATCCATGGTCTGAGATGCTCACCTGGTGTGGACGGAGCTGATTCATGGTCTGAGATGCTCACCTGGTGTGGATGGAGCTGATCCATGGTCTGTGATGTACCCCTGGTGTGGACGGAGCTGATCCATGGTCTGAGATGATCACCTGGTGTGGACGGAGCTGATTCATGGTCTGAGATACTCACCTGGTGTGGATGGAGCTGATCCATGGTCTGAGATACTCACCTGGTGTGGATGGAGCTGATTCATGGTCTGAGATGCTCACCTGGTGTGGATGGAGCTGATCCATGGTCTGAGATACTCACCTGGTGTGGATGGAGCTGATCCATGGTCTGAGATGCTCATCTGGTGTGGATGGAGCTGATCCATGGACTGTGATACTCACCTGGTGTGGATGGAGCTGATCCATGTACTGTGATTCTCACCAGGTGTGGATGGAGCTGATCCATGCACCGTGATACTCACCTGGTGTGGATGGAGCTGATCCATGGTCTGAGATGCTCACCTGGTGTGGACGGAGCTGATCCATGGTCTGAGATGTTCTCCTGGTGTGGACGGAGCTGATCCATGGTCTGAGATGCTCACCTGGTGCGGACAGAGCTGATCCATGGTCTGAGATGTTCTCCTGGTGTGGACGGAGCTGATCCATGGTCTGAGATGCTCACCTGGTGTGGACGGAGCTGATCCATGGTCTGAGATGCTCATCTGGTGTGGACGGAGCTGATCCATGGTCTGAGATGTTCTCCTGGTGTGGACGGAGCTGATCCATGGTCTGAGATGCTCACCTGATGTGGATGCAGCTGATCCATGGACTGTGATACTCACCTGGTGTACATGGAGCTGATCCATGGTCTGAGATGCTCACCTGGTGTGGATGGAGCTGATCCATGGTCTGAGATGTTCTCCTGGTGTGGACGGAGCTGATCCATGGTCTGAGATGCTCTCCTGGTGTGGACGGAGCTGATCCATCGTCTGAGATGTTCTCCTGGTGTGGACGGAGCTGATCCATCGTCTGATATGTTCTCCTGGTGTCGACGGAGCTGATCCATGGTCTGAGATGCTCACCTGGTGTGGATGGAGCTGATCCATGGTCTGAGATGTTCTCCTGGTGTGGACGGAGCTGATCCATGGTCTGAGATGCTCTCCTGGTGTGGACGGAGCTGATCCATGGTCTGAGATGTTCTCCTGGTGTCGACGGAGCTGATCCATGGTCTGAGATGCTCACCTGGTGTGGATGGAGCTGATCCATGATCTGAGATGCTCACCTGGTGTCGACGGAGCTGATCCATGGTCTGAGATGCTCATCTGGTGTGGATGGAGCTGATCCATGGACTGTGATACTCACCTGGTGCGGATGGAGCTGATCCATGGACTGTGATTCTCACCTGGTGTGGATGGAGCTGATCCATGCACCGTGATACTCACCTGGTGTGGATGGAGCTGATCCATGGTCTGAGATGCTCACCTGGTGTGGACGGAGCTGATCCATGGTCTGAGATGTTCTCCTGATGTGGACGGAGCTGATCCATGGTCTGAGATGCTCACCTGGTGTGGACGGAGCTGATCCATGGTCTGAGATGTTCTCCTGGTGTGGACGGAGCTGATCCATGGTCTGAGATGCTCACCTGGTGTGGATGGAGCTGATCCATGATCTGAGATGCTCACCTGGTGTCGACGGAGCTGATCCATGGTCTGAGATGCTCATCTGGTGTGGATGGAGCTGATCCATGGACTGTGATACTCACCTGGTGCGGATGGAGCTGATCCATGGACTGTGATTCTCACCTGGTGTGGATGGAGCTGATCCATGCACCGTGATACTCACCTGGTGTGGATGGAGCTGATCCATGGTCTGAGATGCTCACCTGGTGTCGACGGAGCTGATCCATGGTCTGAGATGCTCATCTGGTGTGGATGGAGCTGATCCATGGACTGTGATACTCACCTGGTGCGGATGGAGCTGATCCATGGACTGTGATTCTCACCTGGTGTGGATGGAGCTGATCCATGCACCGTGATACTCACCTGGTGTGGATGGAGCTGATCCATGGTCTGAGATGCTCACCTGGTGTGGACGGAGCTGATCCATGGTCTGAGATGTTCTCCTGGTGTGGACGGAGCTGATCCATGGTCTGAGATGCTCACCTGGTGTGGACGGAGCTGATCCATGGTCTGAGATGTTCTCCTGGTGTGGACGGAGCTGATCCATGGTCTGAGATGCTCACCTGGTGTGGATGGAGCTGATCCATGGTCTGAGATACTCACCTGGTGTGGATGGAGCTGATCCATGGTCTGAGATGCTCACCTGGTGTGGACGGAGCTGATCCATGGTCTGAGATGCTCACCTGGTGTGGATGGAGCTGATCCATGGTCTGAGATGCTCACCTGGTGTGGATGGAGCTGATCCATGGTCTGAGATGTTCACCTGGTGTGGATGGAGCTGATCCATGGTCTGAGATGCTCACCTGGTGTGGACGGAGCTGATCCATGGTCTGAGATGCTCATCTGGTGTGGATGGAGCTGATCCATGGTCTGAGATGCTCACCTGGTGTGGACGGAGCTGATCCATGGTCTGAGATGCTCACCTGGTGTGGACGGAGCTGATCCATGGTCTGAGATGCTCACCTGGTGTGGACGGAGCTGATCCATGGTCTGAGATGCTCATCTGGTGTGGATGGAGCTGATCCATGGTCTGAGATGCTCACCTGGTGTGGACGGAGCTGATCCATGGTCTGAGATGCTCACCTGGTGTGGACGGAGCTGATCCATGGTCTGAGATGCTCACCTGGTGTGGATGGAGCTGATCCATGGTCTGAGATGCTCATCTGGTGTGGATGGAGCTGATCCATGGTCTGAGATGCTCACCTGGTGTCGACGGAGCTGATCCATGGTCTGAGATACTCACCTGGTGTGGACGGAGCTGATCCATGGTCTGAGATACTCACCTGGTGTGGATGGAGCTGATCCATGGTCTGAGATACTCACCTGGTGTGGATGGAGCTGATCCATGGTCTGAGATACTCACCTGGTGTGGACGGAGCTGATCCATGGTCTGAGATACTCACCTGGTGTGGATGGAGCTGATCCATGATGTGAGATGCTCACCTGGTGTCGACGGAGCTGATCCATGGTCTGAGATGCTCACCTGGTGTGGATGGAGCTGATCCATGATCTGAGATATTCACCTGGTGTGGACGGAGCTGATCCATGGTCTGAGATGCTCACCTGGTGTGGATGGAGCTGATCCATGGTCTGAGATGCTCACCTGGTGTGGATGGAGCTGATCCATCGTCTGAGATGTTCATCTGGTGTGGATGGAGCTGATCCATGGTCTGAGATGCTCACCTGGTGTGGACGGAGCTGATCCATGGTCTGAGATGCTCATCTGGTGTGGATGGAGCTGATCCATGGTCTGAGATGCTCACCTGGTGTGGACGGAGCTGATCCATGGTCTGAGATGCTCACCTGGTGTGGACGGAGCTGATCCATGGTCTGAGATGCTCACCTGGTGTGGATGGAGCTGATCCATTGTCTGTGATACTCACCTGGTGTGGACGGAGCTGATCCATGGTCTGAGATGCTCATCTGGTGTGGACGGAGCTGATCCATGGTCTGAGATGCTCACCTGGTGTGGACGGAGCTGATCCATGGTCTGAGATGCTCACCTGGTGTGGACGGAGCTGATCCATGGTCTGAGATACTCACCTGGTGTGGACGGAGCTGATCCATGGTCTGAGATACTCACCTGGTGTGGATGGAGCTGATCCATGATGTGAGATGCTCACCTGGTGTCGACGGAGCTGATCCATGGTCTGAGATGCTCACCTGGTGTGGATGGAGCTGATCCATGATCTGAGATATTCACCTGGTGTGGACGGAGCTGATCCATGGTCTGAGATGCTCACCTGGTGTGGATGGAGCTGATCCATGGTCTGAGATGCTCACCTGGTGTGGATGGAGCTGATCCATCGTCTGAGATGTTCATCTGGTGTGGATGGAGCTGATCCATGGTCTGAGATGCTCACCTGGTGTGGACGGAGCTGATCCATGGTCTGAGATGCTCATCTGGTGTGGATGGAGCTGATCCATGGTCTGAGATGCTCACCTGGTGTGGACGGAGCTGATCCATGGTCTGAGATGCTCACCTGGTGTGGACGGAGCTGATCCATGGTCTGAGATGCTCACCTGGTGTGGATGGAGCTGATCCATTGTCTGTGATACTCACCTGGTGTGGACGGAGCTGATCCATGGTCTGAGATGCTCATCTGGTGTGGACGGAGCTGATCCATGGTCTGAGATGCTCACCTGGTGTGGACGGAGCTGATCCATGGTCTGAGATGCTCACCTGGTGTGGACGGAGCTGATCCATGGTCTGAGATACTCACCTGGTGTGGACGGAGCTGATCCATGGTCTGAGATACTCACCTGGTGTGGACGGAGCTGATCCATGGTCTGAGATGCTCATCTGGTGTGGACGGAGCTGATCCATGGTCTGAGATGCTCACCTGGTGTGGACGGAGCTGATCCATGGTCTGAGATGCTCACCTGGTGTGGACGGAGCTGATCCATGGTCTGAGATGCTCACCTGGTGTGGATGGAGCTGATCCATGGTCTGAGATGCTCATCTGGTGTGGATGGAGCTGATCCATGGTCTGAGATGCTCACCTGGTGTGGACGGAGCTGATCCATGGTCTGAGATGCTCACCTGGTGTGGACGGAGCTGATCCATGGTCTGAGATATTCTCCTGGTGTGGACGGAGCTGATCCATGGTCTGAGATGCTCACCTGGTGTGGATGGAGCTGATCCATGGTCTGAGATGCTCACCTGCTGTGGATGGAGCTGATCCATGGTCTGAGATGCTCACCTTTTGAGATGGTGCAAGGCCATGGTCTGTGGTGTTACGTGGTGTGATTGAGCAGGCTTATGGTCTGTGATTCTCACCTGAGACTTCACAGACGCCGCAGGGCCTGTGGTCTGATGTTCTCCTGGACTCCTGATATCACTAGGTGAGTGTCTCCTGGGTCACAGCTGGGAGGCTTGGCCCGTCTTTTCTTTAACGTAAACCTCCTTGGCAGATGGGCAAATGGGGTTCCTGGCCCTGGTGACCTAGGGCTGGAGCCGCCCCAGTAGGGCCCTTAGCCAGGAGGGTGTGTGCAGGTCTCCTGGCCTAGGAGGGCTGTCCTGTGGCCGGGCGTGGGGATAGGGTGGCTGTGGGGCAGTTCAGCACCTTCCCTGAGGCTCAGGGGGGCTCCTAGCATGTGCTCCGCCTCATGGGCATTTGGGGGAGATCTAGCAGTGGATGGCTTGGTCCCCACACCCAGCTCCCTGCATGCCCAGGCCAGCCACCCCTGTTGCCTGTGTGCACATGCACACACATGGTCTCACACTGACGCACACGCTCACGCGTGCTTATGTACACTGACATGCACCTGCTCACACATGCACACACATACTCTCCTCACAGATGCACATGTTCTCATGCTGATACACACGTGGTCATGTGTGCTCACACATGGTGACATGCACACACACATGCTCATACACTCACATGCACCTGCTCACACATGCACACACACAAACTCTCACAGATGCACATGCTCTAACACTGACACACATGTGGTAATGTACACACACACTCTCACAGATGCACATGCTCTCATGCTGACACACACGTGGTCATGTGTGCGCACACATGGTAACATGCACACACACATGCTCATACACCCACATGCCCCTGCTCACACATGCACACACATACTCTCACAGATGCACATGCTCTTACACCAACACACATGTGGTCATGTACACACACACTCAGATGAATATGCTCTCATGCTCACACACACACACGTGTGCTCATGCACACTCACACATGGTCACATGCACGCACACCTGCTTGTACACATGTACCTGCTCTCATACACAGCACACATACACACATACACTCATACACACGTATGCTCTCAGGCTCACACACATGCTCACACACGTGCTCATGCATGCTCACTCATGTTCACATACACATTCACACAAGCTCATAAGCCCACATGCACCTGCTTACACATACACACACACTCTCACAGACGCACATACTCTCACGCTAACACACACGTGGTCATGCATTCTCACACATGGTGACATGCACACATACATATATGCTCATTCACCCACATTCACCTGCTCACACATGCACACACACACTCTCAGATGCACATTCTGTCACGCTGACACACACGGTCATGCATGCTCACACATGGTGACATGCACACACATGTGCTCATACACCCACATGCACCTGTTCACACATGCACACACAGTCTCACAGACGCACATGCTCTCACACTGACACACATGTGGTAATGTACAAACACACTCTCACAGATGCACATTCTGTCACGCTGACACACACGTGGTCATGCGTGCTCACACATGGTGACATGCACACACACATGCTCATACACCCACATGCCCCTGCTCACACATGCACACACATACTCTCACAGAAGCACATGCTAACACACACGTGGTCATGCGTGCTCACACGGTGACATGCACACATACATACATGCTCGTTCACCCACATTCACCTGCTCACACATGCACACACTCTCAGATGCACATTCTGGCACGCTGACACACACGGTCATGCATGCTCACACATGGAGACATGCACACACACGTGCTCATACACCCACATGCACCTGTTCACACAGGCACACACAGTCTCACAGACGCACATGCTGTCACACTGACACACGTGGTCATGTGTGCTCACACATGGTGACATGCACACATACAGTCACATACACAGACACACACTCACTTGCTCACACATACACATTCACATGTACACACACATGCTCTCACACTCTTGCACACACGTGATCATGCATGCTCATTCACACATGGTCACATGCACACACAGGCTCATACACGCACATGTACCTGCTCACGCATACTTACGCACACATATGCTGACATGCATGTTTGTGTGCTCAGACTGGGCGTCTCCCCCACCACACGCCTCTCCCCCCACGCCTCTCCTCTGCCCCACCAAGGCCCCAGGCTCTGGCCATTGGTCCTGGCTTCAGGGCTCTGTGTGAAGTTCAGGCTTCTTCATTTTTACTGTATATTTAGTCATAAAATCATGCAGGAAAAAAAAAAGCCTTTTTTCTCTGTTGCCCGGGAGGTTTACGTTAAATAAAAAATAGGATGATTGGGAACCGACATGGGAGGATCATGAGGTCGAGAGATCGAGACCATCCTGGCCAACATAGTGAAAGCCCGTCTCTACTAAAGGTACAAAAATTAGCTGGGCGTGGTGGCGCGCGCCTGTAGTTCCAGCTACTCGGGAGGCTGAGGCAGGAGAGTGACTTGAACCCGGGAGGCGGAGGTTACAGTGAGCTGAGATTGCGCCACTGAACTCCAGCCTGGCACCTGGCAACAGAGAGAGACTCTGTCTCAAAAAAAAAAAAACAGAATGAGAGGTTGTCCTGGCCGTGACCCCAGGAAATACCCACCCGGTGATATCAGGGGTCCAGGACAGCATCAGATTAGGTGTCACTGCTGCGCAAACAAGGACGCACAGGTACGTCTGCCACACGGCTGCGCCTGCGTTATTGAAGAATCCTCCCCAGCTCCCCAACCCCCGCTGTCCCTCCCCTATTCCCCCCAACAGATTCCAGTGTGTAGTGGAGCTGGGGAGAAATAGCATGGGGAGAAATGCCAGATATAGCTGAAGGGGAGGAAGGCGGCAAATCACACTGACACGTGTGTACCTATGCAACACTCCTGCATGTTCTCCACATGTACCCAAAACCTAAAATGTAATTTAAAAATTTAAAAAGAAGATACAGAGAAAACGTGGCACATATACACCATGGAATACTATGCAGCCCTGAAAAGGGATGACTTCATGTTCTTTGCAGCGACATGGATGAACCTGGAAACCATCATTCTCAGTAAACTGACCCAAGAACAGAAAATCAAACACCGCATGTTCTCACTCATAGGCGGGTGTTGAACAATGAGAACACGTGGACACAGGGAGGGGAGCATCACACACTGGGGTCTGTGGGGGGGACTAGGGGAGGGAAAGCGGGGGATGGGGAGTTGGGGAGAGAGAGCATGGGGAGAAATGCCAGATATAGGTGAAGGGGAGGAAGGCAGCAAATCACACTGCCATGTGTGTACGTATGCCACAGTCCTGCATGTTCTTCACATGTACCCCAAGACCTAAAATGCAATAAAAATAATGTAATTAATTAATTTAAAAGAAAATCCTGACCCCTGAGCACTGCATTCTGAGAAAATTTTTTAATATCAGTATTAGGAACTTAATTCTATAATTAAACACATGTCTTCAATTGAGTTCCTAGAGGAGCGAATTGCACGCGTCCACAGAAGCTTGCTTGAAAAAATAACAGTGGCCCATTTCACCTTATAGAAACTAAATTAACCTTTTTCCCCCGCTCAGTATTTACACAGATTATACCCATTAGGTGTTTGCTTCTGTGTTTTTACATAATGGAAACGCCTGGAAAAAAGGAGGGTGGAAGGAAACCTTGAGGGTGAGGTCTGGCTTGAAATTAAGTGATTTCTGTTCATTACCACTGGTTTTTGGTTTTTTTTTTTTTTTTTTTTTTTTTTTTTTTTTTTTTTTTTTTTTTTTTTTTGAGACGGAGTTTCGCTCTTGTTACCCAGGCTGGAGTGCAATGGGGCAATCTCGGCTCACCGCAACCTCCGCCTCCTGGGTTCAGGCAATTCTCCTGCCTCAGCCTCGCGAGTAGCTGGGATTACAGGCACGCACCACCACGCCCAGCTCATTTTTTGTATTTTTAGTAGAGATGGGGTTTCACCATGTTGACCAGGATGGTCTCGACCTCTTGACCTCGTGATCCACCCGCCTCGGCCTCCCACAGTGCTGGGATTACAGGCTTGGGCCACAGCGCCCGGCCAGCCCTGTCGCCTGTTAAATGAACTCCAGGAAAAATAGCAGCTCTGGGTTTGTCCAAATTAAGGCGTCAGTAAGTTTTGCTTATGCAATTTGTTGAGTAAATAGGGTGGAATCTGTTGAACAAATGAATCAACAGAAGCTTTCAAAACAGTGTCTGAAGGCGCCTGTTAGAATCTATTTGCATAAGTGGTTAAGCTGTGAACGGAGGCGGCAAGTTTTAGAAGAAAAGAAAAACATTAGCAGACAGGAAGCTCAGCTGTTTTCAAGCCCTGCCTCCAAGGACGCTCCAGAAAAACCTGTCATTTGTACCATCTCACGGCAGTTAGAACGGCGATCATTAAAAAATCTGGAGACAGCAGATGCTGGAGAGGGTGTGGAGAAATAGGAACACTCTTACACTGTTGGTGGGAGTGTAAATTAGTTCAACCATTGTGGAAGACAGTGTGGCGATTCCTCCGGGACCTAGAAATAGAAATACCATTTGACCCAGCAATCCCATTACTGGGTATCTATCCAAAGGACTATAAATCGTTCTACTATAAGGACACATGCACACGAATGTTCATTGCAGCACTGTTTACAATAGCAAAGACCTGGAACCAACCCAAATGCCCGTTGATGATAGACTGGACTGGGAAAATGTGGCACATATACACTATGGAATACTATGCAGCCATGAAAAAGGATGAGTTCGTGTCCTTTGTAGGGACACGGATGAACCTGGAAACCATCATTCTCAGCAAACTGACACAAGAACAGAAAACCAAACACCACGTGTTCTCGCTCCTAGGTGGGTGTTGAACATTGAGAACATGTGAACACAGGGAGGGGAGCATCACACACTGGGGTCTATTGGGGGAGCCAAGGGAGGGACAGTGTGGGGATGGGGAGGGATAACATGGAGAGAAATGCCAGACGTGGGTGATGGGGGGATGGAGGCAGCAAACCACCTTGCCATGTATGTACCCATGCAGCACTCCTGCCTGATCTGCACATGTGCCCCAGAACCTAAATCAAAAAAAAAAAAAAGAAAAAAAGAAAGGAAACCACCCTTAGGCTGCAGTCACAGAAAAGAAAAATTAAAATCAAACATAAAAACGCTGTCGTTTGATTCAACCCATGAACACACAAGCTTCCAAAAGGTCCGTGCAGCTTCCGTATGTATCTGACGGAGTGTGAGACTGATCACATCATGTCTGCGGTGGATTTCTTCATTTCACAGGGAGTCTCAGCTCGTTGCTTTGCAGTCCAGAAAAGAGGGCACTGGCGCCGGGCGCGGTGGCTCAAGCCTGTCATCCCAGCACTCTCGGAGGCCGAGGCGGGTGCATCACGAGGTCAAGAGATCGAGACCATCCTGGTCAACATGGTGAAACCCCATCTCTACTAAAAATACAAAATGAGCTGGGCATGGTGGCGCGTGCCTGTAATCCCAGCTACTCAGGAGGCTGAGGCAGGAGAATTGCCTGAACCCAGGAGGCGGAGGTTGCGGTGAGCTGAGATCGCGCCATTGCACTCCAGCCTGGGTAACAAGAGCGAAATTCCGTCTCAAAAAACAAAACACGGCACTTGTCCACGTTTGAAACACACACAGCCGGACGCGGTGGCTCACGCCTGTAATCCCAGCACTCTCGGAGGCCGAGGCGGGTGGATCACTTGGGGTCAGGAGTTCAAGACCAGCCTGGCCAACATGGAGAAACCCCGTCTCTACAGAAAACGCAAAAAAATTAGCCAGGGGTTCTGGAGGGAACCTGTAATCCCAGCTACTCAGGAGGCTGAGGCGGGAGAATCGCTTGAACCCAGGAGGCAGAGGTTATAGTGAGTTGAGACTGTGCCATTGCAGTCCAGCCTGGGTGGCAGAGGGAGACTCAACCTCCCCCCCCACAAAAAAATGTGTGAATGTATAAAACAGCCACAGCAGGTCAGGAGTTCGAGACCAGTCTGGTCAACATGGTAAAACTCTGTCTCTACTAATAATGCAAAAATTAGCAGGGCGTGGTGGCCGGTGCCTCTAGTCCCAGCTACTCCGGAGGCTGAGGCGGGAGAATCGCTTGAACCCGGGAGGCGGAGGTTGCCGTGAGCTGAGACCGCACCACCGTCCTCCAGCCTGGGTGGCGAGCAAAACTCCACCTCAAGAAAGATGAAAGAAAAGAAAAGAAAGAGAGAAAGACAGAAAAAGAAGGAAAGAAGAAAGAGAGAGAAAGGAGGGAGGGAAGGAAGGAAGGAAGAAAAGGGAGGGAGGGAGAATCACCAAGTGTTTCCTTGCACATTCTGTGTTTTTACTATTTATGGATGCATTTATTGGTAGATATGGGGTCTTGCTACATTGCCCAGGCTGGGTGCAATGGCATGCCATCATAGCTCACTGCAGCTTCAACCTCCGGGTTCAAGACATTCTTCTGGCTCAGCCTCCTGAGGAGCTGGGATGACAGGCAGGTGCCACCGCGCCTGGATAATATTTGTATTTTTAGGAGAGACGAGGGCTATGTGTGTCCAGGATGGTCTCGAACTCCTGACCTCAAATGATCCACCTGCCTCAGCCCAGGCTGGAGTGCAATGGCGCCATCTCGGCTCACCATGACCTCCGCCTCCGGGGTTCAAGCCATTCTCCTGCCTCACCCTTCCGAGCAACTAGCTTTACAGGTGCCCGGCTGTTTTTGTGTTTTTAGTAGAGAGGGGTTTCACCGTGTTCCTCAGGCTGGTCTCGAACTCCTGACCCAGGTGATCCGCCCACCTCGGCCTCCCAAAGTGCTGGGATGACAGGCGTGAGTCACCAGCACGCCCGGCTGTTTTTGTGTTTTTAGTAGAGACGGGGTTTCACCATGTTCCTCAGGCTGGTCTCGAACTCCTGACCCAGGTGATCCGCCCACCTCGGCCTCCCAAAGTGCTGGGATGACAGGCGTGAGTCACCAGCACGCCCGGCTGTTTTTGTGTTTTTAGTAGAGACGGGGTTTCACCATGTTCCTCAGGCTGGTCTCGAACTCCTGACCCAGGTGATCCACCCACCTCGGCCTCCCAAAGTGCTGGGATGACAGGCGTGAGTCAGCAGCACGCCGGGCTAATTTTGTGTTTTTAGTAGAGACGGGGTTTCACCATGTTGGTCAGGCTGGTCTCGAACTCCTGAACTCCTGTATCACAAAGAATGTCATCCACCTCGTACTGGGGCCGTGGAGGAAACGCCAGGGGAGGGTGAGAGGTCGGTCGGGTGAGCGGACGGTGGTTTCCCTGGTGCCACTGGAAGCCTCTCCTCTCTGCAGCTGTCATTCCCACGAGGCAGGTGACGCCACCTTCAACTCACAGGTGAGGAAGTCCAGCGCCACGGGCTGGTGGGAATCTTGGCAGTTGATTGCCAAGGCTGTGTGTGTGTGTGTGCGTGTGCTAGTGTATGTGCGTGCATGTGTGTCTGCATGCACGTTGGTGTATGAACACACATGTCTGTGTCCATGCTGGTGTGTATGCATGCTAGTGAGTGTATGTGTGTGTGTGCGTCTGTGCGCAGGCATGCTAGTGTGTGTAAACACAGGTGTTTGTGCATGCCTGCTTGTGTGTGTGCATGCTAGTGAGTGTATGTGTGTGTGCGTCTGTGTGCAGGCATGCTAGTGTGTGTAAACACAGGTGTGTGTGCATGCCTGCTTGTGTGTGTGCACACGTTTGTCCCTGCACCCTAGTGTGTGTGCATGTGTGCATGCATTCTAGTATGTGTAAACAGGTGTGTGTGTGTGCCTGTTGGTGTGTGTATGAGCAAGTGTGTTTTTGTAGCTGCACACTGGTGTGTGTGTGTGTATCTGTGTGCAGGCATGCTAGTGTGTGTGCGTGCAAGTGTGTAAACACAGATGTGTGTGTGGCTGCTGGTGTGTGTGTCAGCATGTGTATTTCTGTACCTGGACACTGGTGTGTGTGTGTGTCTGTGTGCAGGCATGCTAGTGTGTGTATGCATGCTAGTATGTAAACAGGTATGTGTGTACCTGCTGGTGTGTGTGAGCATGTGTGTTTCTGTACCTGCACACTCATGTGTGTGTATGTGTGTGCAGGCATGCTACTGTGTGTATGCATGCTCCTGTGTAAATAGGTGTTATGCATGCCTGCTGGTGTGTGTGAGCACATGTTTCTGTGAGTGCATACTGCTGTGTGTGTGTGCAGGCATGCTAATGTGTGTATGCGTGCAAATGTGTGTAAACATGTGTGTGCATGCCTGCTGGTGTGTGTGTGAGCACCTGTGTTTCTGTGCCTGCACACTAGTGTGTCTGTGTGTCTTTGTGTGTGTGTCCGTGTGTCTGTGTGTGTATGTGTGTCTCTGTGTGTGTGTCTTTGTTTGTGTCTGTGTGTGTCTCTATGTGTGTCCGTGTGTCTGTGTGTGTGTGTCTGTGTGAGTGTCTCTGTGTCTGTATGTGTGTCTGTGTGTGGTGTCTGTGGTGTGTCCGTGTGTGTCTGTGTGTGTCTGTGTGTGTCTCTGTGTGTCTGTGTGTCTGTGTGTGTCTGTGTGTGTCTCTGTGTGTGTGTGTCTGTGTCTCTGTCTCTGTGTGTGTGTCTGTGTGTGTCTGTGTGTGTCTCTGTGTGTCTGTGTGTTTCTGTGTGTGTGTGTGTCTCTGTGTGTCTGTGTCTCTGTGTGTGTGTGTCTGTGTGTGTGTGTGTCTGTGGTGTATCTGTGTGTGTCTCTGTGTGTGTCCGTGTGTCTGTGTGTGTGTGTCTGTGTGAGTGTTTCTGTGTCTGTATGTGTGTCTGTGTGTGGTGTCTGTGGTGTGTCTGTGTGTCTGTGTGTGTGTGTCTGTGTGTGTCTCTGTGTGTCTGTGTGTCTCTGTGTCTGTGTGTGTCTCTGTGTGTGTCTGTGTCTCTGTGTGTGTGTGTCTGTGTGTGTCCATGTGTGTGTCTGTCTCTGTGTGTGTGTGTCTGTGTGTGTCCATGTGTGTCTGTGTGTGTCTGTGTGTCTGTGTGTGTCTCTGTGTCTGTCTCTGTGTGTGTCTGTGTGTCTCTGTGTGTCTGTGTGTGTGTGTCTGTGTGTGTCTGTGTGTCTCTGTGTGTGTCTGTGTCTGTCTGTGTGTGTATGTGTCTGTGTGTGTGTCTCTGTGTGTCCGTGTGTCTCTGTGTGTGTCTGTGTGAGTGTCTCTGTGTGTGTGTCTGTGTGTGTATGTGTCTGTGTTTGTCTGTGTGTGTCTCTGTGTGTCTGTGTGTGTCTGTGTGTGTATGTGTCTGTGTGTGTGTCTCTGTGTGTGTCTGTGTCTGTCTGTGTGTGTATGTGTCTGTGTGTGTGTCTCTGTGTGTCCGTGTGTCTCTGTGTGTGTCTGTGTGAGTGTCTCTGTGTGTGTGTCTGTGTGTGTATGTGTCTGTGTTTGTCTGTGTGTGTCTCTGTGTGTCTGTGTGTGTCTGTGTGTGTATGTGTCTGTGTGTGTGTCTCTGTGTGTGTCTGTGTCTGTCTGTGTGTGTATGTGTCTGTGTGTGTGTCTCTGTGTGTCCGTGTGTCTCTGTGTGTGTCTGTGTGAGTGTCTCTGTGTGTGTGTCTGTGTGTGTATGTGTCTGTGTGTGTCTGTGTGTGTGTCTCTGTGTGTGTCTGTGTCTGTCTGTGTGTGTGTCTCTGTCTGTATGTGTCTGTGTGTGTCTCTGTGTGTCCGTGTGTCTGTGTGTGTGTCTGTGTGAGTGTCTCTGTGTGTGTCTGTGTGTGTGTCTGTGTGTCTGTCTCTGTGTGTCCGTGTCTCTGTGTGTCTGTGTGTGTGTCTGTGTGTGTCTCTGTGTGTCAGTGTGTCTGTGTGAGTGTCTGTGTGTGTGTGTCCGTGTGTGCGCGTGTCCGTGTGTGTGAGCCGGTCCTCCGTAACAGACAGCGGAGAGAAGGGGCGGCGAGATGAGAGAAGTTCAATTAAGCGTCACAGAGACCGAGTGCCGGGCGGGGACCGGGTTTCGCGTCAACAAAGTCACAAACAGATGATCTTTGCTATTGTCCTGTGTGACTAATTAGAATTAGATGAAGCCGCCCACGTCCGCGGCCCGCTCCACGTCAGGCGGAGGCCGGGCCTGGCCCGCCGCACACCCGCCCGGCCTGACGAGGCCTCATTATCCGTGCGGCCGGGGGTGGACGGACGCCATCAAAGCCCGAGGGCGCGTATTAATTATCCCTGTGAATAGTGATGAAATTTTAAAAAGGTTTCCTCTGGGCCGCGGCAGCGGCAGATGAAACGGGGCGCCCGGCGCGCGTGTTTCTACATCTGTTCGGGATATTTCAATCTGAGCACGGACGATCGGGGGCTGCGATTGAAGAGGAGGAGGGAGGGGGGGACAGAGACAGACACAGACACAGAGACACAGAGACAGAGACAGACAGACAGAGAGACACAGACACAGAGACACACAGCAGATGAAACGGGGCGCCCGGCGCGCGTGTTTCTACATCTGTTCGGGATATTTCAATCTGAGCACGGACGATCGGGGGCTGCGATTGAAGAGGAGGAGGGAGGGGGGGACAGAGACAGACACAGACACAGAGACACAGAGACAGAGACAGACAGACAGAGAGACACAGACACAGAGACACACAGCAGATGAAACGGGGCGCCCGGCGCGCGTGTTTCTACATCTGTTCGGGATATTTCAATCTGAGCACGGACGATCGGGGGCTGCGATTGAAGAGGAGGAGGGAGGGGGACAGAGACAGACACAGACACAGAGACAGAGAGAGAGACAGAGAGACAGAGACAGAGAGACAGACACACAGAGACAGAGAGACAGAGACAAAGAGATAGAGATATAGACAGATAGACAGAGAAAGACAGAGAGACACAGAGACAGACACAGAGACAGAGAGACACAGACACAGAGACACACAGCAGATGAAACGGGGTGCCTGGCGCGCGTGTTTCTACATCTGTTCGGGATATTTCAATCTGAGCACGGACGATCGGGGGCTGCGATTGAAGAGGAGGAGGGAGGGGGGGACAGAGACAGACACAGACACAGAGACACAGAGACAGAGACAGAGAGACAGAGAGACAGAGGGATATATACACAGACACAGACACAGAGACAGAGAGAGACACAGAGACAGAGACAAAGAGACAGAGACAGAGAGAGACACAGAGACAGAGAGACAGACACACAGAGACAGAGAGACACAGACAGACACAGACACACACAGAGACAGAGAGACACAGACACAGAGACACAGAGACAGAGAGACACAGACACAGAGACACACAGCAGATGAAACGAGGCAGACCCAGCGTGCGTGTTTCTACATCTGTTCGGGATATTTCAATCTGAGCACGGACGATCAGGGGCTGCGATTGAAGAGGAGGAGGGAGAGGGGGTCAGAGACAGACACAGACACAGAGACAGAGAGAGACAAAGAGACAGAGACAGAGAGAGACACACAGAGACAGAGAGACAGACACAGAGACAGAGACAGACAGACAGAGACAGAGAGACACACAGACAGACACACAGAGACAGAGAGACACAGAGACAGACAGAGACAGAGACAGAGAGAGACACAGACACAGAGACAGAGAGAGACACAGACACAGAGACAGAGAGAGACAGAGAGACAGACACAGACACACACAGAGACAGAGACAGAGAGAGACAGAGAGACAGACACAGACACACACAGAGACAGAGAGACACAGAGACAGAGACACAGACACAGAGACACAGACACAGAGACACACAGCAGATGAAACGGGGCACCCGGCGCGCATGTTTCTACATCTGTTCGGGATATTTCAATCTGAGCACGGACAATCGGGGGCTGCGATTGAAGAGGAGGAGGGGGGGACAGAGACAGACACAGACACAGAGACAGAGAGAGACAAAGAGACAGAGACAGAGAGACAGACACACAGAGACAGAGAGACAGAGACAAAGAGATAGAGATATAGACAGATAGACAGAGAAAGACAGAGAGACAGAAACACAGAGACAGAGACAAAGAGATAGAGATATAGACAGATAGACAGAGAAAGACAGAGAGACACAGAGACAGAGACACAGAGACAGAGAGACACAGACACAGAGACACACAGCAGATGAAACGGGGTGCCCGGCACGCGTGTTTCTACATCTGTTCGGGATATTTCAATCTGAGCACGGACGATCGGGGGCTGCCATTGAAGAGGAGGAGGGAGGGGGGGACAGAGACAGACACAGACACAGAGACACAGAGACAGATACAGAGAGACAGAGAGACAGAGAAATATATACACAGACACAGACACAGAGACAGAGAGAGACACAGAGACAGAGAGAGACAAAGAGACAGAGACAGAGAGAGACACAGAGACAGAGAGACAGACAGACACACAGAGACAGAGAGACAGAGAGACAGACACAGACACACACAGAGACAGAGAGACACAGAGACAGAGACACAGAGACAGAGAGACACAGACACAGTGACACACAGCAGATGAAACGGGGCACCCGGCACGCGTGTTTCTACATCTGTTCGGGATATTTCAATCTGAGCACGGACGATCGGGGGCTGCGATTGAAGAGGAGGAGGGAGGGGGGGACAGAGACAGACACAGACACAGAGACACAGAGACAGAGACAGACAGACAGAGAGACAGAGAGATATATACACAGACACAGACACAGAGACAGAGAGAGACAAAGAGACAGAGACAGAGAGAGACACAGAGACAGAGAGACAGACAGACACACAGAGACAGAGAGACACAGACAGACACAGACACACACAGAGACAGAGAGACACAGAGACAGAGACACAGAGACAGAGAGACACAGACACAGAGACACACAGCAGATGAAACGAGGCAGACCCAGCGTGCGTGTTTCTACATCTGTTCGGGATATTTCAATCTGAGCACGGACGATCGGGGGCTGCGATTGAAGAGGAGGAGGGAGGCGGGGACAGAGACAGACACAGACACAGAGACAGAGAGAGACAAAGAGACAGAGACAGAGAGACAGACACACAGAGACAGAGACAGACACAGAGACAGAGAGAGACAAAGAGACAGAGAGAGACACAGAGACAGAGAGATAGACAGACACACAGAGACAGAGAGACACAGAGACAGACACAGAGACAGAGACAGAGAGAGACACAGACACAGACACAGAGAGAGACACAGACACAAAGACAGAGAGAGACAGAGAGACAGACACAGACACACACAGAGACAGAGACAGAGAGAGACAGAGAGACAGACACAGACACACACAGAGACAGAGAGACACAGAGACAGAGACACAGAGACAGAGACACAGACACAGAGACACACAGCAGATGAAACGGGGCACCCGGCGCGCATGTTTCTACATCTGTTCGGGATATTTCAATCTGAGCACGGACGATCGGGGGCTGTGATTGAAGAGGAGGAGGGAGGGGGGACAGAGACACAGACACAGACACAGAGACAGAGAGACACGGAGACAGAGACAGAGACAGAGAGACAGACACACACAGAGACAGAGAGAGACAGACAGAAACACAGAGACACAGAGACAGACACAGAGACAGAGAGAGACAAAGAGACAGAGACAGAGAGACAGAGACAGAGAGACAGTGACAGAGAGAGACAAAGAGATAGAGACAGAGAAACAGATACAGAGACACAGAGACAGAGAGAGACAAAGAGACAGAGACAGAGAGACACAGAGACAGAGAGACAGAAACTCAGAGACAGAGAGACACAGAGACAGACACAAAGACAGAGAGAGATAGAGACAGAGAGAGACAGACAAAGACAGACACAGACAGAGACACAGAGAGACAGAGACAGAGAGACAGACAGAGAGACAGAGACACAGAGACAAAGAGATAGAGACAGAGACACAGAGACAGACACAAAGACAGAGACAGAGACAAAGACAGACACAGACACAGAGACACAGAGAGACAGAGACAGAGAGACAGAGACACAGAGACAAAGAGATAGAGACAGAGAGACAGACACACACAGAGACACAGTGAGAGAGAGAAAGAGACAAAGACACAGAGAGACTCAGAGAGACAGAGAGAGACAGAGAGAGAAAAAGAGACAGACACAGAGACTTAGAGAAACAGAGAGAGACAGAGAGACAGAGAGAGAGAAACAGACACAGAGACAGAGACGGACAGGTGTCTGTCACCACGCCTGGCTAATTTTTGTACATATATATATATATTTTTTTCTTTTTTCTTTTTTGAAATGGAGTCTCACTCTGTCACCCAGGCCCGAGTGCAGTGGTGTGATCTCGGCTCACTGCAGCCTCCACCTCCTGGGTTCAAGTGATTCTCCTACCTCAGCCTCCTGAGTAGCTGGGATCACAGGCACCTGCCACCACGCCTGGCTAATTTTTGTATTTTTAGTAGAGATGGGGTTTCTCCATGTTGGCCAGGCTGGTCTCGAACTCCTGACTTCAAGTGACCCTCCTGCCTCACCCACCCAAAGTGCTGGCGTTACAGGCGTGAACCACCGCGTCTGACCTGAACGTACACACGTTGATTTATTCATGGATTCCTGATTGAATGTAATCCTGATGGACTCTTCCTCACACCCATGAACACAGCTTATTTCTCTGCATTTCTCAAGCATGGTACATAAATTTTTTTATTATTAATTTTGACTTTATTTGTGCTGATCTGTGATTTCCCAAGGTGACTCTTGGCCACAGAAGAGCTTCTACCAAGTCTGCCGGGCGCAGTGGCTCACGCCTGTAATCCCAGCACTTTGGGAGGCTGAGGCGGGTGGATCACGAGGTCAAGAGATCAAGACCATCCTGGTCAACATAGTAAAACCCTGTCTCTACTAAAAATACAAAAAATTAGCTGGGCGTGGTGGCGCGTGCCTGTAATCCCAGCTACTCGGGAGGCTGAGGCAGGAGAATTGCCAGAACCCAGGAGGCGGAGGTTGCGGTGAGCCGAGATCGCACCATTGCACTAAAGCCTGGGCGACAAGAGCGAAACTCAGTCTCAAAAATAAAATAAAATAAAAATTAAATTAAATTAAAATTAAATTAAATTAAATTAAATTAAATTAAAATTAAATTAAATTAAAATTAAATTAAGTTAAAAATAAAAATTAAATTAAATTAAAATAAATAAAAATTAAATTAAATTAAAATAAGATATAAAATCAAATTAAATTAAAATAAAATATAAAAATAAAAAATAAGAGCTTGTACCAGGTCTGAGTGTGCTGACAGGTGCCTGTCCGTATCTCCCAGTCTATGAATAAACGAAGGCGTGTGTCGGCCTTACAGAGGTGCAGGCTTGGGAAAGACGGGCATACAGATCTCTTCACCTGCATCGTTTCTCTGGAACATTCCGAGGTGTTCTGTTGGTAAAGAGTGAGGAATGCCTTGGGGGTGAAGGAATAGAAAAAGGTCTAACTCTGGGGCTGGGTGCAGTGGCTCATGCCTGTAAAGCCAGCACTTTGGGAGGCCGAGGCGGGCGGATCACCTGAGGTCGGGAGTTCGAGACCAGCCTGGCCAACATGGAGAAACCCCGTGTCTACCAAAAATACAAAATTGCACACATGCAATCCCAGCTACCTGGGAGGCTGAGGCAGGAGGATCACTTGAATCCGGGAGGCGGAGGCTGTAGTGAGCTGAGATCGCACCAGTGCAGTCCAGCCCGGGAGACAGAGCGAGACTCCATCTCAAATAAACAAAACAAGTTCGGACATGATGGCTCACGCCTGTAATCCCGGCACTTTGGGAAGCTGAGGCGGGTGGATCTCCAAGTCAGGAGTTCAAGGTCAGCCTGGCCAAGATGGTGAAACCCCATCTCTACTAAAAATAGAAAACTTAGCTGGGTGTGGTGGCTCACGCCTGTAATCTCAGCTTACAGGGGAGGCTGAGACAGGAGAATCGCTTGAACCCGGGAGGTGGAGGCTGCAGTGAGCCGAGATGGCACCAGTGTCCTCCAGCCTGGTGGACAGAGCGAGACTCTGTCTCAGAAAAAAGAAAAGAAAAGAAAAGAAAAAGCATCGGTATCTTCTTCTGCCACGTGGAGTCTTGTTTAAAACTTCGTCTTTTGCTCCCAGGCTGAGATTTCACGCCGGGATTCAGCCTAAAGCGAATTTTAGCAACTGAGAATCGCTTGAACCCGGGAGGTGGAGGTTGCAGTGAGCTGAGATTGTGCCGCTTCACTCCAGCCTGGCGCCTGGTGACAGAGTGAGAGTCTGTGTCAAATAATAATAATAATAATAACAGTGATAGGCCAGCTGAGGTGGCTCATGCCTCTCATCCCAGCACTTTGGGAGTCAGAGGGAGGTGGATCATTTGAGGTCAGGAGTTCGAGACCAGCCTGGTCAACATGGTGAAACCCCGTCTCTACTAAACATACAAAAAATTAGCTGGGCATGGTGGCGCGTGCCTGTAATCCCAGCTACTCGGGAGGCTGAGGCAGAATTGCCTGAACCCAGGAGGCGGAGGTTGCGGTGAGCCGAGATCGCGCCATTGCACTCCAGCCTGGGTAACAAGAGCGAAACCCCATCTCAAAATAATAATAATAAATAAATAAAAATAAATAAAACAGCACGGCAAGAAAAACACACTCATAAAATATTCCTTGAAAATGCACGGTGAACGGTCAACAGATGGAAGAATTCTGCTTAACAGAATTTGGGCAGAAACATGTGTTTTGATTTGCTTGATTCTGTTCAAATACGTCAGTCTTTTAAGCGGTTTAAGGCCGGGCACCGTGGCTCACCCCGTCATCCCAGCTCTTTGTGGGGGCCGAGGTGAGCACATCAGTTGAGATCAGGAGTTCGAGACCAGCCTGGTCAACGTGGTGAAACCCCATCTCTACTAAAAAGACAACAATATTGCTGGGTGTGGTAGTGGGTCCTTGTGGTCCCAGCTCCTCGGGAGGCTGAGGCAGGAGGATGGCTTGAACCCGGGAGGTGGAGGCTGCGGTGAGCCAAGATCCCGCCATTGCACTCCAGCCTGGGGGACAGAGTGAGACTGTGTCTCAAATATATATATAAATTATCAGAGCATGATGGGATGCACCTGTAATCCCAGCTCCTCGGGAGGCTGAGGCAGGAGGATCGCTTGAACCCGGGAGGTGGAGGCTGTAGTGAGCCGAGATCCCGCCATTGCACTCCAGCCTGGGGGACAGAGTGAGACTGTGTCTCAAATATATATATATAAATTATCAGAGCATGATGGGATGCACCTGTAATCCCAGCTCCTCGGGAGGCTGAGGCAGGAGGATCGCTTGAACCCGGGAGGTGGAGGCTGCAGTGAGCCGAGATCCCGCCATTGCACTCCAGCCTGGGGGACAGAGTGAGACTGTGTCTCAAATATATATATATAAATTATCAGAGCATGATGGGATGCACCTGTAATCCCAGCTCCTCGGGAGGCTGAGGCAGGAGGATCGCTTGAACCCGGGAGGTGGAGGCTGCAGTGAGCCGAGATCCCGCCATTGCACTCCAGCCTGGGGGACAGAGTGAGACTGTGTCTCAAATATATATATAAATTATCAGAGCATGATGGGATGCACCTGTAATCCCAGCTCCTCGGGAGGCTGAGGCAGGAGGATCGCTTGAACCCGGGAGGTGGAGGCTGCAGTGAGCCGAGATCCCGCCATTGCACTCCAGCCTGGGGGACAGAGTGAGACTGTGTCTCAAATATATATATAAATTATCAGAGCATGATGGGATGCACCTGTAATCCCAGCTGCTTGGGAGGCTGAGGTAGGAGGATCGCTTGAACCCGGGAGGTGGAGGCTGCCGTGAGCCGAGATCCCGCCATTGCACTCCAGCCTGGGGGACAGAGTGAGACTGTGTCTCAAATATATATATATAAATTATCAGAGCATGATGGGATGCACCTGTAATCCCAGCTCCTCGGGAGGCTGAGGCAGGAGGATCGCTTGAACCCGGGAGGTGGAGGCTGCAGTGAGCCGAGATCCCGCCATTGCACTCCAGCCTGGGGGACAGAGTGAGACTGTGTCTCAAATATATATATAAATTATCAGAGCATGATGGGATGCACCTGTAATCCCAGCTGCTTGGGAGGCTGAGGCAGGAGGATCGCTTGAACCCGGGAGGTGGAGGCTGCAGTGAGCCGAGATCCCGCCATTGCACTCCAGCCTGGGGGACAGAGTGAGACTGTGTCTCAAATATATATATAAATTATCAGAGCATGATGGGATGCACCTGTAATCCCAGCTGCTTGGGAGGCTGAGGCAGGAGGATCGCTTGAACCCGGGAGGTGGAGGCTGCCGTGAGCCGAGATCCTGCCATTGCACTCCAGCCTGGGGGACACAGCGAGACTCTGTCTCAAAAAAGAATAAGGTTCAAACGGTGCGGTCTGATGGCAGCTACAGCTGTGAAGACCTAAACTGGATATTTATTAGGTAATAACAATAAACATTTCCCGTCCCCTGTCTCTCTCTCTCTTCTTTTTCAGCATCTGTGTGATTTTCTTTTTTTTTTTTTTTTTTTTTTTTTTTGCTGTTTTCTGGGTTCACTGTTGCGTTTATTTCTGCCGCGGGCGAGGGTGGGAGCGTCTGGTGTGAGTTTCCATTTTCATTTCTGTCTAATGACACTTTCTTCTCGGATTTCGTCGGAGGCCTTGAGGAAAATCCTCCTGCTTTAGAGCAGGTTTTATGGATTCCGGCCCAGGTTCCCAAGTGGGGGGTGGAACGTTTCCCTCTCTCTCTCTTTCCTTCTTTCCTTCTTTCTTTCTTTCTCTTTCTTTCTTTCTTTCTTTCTTTCTTTCTTTCTCTTTCTCTTTCTTTCTTTCTTTCTTTCTTTCTTTTTCTTTCTCTCTCTCAGTTTCTTTCTCTTTATTCTCCCTCTCTCTTTCTCTCTTTCTTCCTTCCTTTCTCTGTTTTTCTTTCTTCCTTTTCTTTCTTCGTTTTTTCTTTCTCCTTCTTCCTTTCCTTTCTTTCTTCCTTCTTTTCTTTCTTTTTTCTCTTCCTCTTTCTCTTTCTTTCTTTCTTTCTTTTTTCTTTCTCCTTCTTCCTTTCCTTTCTTTCTTCCTTCTTTTCTTTCTTTTTTCTCTGTTTCTCTTTCTTCCTTCCTTTCTCTCTCTCTTTCTTTTCCTTCTCTTTCTTCCTTTTCTTTCTTTTTCTTCCTTTCTTTTTTTTCTGTCTTTCTTTTTCTTTCTTCCTTTCCTTTCTGTCTCCTTTATCTCTTTCTTCCCTTTCTTTCTTTCTTCCTTTTCTTTCTCTCTCTCTTTCTTCTTTCATCCATCTTATTTACTCCTTTTTCTTTCTCTCTTGTTTTCTTCTGTCTTTCTTCTTTTTCTCTTTTTTTCTTTCTTTTTTCTTTCTTTTTTTACCTTCTTTTTCTTTCTTCATTTCCTGTTTCTTTCTTTCATTTATCTCGCCCTGTCTTTTTTCTTTCTGTTTCTTCTCTTTTTCTTTCTCTTTCTTTCCTCATCTATCCTTCTTTTTCTTTGGTCTTCCTTTCTTTCTTCCCTTTTTCCTTTCTCTCTTTCTCTATCACTATTTTTCTTTGTCTCTTTCCCCTCCTTCCTTTCCCTGTTTCTTTCTTTCTCTTTATTTTTTCTACTTTGGTGTTAATTTTGTCTTCACTCCTTATTTCTCTTGATTCTTTCTTTCCTGTTTTTCTATCCTTTTCTTTCCTTCTCTATCATTCTTTTTCTTTTCCTTCCTTTCTTTCCTTCTTCCTTCCTTCCTTTCCCTGTTTCTTTCTTTCTTTTCTTTCTTTCTCTTGTTTCTTTCTTTCTTTCCTTCCCTGTTTCTTTCTTTCTCTTTCTTCCTGTTTTTGTACTTTTGTCTTGATTTTCTTTTCATTCCTTATTTCCTACATGCGAAGACATTTTTATAAGCTGCTTAAACCTAATAATAAGACACTGTTTTGTGGGGGACGGAACTTTCCCTCTTTCTTTCTTCCTTTTTCTTTCTTTCTCTGTTTCTTTCTTTCCTTTCTTTTCTCTTTCTTTTTTCTTCCTTCCTTTTTTTCTTTCTTTTCGTTCTTTCTTTGTATACTCCTTCCTTCCTTTTTCTTTTTTCTTTCCTTTTCCTTTGTTTCTTTCTTTCCCTCTTTCTTTCTTTCTCTCCCTGTTTCTTTCTTTCTCTTTCTTTCCCTCTTTCTTTCTCTCCCTGTTTCTTTGTTTCTTTGTTTCTTTCTTTCTCTGTTTCCTTCTCTTTCTTTCTTTTTTTCTACTTCAGTCTTGATTTTCTCTTCACTCCTTATTTCCTACATGCTAAGACATTTTCTTAAGCTGCTTAAAACTGATAATAACACACTGTTTTGTTTATTTCTTTGCATAGGTAAATTTATCCACAGAGACTTCTTGGAAGATAGTTTTCCTCTGAAGAGGAGGGCTGGGTGCTGGGTAACAAGGGATGGTAAAAATGAAGGGGAGAGAGCTACATGGAAATGACTGTCGTCAGCTTCAAGGAAAAGGCAGGAGGAAGGTACAAATCATAAATAAATAGGGCTGCAAGTCATCGTTTAGGTATTTGATGGGTGGGTCCAACACTGGCCGTGAATTAACATATCAAATGAGAGAGACTTGCCCAGGTGGCTATTTTTTTTTAAGTCTATTTATTTTTATTTATTTATTTATTTTTTGAAACGCCATCTCACTCCGTAGCCCAGGCTGGAGTGCAGAGGTGCAGTCTCAGCCCACTGCCGCCTCCACCTCCCGACTTCAAGCGATTCTCCTGCCTCAGCCTCCCAAGTAGCTGGGACTGTATGTGGCAGCCACCATGCCTGGGTAATTTTTTGTGTGTGTTTTAGTGGACACAGGGTTTCAGCACGCTGGCCAGGCTGGTCTCGAACTCCTGACCTCAGGGGATCCGCCCGCCTCGGCCTGACGGGGTTTTGGTACGTTTTGACGTGTTGAATGACTCTCAGAGCTGTAGGAAGTACATTGGGGGCCGGTGGGCTTTGCTCCTTGGATACTGGAGAAGCGTCTTATTCTTTTAATGTTTATGTAGAAAACATGGTCCCTGCGGCTTTCAAAGCCTCTGGACTCACACATTGGAAGCATTGGGGTTCAGAGGAATTCCCAGTGTCCGCGGGAGGAGGCCCGTCCAGACGCTGGATCCGCGTTCCCGGAATGCCCTCTGCTGGGAGAATCTGTAGATTCTGCTTCTTGCTTGCACCGTGTCCATATTTTTTTCTTTTTTCTCTTTTTTTTAAAAAAAAAAAACAAAAAAAAACAGTCCTTCTCTGTGGCCCAGGCTGGAGTGCAGTGGTGCAATCTCAGCTCACTGCAACCTCCGCCTCCCGGGTCCAAGCGATTCTCCTGCCTCAGCCTCCTGAGTAGCTGGGATCACAGGCACCCACCACCACGCCCGGCTAATTTTGTACTTTTAGTAGATAGGTGGGGTTTGCCCACGTGGACCAGGCTGGTCTCGAACTCCCGACCTCCGGTGATCCGCCCACCTCGGCCTCCCAAAGTGCTGGGATGACAGGTGTGTCCCACGCTGCCAGGGTAATTTTAATATTTTTAGTAGAGACGGGGTTTCTGCACGTTGGCCAGGCTGGTCTCGAACTCCCGACCTCAGGTGATCCGCCCGCCTCGGCCTCCCAAAGTGCTGGGATGACAGGCATGAGCCAGAGCACCTGGGCTGATTTTTGTATTTTTTAGTAGAGACGGGATTTCACCATGTTGGCCAGGCTGGTCTCGAACTCCCGACCTCAGGTGATCCGCCCGCCTCGGCCTCCCAAAGTGCTGGGATGACAGGCATGAGCCACAGCACCTGGGCTGATTTTTGTATTTTTTAGTAGAGACGGGGTTTCACCATGTTGGACAGGCTGGTCTCGAACTCCCGACCTCAGGTGATCCGCCCGCCTCGGCCTCCCAAAGTGCTGGGATAACGGGCATGAGCCTCCGCGCTGGGACTATTTCAGTAGCTTGAAAAACAGTAATGGGCCAGGCGTGGTGGTTCATGCCAGTAATCGCAGCACTTTGGGAGGCTGAGGTGGGCGGATGACCTGAGGTCCGGGGTTCGAGACCAGCCTGAGTAACATGGTGAAACCCCGTCTCTACTAAAAATACAAAACAAACAAAAAAAATTTAGCTGGGCGCGGTGGTGAGCGCCAGTCATCCCAGCACTTTGGGAGGCCGAGGCGGGTGGATCACGAGGTCAAGAGTTCGAGACCAGCCTGGCCAACATGGTGAAACCGCGTCTCTACTAAAATACAAAAATTAGCCGGGCACAGTGGTGCGTGCCTGTAATCCCAGCTACTCGGGAGGCTGACGAGGAGAATTGCCTGAACCCCGGAGGCGGAGGTTGCCATGAGCTGAGATCGCACCACTGCACTCCAGCCTGGGAGACAGAGCAAGAGTCTGTCTCAAAAAAAAAAAAAAAAAAATGGTGGTGGGAGGAGCATTGGGAAGAGGTTGTACATGGCTGTTTTCGTCCAGCTTCCTTTTGGCTCTTGACTCTCATCATAGCTAGAGAGAGATAGATAGATACATAGATAGATACATAGATAGATAGATAGATAGATACATACATACATACATACATACATACATACATACATAGACAGATAGATACATAGATACATAGATACATAGATAGATAGATAGATAGATAGATAGATAGATAGATAGATAGATACATAGATAGATAGATAGATAGATAGATAGATAGATAGATACATAGATAGATAGATAGATACATAGATAGATAGATAGATAGATAGATAGATAGATAGATAGATAGATACATAGATAGATACATAGATAGATAGATAGATAGATAGATAGATAGATAGATAGATACATAGATAGATAGATAGATAGATAGATAGATAGATAGATAGATACATAGATAGATAGATAGATAGATAGATACATAGATACATAGATAGATATAGATAGATACATACATAGATAGATAGATAGATAGATACATAGATAGATACATAGATAGATAGACACATAGATAGATAGATAGATACATAGATACATAGATAGATAGATAGATAGATAGACAGACAGATAGATAGACACATAGATAAATAGATACATAGACACATAGATAGATGATAGATAGACACATAGATAGATAGATGATACATAAATAGATACATAGGAGAATTTGTAGATAGATAGATAGACACACAGACAGTTAGATAGACACATAGATAGATAGATAGATACATAGATAGATAGATACATAGATACATAGATAGATAGATAGATAGATAGATGTTAGATAGATAGATAGATAGATAGATAGATAGATAGATAGATAGAATAGATGGATAGATAGATAATAGATAGGAGAATTTGTAGATAGATAGATTAGATAGATAGACAGAGAGATAGGTAGGTAGATAGATAGATAGATCAATGAATACATAGAGAGTGTGGTGAGAAATGCCAGATACATGTGAAGGGGAGGAAGGCAGCAAATTAAGCTGCCACGTGTGCACCTATGCAACAATCTTGCGTGCTCTTCACATGTGCCCCCAAAACCTAAAATGCAATAAAAACATAAAATAAATAAATATTTTTTTAAAGAAAGAAAAGAATATAAAATAGCAAGTAAGGCTGATTCCTGGGACAACAGGGTTATGACGCTCTCATGCTCCAAACGGGTCACCCGGACTCTATCGGGAAAGAAAATCAGCTGAATTGCCAGAAATAGCATCAAAATCCCACCCCTGAAACCGGGGACTGCAGCCCGGGCAGGAAACTCAGTTTTCAGGGACGGGGGGTCAGCCCTGAGCCGCAGGAGCCGGAGGAAAGAGAAGCCTTTGCTCTGATTTCCATCATTTTTATGAGTTTTAGTCGGTTTAATGTTCCGTGTGGGAGGTGGGGGTGGGGAGTGGGTTACGGTTTAATTTCCTTTTCTTTCGTGCATTTGTAAATAAAAATCCAGAGTTTGCAAAAGGACGAAGGAAAGGAATCTAATATCGTCTTGGCTTGAAATAACCCCAGAGGAAGGTGAGGTTGTTGGTTTTTTTTCTTTTTCTTTTTTTCTGGGACGTATCAAGTTAACTGATATCAGCGGTTAACAAATAGCACAGAAGACCCCATCTTCTCTGCAAATGTCGGGGGGCCCGGCCAGCCTGCACACACGTGCTGAGCACACGCCACACACGGTTTCAAACGGCTCTCGGTCTTACGGTCTCATCGTTCTCTCTGCTGTATGATTTCCATCAGTTTGAAAACTTAACCGGTGGAGAACACACACACACACACACACACACACACACACAGACACACACACACAGACACAAACACAGACACAAACACACAGACACACACACACAGACACACACAGACACAGACACACAAACACACAGACACACACACACAGACACACACAGACACAGACACACACACAGACACACACACACAC